>KK113143.1:464830-539344 GCA_000611955.2 Stegodyphus mimosarum
ATATATATATATATATTTACTCTGATACTCGGCTCAGTGAACTCAGTTTCTTGATTCCTATATGTTTGTAAATTGTGCATGTTTTGCGTTAAAAATAATTGAATTATGTTGTTCTTATCTTCCCATTAATGATTTTTATGCCTTTAGTTAACCAGCACGTTATAGTTGTAGAATTATCAACAGTTCAAAAGTTGTTTAAGTGCGGCTAAACCTAGTTTTTTTACTAGCAGACTTAGCAGAATAGTGATTTGTTGCCAATCTAGAGCAGAATAGTGGATTTGTTGCCAATCTAGAGAAACTAAGCTTCCCAGGAACAAAGATAGCGCCTTCTTTTGTTATTGCGAATTAAATCATGCGTAATCCATTCTGGAAATTATTCCAGGAAATAAGTGCTTAAGACTTACTTCGTAATTTTTAATATAGTTATTTTGAGTTTTTATGTATTTTTGGCTTGTTAGAACTGAATTAATTTAATGAGAAAGACTAAAATGGTTTATGAAAAAATGTTTCTTTGTTTGTTTGTTTGTTTGTTTAATTACTTTTGTACGTCGTTTTAGATTTATTATAGTATTTGAATAGATCATGTGGCAAAAATTAGATATTTCGTCAGATGATACATATAATTTTTGTGCATTCTGAATTATAAAATGAAGGACATTAACGCTGTTTAATAAACCTAACGCCAGAATGTCGCTATGGTGAATAAATATAGTGATTTTAAACAGATTAATATTCTGTTGTGGTTTAAGCGCTATCGACGAACTAGATTTAATTCTATCCAATAAATTTACACTCATGTCCATAAATTAAGGATAATGCAAAATCTTGCAAAGGAAGAGTTAGAAGCAAAACAAATTTGACTTATTTGTAAAGCTTATATATTAAACAAAAGGTAAAGAGCAAAAAAAGTTGCTATATGTTTGATATTATTAAAACAATTAGCGATTTTTTCTCCCTGGAGCAAACTACAAAAAAAAACCAATATTACATGGTTGGTATTATTGTTAATACATTGTACGTCTCCCAGACGATGCAATACAGTCCGCACAACGCCTAGGCATGCTAAGTATCAAATTAGCGATCTGATCTTGGGGGATATTACACCACTCAAAAAGCAATCCTCTCCGAAGTTCCGGTAGACATGTAGGAAGAGGTTGACGGGCTGCAACTCGTCGGCCAAGCATGTCCCACACGTGCTCTACTGGATTCAAGTCCGGTGAGAATGCTGGCCAGTCCATACGGGTGATATCCTCCGATTGAAGGCATTCGCTTACGATATTTGCACGGTGAGGACGGATGCTGTCATCCATAAACACAAATTGCGCGCCCATGGCGCTTGGAAACAAACGTACATGTTGTTCCAGAATGACGTCCCGATAGATTTGGCTTGTCATGGTTCCAATTTGAACATGCAGGTCAGTTCTGGAACCCAGAATAGTTCCACCCCAAACGAGCACTCCTGCACCACCGTAACGGTGCTAGTTCAATGATGTTTTTTTGGTGGTAACGGGTACCTGGAGCTCTCCATATGAAAGTCCGGTGAGAATCAGACTGCAAGCTAAACCTGGACTCGTCGGAAAACATCACACAAGCCCACTGTTGCGGTGTTCACAATGCATGCTCTACTCCAGGCTAACCGCAGGCGACAGTGAGTTGCAGTAAGTGGAACGCATCTGACAGGTCTACGAGCATATAGACCAATCTGCCCTAAGCGTCTGTACACGGTCTGCCTTGAAATTGTCGTACCAGTGGCGGAAGAGAGCTGACGAGACAGGTCTGAGGTGTGCTCCGCCTGTTTCTTTTGGCAGTAACTGCCAAATCCCGGTCCTCATTCGGCGTTGTAACTCTGGGGCGACTTGCGCTGTAACGTCTACTCACATTACCATCATCTTGGAATCGTTGTCAAAGCCTGGAGATGACACTCTGGGCAATTCCAAGTTCGTCTGATACTTCCAGTTGGGTACGCCCACATTCCAGACGGCCGATAATTCTACCACGTAAAAAATCATCCAAATGCGTCCTTTGTGTCATAACTATTCGGTTATTGCACTGAAGTGCTAATAAAGTGCCTGCGAACAATTTTACTTCTTTGCCTGCATTCCTTATATATCACTCTCTTACACTCTCGTCATTGTGATGTACTATCGGTGTCATCTGGTTACTTCCTGTAATTTGCATATGATTCTTGAAGATGTGTGTAGTGATTTTACAGGTGATATATTTAGTTTAGAGTTCGATTTCCGCATGACTCCGAATTATTCTTAATTTATGGACATGAGTGTAAATGAAATACAAATGCACAGAATTTAATATTCAGTAGAAGTCATGTGGTGTACACATCAGGTTTTTTTACTTATGAAACTAAAATAACACGAAGAAAATACCTTTATACCAAATTCAATAAGAGCGGTAAGAAAAGAATTATTACTAAATTTTGATTTATTCAAGAAGAAGAGTCAATATCTTACAATTCTGGGATATAGCTCTAAAAGAAAAAAATTCTGATGCGAATTTGAAAACACCACAGGTTTTCTTTGTACACACAGATTGTTCTATTTCAATTGAATGATCCTCTAGGCAATTTAAAAAGGACATCAAAAATTGCAAAATTTGAAATTAATTATCTCGTTCGTTTTTTGTCGTGCGAGAAGCAAACTTCTCATAATTTTATTTTTTTATAATGAGCATAAAACTCTCAGATTTTTAAGTACAGGAACTGGGAAATCGCATTTAAAGTTAGATTTCGTTATTTGTCGAAATTCAATTACTTTTTAAATTTGACATTAGCAAAAGGTGAACATTTTTGTCATCTGAAACACTTTTGTAATTGGAAAACTATGACTACGACCAGCAATCGCGAAAATAAAGGCCGAGTAAAGACTTTTAACCCGGGTAAGAGAGTATCTGATACGGCCGATTGCAATAAAAAAGGGGATTTTTTACAAGTAGATATTATAGCAGTCCCATATATAAAATTTCAACGTTTTACGGTTATCGCTTTTATGTTGTATTTAAGAACGTATGTACGTACAGATGTAAGGGGAAAAAATCCCTTCAGAATCCCTTTTGAAATTCGTTTTGGGGGAAAAAGTCCTTTTTTCTGTCCTTACCTACAGACGTCACGAAAAAGAAAAAAAAGAAAAGAAAAAAAAAAAAAAACATAAAAAACCATTTAGATGGATTCGGGAATGGTGAAGACGGATATTTTCTTTGAAATATGACACCAGAAATTTTTTGCGATTACAATGCTTCCTTTACTTTGTACTAGGAAGTAAAAAAAATCTTGATATACATTTTACTTCAGAAATTCTTCCCCCCAATTAAAAAATATTACCCTAAATTATTAAGCTGCAGAAAATTTCGTTTATTTTCAAAGAAAGATGTCTGTGATAAACAATAATAAATCTGGCTACGGGTAAGTCCTACCCTACGTCCGTTTTCGTTTCAAAACACATTGTTGTGAAATGCCCAGCTGCGGTAAGATAGCTTTCCTGCAAAGCGGAATTAGGCTTTTCGGAAAATGGCAGAGAAAGACAAGGTTGCCAAAGTTGGCGCGAAGTCACCCATTTGGCGATATTTGGTGCCAAAATTGGCGAAATGCCATACACGGAGCGAGAGCATTCTAGAATGCATTCTTAACCGTTTTCCTCGAGAATATTCTAGACGGTAGGTTAAAGCTATATATACCCTGCCTGGACGCGAAGAAGAGTATCTTGAATTCAGTAGTGTAATGGTAGCATCCTGAATTCAGAGATTATATTGAGAACGATCAATCGAATGGGAAGTTGTACTTAAGTGCTTTTCCGTGAAGCTTTCTTCATCGTTATTGCCTGAAGGTCGTGTTGCTGATTGATTCAGCGTGTTTGTCGTAGTTTTTCGATGACTGTAAACTAGTTTTTGGAACTGTCCAATGTAATACTAGCGAATAAATTGTGTTTTGATTCTTCATCAAGTATTATCGTCAATTACTCCAAATCCACGAACACGTAGAAAGCAACAATACAATACTTCCTCGTGGAAAAGCAATTAAAATGGTTTTAGTAAAAAAACGGAAAAACCAAATAAATGATTTGGTAAAAAAACACGTCCTATGAGTATAAACATAAAATAAATTATGTAATATATCATACAGCAGAAAGAAACTGTTAGCTTTGAAGAATATTCTTAAGTTTTTTCCCTCAAAATTTAATCTGCCCTTAGTCCATACTTTAAATCTGATATTTAGCATTTCCCCCTACAGTTTCAACTTCGCGTTGTTAGTATATAATACACTTACTGAAATAATCTTACGTAGGTTTATAAATTTAGATTTCTGAGACATAAGTAAGTATTTAGAAATTTTATATAACAACTAGCGGACAAGTCCGCCAGATGAGCGGGCTAAGGCCAAAGCAAAATTTATAAGTTCTGTGTACTGAAAACTGAAAATAAAATGAACATTAAATTTATTTACTTTACATAAAATTGCTATCTGCGACAAAAGCAAAATTTATGAATTCTAAGTATGCCTGAAAAGAAAATGCATAAAAGCTTTTCAACATGAATGAAGTCAACTCATTCTTTCCAAGCAACGACCAAATCGTACATAATTTTTTTGTTGCCAAAAAAGGAAACAGAAATTTTGGACTCTTTAGGTTGATACGTATACGTGTGACGTCATGATTTAAATTTAACTTAATATAACAACTTTTTCTCAATATCAGTAAAAGAATTAACGTGGCAATTACGTACCGTTTGAATTATCTTAATCTGAAACAAAAGGTTGCTAACAGCAGCTATTTATTCAAAATGTTGACATTAACGAAAATGTTTCGATATAGAATGACGCCACAGCCAATCGCGTGCTTTCTTCAACGTCAGAACATGACCTTATATAATAATAATGTATTTGATATTTGACGAAGGACATTTTATTTTCATATTTTGTAAAACTTAAAACTTCTTTATTAACAAACTCTACGATTTGAGAGCGAGCAGTGGCAACACGTTTTGAAATAAACAAAATTTTTTGTCTCCAGCGTGCGCGACTGTTGCCACTCGGAATCTTTAATTAATATCTCGACTGACTAAAGACGCATAAAGAGGAGAAAGGTTGAATTAGCTTCCCACGAATGTTTGGAATCTCTAGCTCTTCCAAAAGCGAGAAAAATTATTTTAAAATTCTTACTTGTAAATAAAATAAAATACTGTTTTCGAAGTATATAAAACTTGTCTGTGGTTCAGGTTAGAATGTACAACCACTTTAAAATTAAAAATTACGACCTATTATATTCCATAAAAACATGAAAACAGTTTAAAAGCTGTCAAATTTTACAATACATTAATGTATACTATCATAAATAAAATTGTTCATTTTCATAATTTAATGGGGAAAATAAATCAATAAAGCCCTTTTATGAAATTAAATTTTAAAAGAAATATGTAACGACACCTTATGAAATATTCATAAATGAACAAAAATATAGTTGATGCAACAGAATAGCACAAAGTTATAGCATATGGACCACAAAAATCGTATTAAATTATTACTTATGTGCTGGGAATTTTAAACAACAATAAAGTGCTTTCGAGGAAAGCGAAGGTTTAAAAATGTTTCATGAGTTAAAAGTATTTCACGCAGCATTAAGCTCTAGAGAGAATTTTCCTCAAAATTACACACTCTAATGTTTCTACGCGATGCCATTTTTTGGATTGGCTAAATAATATATCAAAAGACTTTAGAGGAATCTTTTGGACTTTAGAGGAAAAAGAAAGAAAATTATCCACTGAAAAAAGCACTAGGAATTTAACAATTAAGCAGGATAAAAGATAGCTTTGTCGGGAAATGTCGTTTTAATTTCAGAGCTTTAAAAACAATGTGTAAAAAGTAATTACTGTACATTCTATGTGACAATCAAAATTTTTAGAGTTTCAAGGCAAAGAAAGAGTTTATCTGATTAATTTAATCAACTTGAAGATGTACAGTGTCTCACAAAAGTGATGGGACACTTGTGCTTTACAAAAGAAAACTGTAGTAAAATAAATTTAAAAAAAATGTAAAAAAATTTTTGTGGGTGTGTTTCATATTTAAATTTAGTAACAATTATTACATAACATACATTTTCTCAAAATGTTAAAATATTAATTTAATAAAAATACAGTTGTTTAGAACAGAGCAAAAAATGGCTCACATAAGTGATGGGACACTTACTTTTCCATCAAATATTTATCCAAAAATTTTACTTTTTAAAAGGTGTTAATATTTTGTTGGATTTCCTTTTACTTTTAAAACATGAATAAATCTTCTTGGGATGGATTCTACTAATTTTTTTGTGATTTCTGGAGTGATTTTACCCCATTCTTCTTGAAGCCCCGATTTTAATTGTTGTTTTGAAATGGTGTGTTTGCGAATTGATTCCAATTCTTGCCAAATATTCTCTATGGGATTTAAGTCTGGAGATTGTGGTGGTGTTTTTATTATTTCAGGACAGTTATACAACAGCCAGAGTCTTAACGTTCAAAGCAGTGTGCTTAACGTTCAAAGCAATTGTCCCGGTAGAATTTAAAATCGTTATGAAGGTTCAATTTTCGTGCTGAAGATTTCAAATTTTGATTTAATACACCAATATACTTGTACTGATCCATTATACTGTCAATAAAAACAAGATTACCAATTCCAGCGGACGACATACACCCCCATACCATAACTTCTCCTACAACATGTTTTACTGTTGGCACCAAGTTCTGTTTGCGAAATTCTTCCCTGGGTTTTCTCCACACCAAGATTCTACCGTCAGAACCAAATATATTAAGTTTACTCTCATCAGCAAGTATAACTTCATTCCAGTAATCAGAATTCTTATTTATGTTGGGTTTTGCGAAAGCCAGTCTGAGTTTTCTATTGTTTTCACTTATGAAGAATTTTTTCCCCGCTGCTCTACCGTGATATCCAGTAGATCGAATTAGTCTTCTAATAGTCTCAGGATTAACAATTACTCCATATAATGCCTGTAAATCAGCAGCAACTTTAGAAGCACTCATTCTTGGATTTTTTTTAATATTTAGAACGATAATTCGTTTTATTGCATTCGATAGCTTTGATGGTCGGCCAGGTCTTCTTTTATTCTGAATCATATGATTCTTTTTATATCGTTTAATGATATTGAAAACTGTTGAATGACTCAAGTTAACTGTTTCAGCAGTTTCTATAATAGATTTTCTACTTTCAATATGCAAATTAATAACTAATTTTCGAATTTCAGGCAAAGTTTCTTTTCGTTTAGCATTCATTGCTGCACAGAGCTAAAAAACACAAAACTTCCAAAACAAACTGGAGAGAAATAATGCAGATGATTTTATAAAGTATTGCCAATTGTTTTTGAGTAAAAATAAAAACCCCCAAAAATATTTTTATTGCTTACTTCAGAAGTTTTTTGTTGCGTAGTGTAATGGTGTCCCATCACTTATGTGAGCCATTTTTTGCTCCGTTCTAAACAATTGTATTTTTGTTAAATTAATATTTTAATATTTTGAGAAAATGTATGTTATGTAATAATTGTTACTAAATTTAAGTATGAATCAAACCCAGAAAAAATTTTACATGTTTTTTTAATTTGTTTCATTAGAGTTTCCTTTTGTAAAGTACAAGTGTTCCATCACTTTTGTGAGACACTGTATTTGTTTCGTTCAATTGTAAACTCATGCTTAAGCTATAATTAAGAAATTTTTTCGGATGGAAATGTTACCTGGTTTAGGTGATATATTACGTTTGCATGCACACTGTGGAAAAAAAAATGGAACAGTTCTGTGTCTCCCATAGCACTGAGCCGATTGAAGAAATTCCAAATTGCCTTTTTCATGTCTCAAAAGCGCTAATTAATTAGGATATATATTAGATTTATATAGAGCATTGGTGTCTTCTGAAATGACATTCCTATTCTTTTCTGGGTTCAATTCTGGGACTCAAATTGTGCCAAGTTTTGTAAAACCTGCACGAACAGGTTTTAAAAGATTAGCTCTCAAAATTTTAGCCGCTCCATGTTAACTGAATTTGGTACATACTTATTAATATCTATTTTTTTTATTAAACTCATTTGATTCCTTTTTTCACAAATAGAAATTTAGGTTCACTCCAAATAAAACTGGCAGCAATTTTCTGCTTCGTTTTTAAAATTTGTAATTTCTAGTAATTTTTATAAATTTTTGGAGAAAATTTTTGAAATATAACATAAAAAATTTACCATCATTTTCAAATGGACGTATTTCTAAGAATGCTCGGGAAAAAAATCGAATTTTTTATTCAAAACTTCCTAAAATTTAAGAGAATTTATGTATTGGAGGGTTCTGAAGTTTGTGATATTTGTTATAAGCGATAATAACGACCAATATGGTTTACGTACTTTAGTAAAATAATCTGAAAGAATGAATGATGCACCTTTTATTACGTTCGTGCATAATGAAAGGGAAAAGAAAATTGGTTACAATACACTAAGAATTTCTTCAAGTGAATTATTCTTGGCGAAAATTGAAAAAAAAAATTGCACCAAGATGAAAGAAAGTTTTTAATTTCTCTTTAAGTTTCTCACCAAATTTTACAAAATTTAATATTTAGGCATAATTTCAATAGTAGAATCGAAATATGAAAAACGTAGGTATGCCATTTCAGAAAAAAAATCGGATTTTACATCAAAATATCTATGTTGAACGGCGAACTGGCTGGTTGAACACTGGTACTTCTGTCCAAGTTTCGAATTCCGGCGAACAAGCGGGCAGCGGGTCTACCGGAGAACAAGTTGGCGCAGCCCGCTCAGCTGGTGGGCTTGCCCGCTAGTGCTATATATAGATCTAATGTAGTATATCCTAAGTCGCACTTTCGAGACATGAAAAACGTAAGTTGAATTTCGTCAATCGGCCCAGTAGAACAAGAAGCATAGAAATGTCTCATTTTTTATACAAGGTGTACCATAAAACTATGCAATATAATTTGTTTTATTTAAAGTGTATTCTTTTAACAATAATCTACACCATGACATGAACTATAGATCATTGAAATGATCTTTGCAGACCTTCGTTTCGTGAAATCTTGAAGATATGTATATACCAGCAATTCTCAGACGGTGGTACGCAACAGAAAAATAGGTGGGACGCAAAGAAACAAAGTATTTTTAACTATTAAATTCAAACATTAAATACCGCAACATACTATTCAAGTTTTTTCTCTGACGCTCATAATTTTACACGATCTGAGCTTTGTTTAAGATCAACAGCCGCTCATAAGACTTTACAACAAAGCAATCCATTTTTATCTTCACAAATATTTTAGCTATAGACATAATAAAATTTCCCATAAATGATGCGTTTAAAAGGAGTAATAGAAATGGATGTTCTATTTAATAGGAAATAAAAATAGCTCCTACAAAAATTATAATAGTAACTCTTTAATTATATTAGAGTTGATCGATTTATTAGCCTATCTACACTTTATATCGCAACCCTTTCCGGGCTCATATAGCTCAATTTTTAATTAGAAAGATTTTTTTACGTCGATTGGCTGTCTCTAACAGCAGGTATTTTATCATCTTGTTGCTGTGTATTCCTTAATTTTCAATGCGTTTTGAGAATATCATCATTTGTTTTGAAAATTCTCGTAATGTATTGTGCATTTAAATATTTGTGAAAAAATAATAAAATAAACCTAGCTTCTCAAAATGGTAAAATGGCTAGGGCTAACTAAGCTGAAAAGTGGCGATTCATAGGTGATGGAGCCACGGCAATCTACTAGCACTAAAAAAATTGGAAAAAAAAAAGAAAAAGAAAATTGTTTATAGAAAATGTAATGAAAGTTACTTATCCTTGGGTTTACATGGAATGGAGGTGAAACTGACCTTCAACCTCAATGGTTTATTTGCGGTGAATTGTTATCCAATCAAAGTATGAAACCATCGTTTCTTAAAAGATGTCTTGAATCCAAGCATGCAGGATAAATCTGAAGAACATTTTAAGAGGAAATTATCGGAGTTCAAAAAAAGTAAACAAGCAATGAAAGGTTGTGTTACTTCAAGTGAAAAAGCTTTAGAAGCTAGTTACCTAGTAAGCCTACGAATTGCCAAGACTGGGCGGGCTCACTCTATTGGAGAAAAATTTATATTGCCAGCAGCTAAAGATACCGTTTTAACATTATTCAACGAATAATATTTCGTTATCAAATGATACAGTAAATCGAGGAATTCATGAAATGGCAAATTCCATAAAAGAGACATTATTTAAAAAATAAAATGCAGTGAGTATTTCGCATTGCAGTTAGATGAAAGTATTGATATAACGAACTTTATTCAATTGTTAGTTTACATACGTTTCGAAGAACATAAACGAAGAGTATTTATTTTGTGAATCTGTTCATGATAAAGCAACTGCAAATGAAATTTTCTAATTGACAGTTTTATGGCTGAGAACGATATTCCTTGGAACAAGTGGCAGTGACGAAGCTCGGGCATCAAAAAGAAAACATTCCAGTGTTACTTCTCAAATAAGGAAAGTAACACCAAATTTACTCACTGCTCCATTTATCGCGAAGCTTTAGTAGCCGAAACAATCCCCCCAAACCTGTAGCCGAAAATGCCCGTAGCCAACCCCCAAAACTTGTAGCTAAAAATTTATCCTGTAACCAAATTTACTGACTGCTCCATTCATCGTGAAGCTTTAGTATCCGAAAATGGCTGTAGCCAATCCCCAAAATTTGTAGCTGAAACATTCATCCTGTAACCAAATTTACTCACTGCTCCATTCATTGTAAAGCTTTAGCAGCCGAAACAATCCCCCAAAATTTGTAGCCGTAAATGACTGCAGCCAATCCCCCAAAACTTGAAGCCGAAACATTCATCCTGTAATCAAATTTACTCACTGCTCCATTCATCGTGAAGCTTTAACAGCCGAAACAATTCCCCGAAACCTGTAGCCAAATCTACAAAACTTTTAGCCGAAGCATTCATCCTGTAACCAAATTTACTCACTGCTCCGTTCATCGTGAAGCTTTGGTAGCCGAAAATGCCCGTAGCCAATCCTCCAAAACTTATATCCGAAACATTCATCTTGTAACCAAGTTTACTCACTGCTCTATTCATCGTGAAGCTTCAGCAGCCGAAACAATCCCCCAAACCCTGCAGCCAAAAATGCCTGTAGCCAATCTCCCAAAACTTGTAGCCGAAACATTCATCCTGTAACCAAATTTACTCACTGCTCCATTCATCGCGAAGCTTTGGTAGCCGAAAATGGCCGTAGCCAATCCTCCAAAACTTATAACCGAAACATTCATCCTGTAACCAAATTTTCTCACTGTTCCATTCATCGGGAAGCTTTAGGGGTGTCGGAACCCTCTATACCGACAATGTTAAATTGGCCATTTTCAATGTACCTTTGCTCACAATCTGCTGTAGATATACTGTTAAAATTTTTTTGTGTAATTAACGTACACCTATCTGATTATACTGATATGAGCTTTTGAAACATTTTGAATTTTAGGCTAATTTATAGACTATTTTATTAGGCATAGTAAAATTTAGCACTTTTCTCACGCAAAAAATTTGTGAAATTTTTTTTATCTTAATTTATCACAAAAAGCTCATTTCAGTAAATATTATAAATATTATAAATATTAAAAATATAATAAATAAGCCATAAAAATTGTAGGTACCTGGGAGCAGTAGTTCCTGAGAAAAGGTACATCGAGTATAAAAAAATTACGTTTGGAGAAAAACGCGTTTTTATGTAAAATTCCTCATTTATCATAAAACAAAACTAGATTTTTTAAAGTTTAAATTTTCATAGAGATTAAAGTATAGTATTTTTAGAAAGCTAAAAGTGTAGAGAATTTGAAAATGCAAAAATACCAAATCAATATTTTTTGAAGATTTTTGGCTTCTAACACCCCTTTAGTAGCCAAAAATGCCAGTAGCCAAATCCCCAAAACTTGTAGCCGAAACATTCATCCTGTAAACAAATTTACTCACTGCTCCATTCATCGTTAAGCTTTAGTAGCCAAAACAATGCCCCAAATCCTGAAAACCGTTTTGAATTAAGCTGTGAAAATTGTTAATTTTATCAAAAGCCGAGCTCTAAAATTCGAGAATAATTACGATTTTATGCCAAGAGATGGGCAGCGAACACGAAACGATTTTCTTACATTCCGAAGTAAGGTGATTATCCAGAGGCAAAGTTTTAAATCGTCTTTTTGAACTTCGATCAGAAATTCAAATTTGCCTTTGTGAGTCAAAATTTGAATTGCAAAAATGTTTATTTAGTGATTTATGGCTGGCGCCTTTAGCACATGTAGCTGCTAGTTTTCGAAAGTTAAATTAATTAAATTTTGGATTACAAGAACAAAGTGTTAATTTGTTTATCATTAGAGATAGAATAAATGCAGTGATAAAAAAAAATTCGAGCTAATAATTAAATAATTCACTATTAACATTCTAAGCATTTTACCACTTTTAGAAAGCTTTTAGCTGAAAATAATTTGAAAATGAAAGAAGAAGAATCATTCGATAATAGAAATTATTGTTTTTCATTGATAAATAATTTCAACATGTATTTTCCCGAGGACTATGAAAAAAAATTTGGATTAGAAATCCATTTTGTTCAAATTTACCTGAAATTTTATCTCATGAAGAAAAAGAACAAATATAGAAATTTCCTGTGATTGAACTCTAACTGAAGATTGCAAAAATAACACACTCGTTAACTTTTGGTTGAATAGAAAAAAATAATTTAAAGCTGTTTCAAATAAAGCTATTAAATTTTATAGCCTTTTTGAAGAACCTATTTATGTGAACAAGGTTTGAAATTAAAGTAGTATAACTTAAATTTTGATAATTAAAATGGTAACCAGTTTTTGATCTAATATTTTTTATGTGCGCATATTTAATACAAATAGCGATTAGGTTGTGCAATATATATGCAAAATATATATATGTTACCGTTTGAGTATATAATGCAATTATTTCATAGAATACCTAGTTTTTCCATGAAATAACTCATCGTATCCGTTAAAGTGTGTAATATGTTAATAATTTGACACTTTAACTAGTTATTCTATGAAATGACTGGGTATTCTATAAATTAACGAATGAGAGACAGTTAAAGTGTAAAATAAACAATTTATCTAAAATGAAATAATTAGGTATTCTATAAATAAACTAATGCTAGACAATTAAACTGAAAAAGACGCAATTTATCTAATTTATGCAGCGTATAAATGGTATTTATGGAAACGTACCATAAAAACGTTTGTTACAACAAGGATTACTAAAATGACACTCGGAATTACAAAGAACATTATTTCTAAAGCAAAAACATTTTTTGTCGACACACTGGGTTTTACACGAACATTCCACATTGTTAAACGAAACGTAAATGTACCTTATACTAAAAAGCGAGATATATGATATAGATTATTTCACACTTTAACGGGCTGCAGATCGTTATTCTATGAAATAACTAGTTAAACTATGAAATACAAGAGAGTTTTGCACTTTAACGGACACGATTAGTTATTTCATGGAATAACTAGGTATTCTATAAAATAACGGATTTCATACTTTAACGGTAACATATACACACAAATGTTATAATTACAAAACAATTTTTGTAAATATATAATATAATCATGCCTGGTATTTTCGCGCATTAAGCCGCTGAAAAATTATCAGTAAAGACATCAAGTAAGAAATTTAGAACCAATTTTTCACAAAGACCAAAAACTGACGTTCTTGTGCAAAAATTGATTTCTAAATACTAACATTTCCACTGAGAACAGAAAATAATCATCGTAAAACGTAGCAGTGGTACTAAAGTTTTTCAGTTTTTGTTTAAATGGTACGCGTTATTTAAAACGTTGAGAAACACGGGTATGCGCTATTTAGCTGCAACTGCATTAAAAACAAATGTTTCTGACAATAATGTCAGTTTAGAGAACAAACCTTCATTGCAACTGACTAAACTATCTAGAATAATAGCATCTTTTTAACCCGGCGGAAGGAGCATCAAGAAAAGTTACTAGAGTGGGCGCTGGAATATCATATATCTCAATGTTTAAAACATGATGAAGAATAGTTTTATTTGGCTCCAAAGCTGTTTTTCTTTTATAATACGCGAATAAGGCTTAGGTTACAAAACATTAATTTCCAAAATAAGCTAATAGAGAGTTAAAAAATGAAAGTAATAACAAAATAAACATCATACCTCTAAGTGTTATTGCCTCTCGAATACATAATACAACTTATTTTTTTTTGTTTACACTTTGAACAAAATTCATTCACGTGTTCTTAGCACAGAAGGTTTCACATTTTAAATATAGCATTCGCGGTCTTCTGTTCTTGGCTTCAGAGCATTCATCACAACTATTATACTTAATTGCTTCGAATTTCGCATATTCGTTTGAATTATTCCTCGAAACTTCTGCTCTTTTTTTGCGTGTAGTACGTAAGTTTCTCGGTAAAGTATCAATCTTTAATCGTTATATAATATATTTTTTTATTAATTATAATGCGAAGTCTTTCAAAAACAAACATCTGCTTCTGTATCTGGTTGGTGGATTAGCAGTTGAATGTCATATAATTCGATCCTTTATTGCAGCAACATTCAGTGCAGAAAAGAAAATTATCATTGGTCACTTCCTTTTTATTCTGGCAATTGAATAACTTGCTGCCATTTCGTGCACAATATCCACTGCTTCCTTAGTCGTATTATAAAAATATATAATTTCCGGCATTTTCTTTTCTCCAGTAGTGTCACCTATAGCGTCATCGTTATGTAATGTTAAGAGCATAAAAACAGATTTTCTTTTTTCTAGTAACATAAGAAATGAATGCTTTATCTTTTTCGAAACCAAACATTGTAGAAAATATTCCTATTTTCATCTTCAGTTTCTGAAATGAAATCTTCTTTACTTTCAAATATTTCTAATCAGTCTCACAGCCGCTGCATTTCCAATTCATAGGGAGTCATTCTTTTTCTCTTAATGCGCTTAGAAATCTTTTAAAATTTAAATTTAAATACTTTAAAATTGCTTGCGAATAGAAATATTTACTGTTACACTCTAGACATAAATTTCTAAAATAAACGTTCAGTCAGAAAAACACTAACGTGGACAGGCGCGTGAGCTGTATCACACGGCAGTTGCAATAAAATATCGATACATCTTTTTCTGAAACACACAGGCAATGGAAAAGAGATTCTGAAAGTCACTCACTATTAGAAACTCAGCTACTGAATGGAGAACAGAATTTCAGTTTCACAAGTTAGGAATATTCCACTTTTTTGTAGACTTGGGGTATGATACAACCTACGCGCTTTCCCGCGGGTTAAGAATGAATTATCATTAAGAAACTGAAAACCTGCTGTGAATTTTTCAGTTTGAACACAGTGTTTTTCATCAATAAATGATTCAACATTGTAAGTTTGTAGGGTTTATATTTATTTTAACTAAAATTTATTTTAATTTCATATTCCTTTCCTGTTTAGCCTTCATTTTTCCCCTAGAAATGCGCGTGCCAGAGTATGTAAATTGTAGTAGCACGCGCAGTTTATTCAAATTTAGCGGAAGCTAGTTGAGTTAAATAGCAGACGAAACGAGCGTGTGAAATTCTTGTTTTGAACCTATGCTGGAGATTTTCCTTAGTAGAATTTAGATCGGCGCGTATCGGCCTGTGTGCCTAGCCTTGCAGAAGTGCTAGATTTCAACTGTTAAATCAGTAATCTTGCTGAATATCAGCGATAATTAAAAACGCGGTTAGTTAAGATCTCAGAGCCTCATCGGTAGTGTTTGACATTTGTTCATTTAGTTTCTTATTTTCAGTTTTACCTTACTTTTAGTTCAACCGCCGAGTTGGCGCAGTTTGTGAGCGTCGAGTAGACGCAGTTGTAATTCTAAAAGTACAATAAAAGGGTTTCAAACCCTTCGCGCGTTTTTGTGACTCACTATCCCAGTGACTGACAAGTTGGGCCAGAGAGATCTTACAAGTTTATAACAGTAGTAAGTTATTCAGGGGCAGAAGGAAGTTGAAAGTTTTCCGACGGTTAATCTGTTATCAGATCAGAAAAAGGTTGCCCTCAACGCTTCGTTAGGCAGAAATTGTTCTGGAATTCATACTACCAGAAATTTTACATAGGTCTCGCTATATTGCCTTTTTTATGATTGATTTACCAATGCAAAACGTATTACCCAACGGCACTTCGACGCCATTTTTGTAAAATAATGTAGCAACCATTCAAATTAGCTTTCAGCGAATGCGTTTATAGGAAAAGCTTCTTACTGAGTTCCATGCCCGCAGATGTGACCAACCACAAAGAAGAACTTGATATCTTTCCATGGTTCTAATGACGTCTGCAGCATTTTGATGTTTAGTTGCTCAATGGCCTGCCTTGACTGACTCAAGACATTTTTCTAAAATCATTATTAATAATTTTTACATATGCTAAGCTCTTATATTTATGATCATCTTGCATTGTAGAGTCATTAGGTTTTCTTGAAGAATAAGTAAAGCCCTCCGGGACTCAAACCGGAACCTCCAGAAAACGCATGGAGTGCGCTACAGTTACACCAAGAAGACACACTCTGGAAAGAGGTAGAAAATACCTTAGATACTCTCCCTTTAGAAGGGCGACTGGATTAAGAGACCCAACCGTCAAATCCTGGTGGTAACGAATTATTGTCCGCAAACTTTTTAGTTCGGATGCCACTGTAGAGTTATTAGATTATTTTGAAGCATAAAAGATTAAAAATGAGCAGCCGGGACTCGAACCTGGGCCTCTCGAAGAAGCACCGAATGTGTTACCTTTACACCAAGAAAGGCATGTTGGAAGGAGGAAGAAAATACATTATGCCAATGCAAGATTTTGTGCTTAGTTTGCGTAATTTAAGTAAAATTTTGAGGCAATGACTGAGGAATAATCTTCTTACTCAAATCTTCTACTGATATTTCCCGATTTTTTATAAATATAGGATAAATTTCCATTCCTTTGAAGGAAGCGGTATAGGATAGAGCAACTTAAAAACTTAATTTTTGAGTACAGCGTAAAACGAAAGCTTGTATAACATGTTTATGGATTAAAATTTAGTTCTATAAATATATTCGTTATTTTAATGATTTTTACCAAGCATTTTTATTGTAGCGGAAAGAGTCTTTTCCATTTGTTCCTTAGAATTAATTTAGATTGATCACTTCTCTACTGAATTAACTTTTAGGAGAAACACTTTCGTTTGCTCATATCTTTTCAATTACTCATTTTTGCACTTCTTAGATAAAACTAGGAATAACAGCAGGCATTCATTACACTTCTAGCTTTAGTCAGTATACGTATTCTAATGAAATTTTATTCCCGTAATTGCCAACACGAGAAATCTCCGATTTTTCAAAATCAAATAAGAATTTGGAGTTAAATTATGCAAATGTTAGGCAAAACTACATTCGGAATATCTAGTGAAAATTCTGAATTACCCATTTGAGAGAGAATATTAATGACTAAAATAAAATTTAAAAAAAAAAGTTAAACACTTAGTTGTATATCTTAGAAATTATAAAGGAGGTTAGATGAGCTTCGTATGGGAAAAGATTTTAGATCATCAGAATAAAAAAAAATTATTTGTGTTAAACAACAAAAGCAAATGCAAGGACCATAACTAGGAACTACACACAGCGACAGACAGTATTACAATCGTTTTCTGTAACAGTTTTTTTTTCGGTAATAGTAATAGAGAAATTAGCATTTTTTGAAGCATATGAAGACAGGTGACAGGTGACGGAGGACGAGGACGCCTGGTGTTTAACGGAGGTAAACAGGCATATGTCCCGCGCCCTCCACTACGTAGAGGTAAGAACTTCCTGGAGCCCCAAGAGGCCGCACCGGGAGTTTATTGAATTATTAAAGTGAGTTGACATGGCCAAACATGAGTGTCTTGGATATACATTAGTTTTGTTTCATAGGCTGACGATTTTGGCGTCTTAATTAGCAAGACATGTTACAACTTGTTAATACGCATACACTTAAACTGACACAGATACATACACAAATAAATACATACCGTATTTTTCGCCGTATAAGACGCACTTTTTCTCCCCAAAATCGGGGGGGAAAAAGTGCCTGCGTCTTATACGGCAAATACAAAAGCCCACCATGGCGCCGCTCTGCCTTGGCGCCGTCTGGGACCAGGAAGCCCCGCTCTGCCTCGCACTGTATTTGGACGGTCTCTTTGTGCACTTTTTAGAATCTCGTAAGCCAGCGCGGGAGCGGGTGAAGGCACGCGCCTCTGCGCTCAGCTAATAGCAGTGCGGGAGCAAGCGGAGGCGCGGATAGCTGTGAGCTGTGATATATGTAGTATGGTTGTGATATATGTAGTATGGTATATCTGAATGAAATATATCATATTTCATACCACCCCATCAAGATGTCGAAGCAGAAGAGACTGGCATATAAAGTTGCTTTCAAGCTGGAAGTAATAAAATTTGCTAAGGAGCATGGAAACAGAGCAGCGGAGAGACACTTTGGGCCACCTCCAACTGAGAAAATGATAAGAGAGTGGAGGAAACAGGAGGATCAGCTCCAAAAGTTGGATAAAAGCAAGCACACCTTGCGTGGACCAACTGCAAGGTGGCCAGAGTTAGAGGTAGAAGTAAAGGAGTGGATCACACGTCACCGGCAAAATGGACTTTCTGTCTCAACAAAAATGATAATCTATGAGGCCAAACGCATTGCTGTGGAGAAAGGCATTCAAGATTTCACCGGATCACCATCGTGGTGCTATAGATTTATGAAGAGATCTGGCCTTTCTATGCGCACCAAAACCAGAATTGCACAAAAAATGCCAAAGGAATACGAATCAAAGATTCTGTCTTTTCATAAGTTTGTTATTGATGCGAAGAAGAAAAATAACTTTGAAATGAGCCAGATTGGGAACATGGATAACTTAACCTGCTGTTAACTTTATACAGTTGATATAAAATATTTTACTACAGAATTTGGTTCATAATCATTTTTTTCTAGATTTGCCTCCTTTAAAATTGGGTGCGTCTTATATGCCGGTGCGTCTTATACGGCGAAAAATACGGTAATAGTCATACACTTAAAGTGACACACATACATACACAAATAAATATATAAAACATATAAAGCCCATACATCACATATTAAACACGAACGACTTAAGAATACGCAGTATGCTTGCAGGAACATACTTAACATACAGATACAAGAATCCATGTATATTATAGCCTGGCACACGCTATGTAAATATGAGAGTTGCGTGATGCATATTAGAGTGTACCCGTTTGTATGAGCATTTTGTAGCAAAATGTAATACAATATACAACAGGTGGAGTATTGTGCAGGTAGGATAGATAGGCAGTAAACTGCATGATGTTATGTAAAGTACTTAGTGTTCATTAGAGAATATATATTAATTAATTAAATAAGAGTAATACATTATGCTAATGGTTACATAATACTAGCATATGAAGAGATGGAAAATAAGCAATTCCCTCGCCGGAACTCAAATCTAGACTTTTCGAATACGCACCGAGTGTGCTACCGTTAAACCCCGACGGCATGCACAAAGGAGGGAGGAAATATCTTATCTATCTCCCTATTAAAAGGTGACTGGGGATTAGGAGAACCAATCGCCAAATCCTGGTGGTGAAGAATCATCATTCACCACCTCCTTTAGTTCGGGCGCCACTATAGATTTATCAGGTTATTTTAAGCTGGAGATATCAACTATCAAGATCTCGGCATTTTTCACTACGGGTCCCTCTAGGGGTCCCACCGTAGGTCCTCAACCCCCCGCCGAACAGGGGCCGGAGTTCAACCTCTTTCCCCGAACCTTGGAGAGATCGGCGACAAATTGACGACCCGAATCGGGTCGTCAATTTGCTACCTAGCAATCGCTCCGGCTGCCCGTCGCAGAAGGCCATTACGCAGCGTGCCCCGGCCGACACCCCCGGACTAGTACAACCGCTCCACTCTAAGACGTGCCTGGCCCCGGGCCGGCCATAAGTGACCTTTCCGGAGACCCCAGAACCACTAGGTTCATACTTTCTATACCCCCGTGGCCGAGACTGCCTAGGTACAGATCCTAGCCAGTAGCTTCGCAGAGTTCTCTAAGTCGACTCCCCGGGGGGGGAGCAGGAGTGATGAAAAACGAGCAACGTCTTCGTCGGGAACCGAATCACGAACCTCTCGCTTACGCGTCGAGCGTCCTGACAACTACACCACAAAGGCATGCGAAGAAGGCGGAAGAAATACATTATAAAGTATCAAGATACGTATTAACAAATTGGTTGCATAAAATTTTTCTTTTAGTTAATTAAATCTTTGAGCAATGATCTTACTTTTATCAGTAATAACACTCCATATTTATTCGGGTATTCCCCTCCCCCTTTTTTTACTAAATTTATCATACGTGAATTGACAGGGAGAAATTACGCGAATATTGTTAAGTTCCAAAGGACGTGTTTATTGAAAGGACATAACAAATGAAAAGTAACCGTAGTTACACTACCACTATTTATTAGAGTGTTATTTATTTAAAAGAAACCTACATTTCAATGAGAATACATACTAACATTAACATTAGCAATATATATTAAGATAGCTTCATTTCCGCTTCCTGATCATGAATCTCGAAGGCACTTTTATAGTCCACTTCCAACTCCCTACGCCTCAATTAATTTGATACTCTTTTAAATGCTTTCTGTGTCGGCGCTTTAGCTCGCGATCTTCAGAACTTTCATTAGTAATAACCGTTTCTATGAAGATCTTCATTATTATTGCTTCATCAATCAAAAGCCCATGCACCCAAAATCCACGATCAAATCAGTTAAAAAGATGAATACAATCACCACATGGACGAATTCGTTTTAAAATTAGGAAAGATCGTTTTCCGAACTCGTCGAGGAAGAGGAAAATTATGTAAATGCTTAAAAATTTTCGGAACCTTATATTTAAAACGTAACGAGAACACGCAAGTAAATACGGTATTATTCTGCTGCTAAACAGCTTGAAAAATTAAACTTGCAATTTCGGAACTTCGATTTTCATCTTACACTTCAAAGAAGAGCTTTACCGTTATTTAAAGGTGTATATAGAAGCATGAAGCACCAGGGCTTCTCATCTTATGTAGAAAATTATCTCTGAATTTTAATGTTATTTGTTACAGATTGCTGATATTGATTTCATTAACTTCGTATTGTATCAATATTTAATGGGGAATTGTAGCAAAACTGTGATAAAAAAAACTGACATGACGTTTCCTGCATTTCATTTAAAATTATTACCTCGAATTTCATTAGAGATATAGTTCTCATTCAATTAATTCATTTCTCACTTCGCAGCAAGACAAAAATACATAAAAACTCGAAACATCATTAAAAATTGTAAAATGCAGAAAAACCTAAAACACCAAATACATTTAAAAACAGTTTAAAAACAGTTTTTACAGTTACAGCTAAGAGTTTATGCGCAAAAATAAGAATTTCGCTAACTGCAGGAAAACAAAGTATTCGGTGCACAAAACTGAAAATTAACTTTTGGTCCCAGTGAACAAAAAGACTCTAAATTTGGCGCACCAACTAACTAAATTCATTATTCTACTAAAAGTTTTAAATGTAAACAACTGTCAGTTTCTTCAAGCCTAGGGCCACTAAAACTTTTAAATTGTTGATAATTCTACAACTATTGCGTTCATATTACCTAAAGGTATAAAAACCTCAAACGGAACTTAACGACAATCTCCTTCAACGCAAAAAATGCGCGATTTATAAAATATAAGAATAAATACACAGAGCTCACCAACCCGTATAAGAGGGATAGGTTTATATACATATAACGTAAGATGTAACAAAATACGATGGCTGCTTTCAAAATAATTGAAAACTTTAAAATTGACTATTCTAAATATGGTGCTCCCCCCCTCTAAATTCATCTGTTCTCCGAAATTCGAGGTCTTTCCATGTTACGTAACGCTTGATGCAAATACAGTTAAAATAATTGCAAACCAAAACTTCTTTAACTCGGAACTGAAACTTTTAACTCCCCATAACAAAATACTATGGCTGCTTTAAAAATAGTCGGCAACCTTAAAATTGACTATTCTAAATATGGTGCTGTCCCCCTAAATTCATCTGTTCTGCCAAATTCGAGATCTTTCCATGTTACGTAACGCTTGATGCAGATACTTCTTGTCTAATCAAAATAATTATAAACCAAAACTTTTAAACTTCGGAACTTAGCTTTTGACTCCCTCCCTTCTTCCTTTGAATTTCAGCGTTCTTTTTCGCTGACGCTCTGCTCTTGGGAAGACGCTATTCATCCATGCTGCTGCTTACTTGCTTAAGATGACCTCGTACTTGAAAAACCGCGTACATGAAAATTATTCTATTCAACTATGATTGAAAAATATCTTGTCTGCAAAAGGATGATTTGATATACCTAAAAATAAAGATTGTGATACTTCAGGCTCTGTTGTGTTAAATGCGATACAGCCACTACTGTGTTCTCAGTCATGACGAATATCGAAAGATGTTAAAAAGTACAGGATTCCTTCGTCTAAACATTAAAACATTACACACATGCGTATATATACACTACACAACTGGTGCTGCCAATTGCAGCAAAAAAGGGATGTGCACAACTTCATGTTATATATGCATATAAATACATATAAATACAAAACTGGTGCTGGCAGTTGCAACAAAAAAGAGAAGTACACATCTACGTGGTATAGCAGTCCTATGTATAAAACTCCAACGTTCTACGGCTAGTCATTTTTTAGTTGTGTGAGATACATACACTGGTGAAATTAATTAAGAGAATTTGCATATTTTATCGAATTGCATAAAAAGAATTGAACTGAAGGAAAAACCACTGTTCCTAGATAAAAAAAAATCATTTTTATCTCCAGTGCGAGAGAGTGTGTATCGGAAATTCTGAAGGTATGCTGTTTTTAATTATTTTGTGATACTGTTGTTGAATTGAATTTTATGGTTTAAGTGCGAAGAACATGATGTTTAATCAATACAGGTAACACACAAAGTATTGAAAAACGCCCCTTTAGGCGTAATATAAAATCTGAAAGCTTTCATGTTTTTGTTTTTTGTTTTTTATTATTATTTATGTTATTATTTTATGCTTATTATTAGACAGTTATTTAATTCTCTTTTCTCTCCTTCTCGTATCCCATTTTCCCGCAGGATATAAATTTCTAGCTCGTGTGTATTCAAATAAGGTAGAAGGAGACAGTATTTAAACTAAGGTCTTAGAGGGTAGAATCTGAGCATGCTTTACCTGCTGACGACCAGAATGCTAGCCATTTTTTCTCTTCATAGCTGGTTACTTCCAGCGTTGGGTTAGGCTTGTCACCCCAACTTTAGGCCAGAGCCAACTTGCATGTTTCTTTATCTGTGTTAGCCGTTGGCTAATTTACATTTACTTAGTTGAATCAATTTTATTACCCTTGATTTAAGCCATAAATGCCGGCTATTTTTGTAAGTACGAGTGTTGTCTCCCATTAATGTTTATTTGAGTTAAATAAAAGGGTCCTTTACACCGTTTTATAGTCTGTGTGATACTTTGCAAGACATAATTCACTAAAAGATTTATAAGTTTCGCGCATTCGATGATACCTAAGAATACGAAACTTAAGATTAAAAATGCTAAACGATTTTCAATGATTATGGTTTCCTTTCTATCTTTTTACACATCAAAAGAATGTATTGTTTCCCACTTAACAGACAAAATCTGTCCTGACGAAATAATACCTTTCAGCGGAGACTGTGCTTCTAAGACTGATGGACTCCAGAAACGTTGACAGTTGCATATAGACAGCCAAGGGGACTAGCAGCTAGGATCATCACTTACAAGGGGGCATTCCCTACTCGTCATCACCGATTTCGCTCATATTTATAGGGCATGCAGGGCTTGGCTAGAAATGAAAGTACCCGAAGTGGAACTCCAGATGGCCAAGCGTTTAGAAAATAAAAATTCTGACGCTGCTCTCGTACCGTATAAGCCATTTATGTTTAGGGCGTTTGCCACGCAGCGGTTGGCGCGGTGGTATGAGCTCTGAGTAGTCCTGCGATGATCGTGGGTTCGACTCCCCGTGTGGAGACTTTTTTTTTCCTTTTCTCAATTTTCAATTTTTATATTATTCTTTTTCCAACCAAGCAAAGAGGTTAATATTTTATTTTATTTATTTATTTATACTCAAAAGGCATAGAAAAGGTAAAAATTTCGGACTTTTCAACAAGAGATTGTAATTGAATAGCATACGAAAAGACACCGCACATGAAAATTCGAAACTTTTTTTGTCGACATCCGGCGATTACACGTGTCGGGATGATATTTGTTCTCTTGTACGTACGTTAAGAGACTTAACTTGTCTTAACTTGTACAAGAGAACAAATTTCTTCTGCTGGTTGGCTGGCGAGAAGGATCCTCCCAATCCGCAATTATATGACGAACTCTTCCAAGATGAAGAAGGATTGCCAACATGTAGCATCAAAGTAATTCCCCCTAAAGGTAACCCACTGGTGCAACCTTGCGATGTATATTTTTATCGTCCGGTCAAAAACTTTATGAAAAAAGTAGAAAATTGTTCTTATCTCATCGAGCAAGAAAAAGAAATAACTTCCCGATAAGACTGCATAAAAATACATTGGATGGTTCATCATCCATTATCCGCCCCAATATTCGGTAACACGTTACGTTACGCGTAGTTCTCTTCTAAACTTAGCGATGAGAGAGAATGCTTTATGAATGTCAATCAAGTATGTTTTTCTGTGGAGACGTTGAAACAACGATGTTATTGTAAAATGCGGCTCTATAACGTGTGCTAGATGCAGAAACAATGATTATTTCCGCTGTTTCTACGATAAAAATATCATCCAGACGCTTGTAATCATCGAATATCGACAAATAAAGTTTTGAATTTCCATGCACAAAGTCTTTTCGTATGTTCTTTAATTACAATACCTTCTTAAAAACTCCGAAAATTTTTACCTTTTCTATGCCTTTTGAGTATAAATAAATAAATAAAATAAAACATTCACCTGTTTGTTTAATTGGAAAAAGAATAATATAAAAATCGAGAAAAAGAAAAAAAAAAGTCTCCACACGGGGAATCGAATCCACGATCATTGCATGACTACACCGAGCTCTTACCGCCGCGCCAACCGCTGCTTGTTAAACGCCTTAACGTAAATGGCTTATACGGTGCGAGAGCAGCCTCAAAATGTTTATTTTCTAAACGCTTGGCCATCTGGAGTTCCCACTTCGGATACTTTCATTTCTAGCCAAGCCCCGCATGCCTTATAAATTTGAGCGAAATCGGTGATGACGAGTAGGTGAAACCCCCTTGTAAGACACAGTCCTTGGCAAATATTAACACAGCGAAAAACGGAAGAAATTTGATTTATCTATCATGCATTATCTCTCATAGCCCAATCTTAAAGTGTCGAACACTAACGGATGTGCGTAGATATTGTAATAAGAAACGAGATATAGGTTTTGTTAGTGATAACGATAATTACTTATTCTTGAAAAGAAAAGAACAGTTATTGCAGCAAATGCGTTTTATGAAAAAGAATTCTTCGAGTCGTGGAACATGTCAGTTATCAAAAACCAAACTTTTACAATATTTTCTTGTTGCCAGATTTTACATCTAATAAATTAACATAGTAAACCCACAATAACAAAAAAGAGACAAGCTGAAGCTGCGTGGCCCAAACGATAAGTACTGTTGCGAAAAATTCGGCGGTTGCGCCTGTATGTAAGCTTTCCGGCATAGCACTAGGGTTGCCATAAAATAGCGTATGGTAGGGTTGCCAGATTGGCGACTTTATCGCCCATTTGGCGACCAAATCGGCGATATCCCATGGTCCAATCGGGAAACTTCTAGAATAACTTCCTGTCGAGATATTTCTCGAAACCTGTGGAACTTAAGGAAAAGCTATATAAACCCTTGCGTTTCGGAGAGCCGGCATTGTGAAGTGTGTGATTAAGTAGTGTGATTAATTGTGAAAATGATGAGAATAGCCGCTTACTGTGAGTGCTTTAAGCTACGCGAGAGTTTTGTGAACGGAAAGCGATCGAGATAGTGCTTTGCCGTAAAGCTACCTTTACAGTATAGCTTGACAGTGTATTGGTGATTGTTCCACGGTGTTTATTATAAGTTTAGTGTTGCCGTGAAGCTACCTTTACAGTTACAGCCTGAAGCTGTGTTGCTGATTGTTTCAGCGTATTTATTGTAGATTTTGGACGCTTTTAAAGGTAATTTTGGAACTGTGCTGTAAATAGGGATTCTTGTAAATAAATTGTGCTTTTTATTGTTCTGCATCGTGTTTTCATCAGATACTCTCAAATCCACGAACCCGTATAACGCAACAGTACGGAACAAGGGACTTGATTTATTTTTCATATTTGATTAATCTATTGATGACTAGGAAACTGAGCTGTCAGCTTACGTATAAATGGCATTTAGAGGTATTAAATTGTTTTCACTTTGTGTTAAATAAAAGGACCCTTTTATTTAACTCAAATGGAAGTTAACAGAAGGCACCACTCATGCTTACAAAAATAGCCAGCATTTATGGTTTAAATCAAATTGGTTTAACTAAGTAAATGTAAGTTAGCCAACTGCTAAAACTAACCTGAACAATAAACATAGCTTTTAATGATTAGCCCAAACCAGCATTAGCTCACAAGAGCTACTAATTTCGTTTTGGCGTTTTGCGTCGATTTATTGTAAATGACCGTATCAATTTTCAAAGTTTTGCCACCAAATATTACTGCTCTATGTAATATTTAAAGATATTAAATAATGAAGAATCTGAATAAATGTATGTATGTTTCTTCCATTGTGATAAAACGACAGTACTTAGAACCATCCAGTTTTGAATAACGTAGTCCACCTAGGAATATGGGCATCTGAAAGACCAAATTTGGAATTTGTTTAATTATCGATTTCCCATTTTGCGACCCTTTACGAAATTTTGATTAAGAAATTAAACGATTTCAAAACAAGCAATGGCAAAACTGTACAAAAAAAAAATACCTCCAGCGCGCGAGATTGTATATCGGAAATTCTAAAAATATGCTCTTTTTAAATTATTTTGCGAAATTGCTGTTGAATTGAATTTTATGCTTCAAGTGCAAAAAACATGGTATTTAATAAATAAAGGTAACACAGAAAACGTAAAAAAAACGCCCCTTTAAGACATAATGTAAAATCTAAAAGCTTTCATATTTTTTTAGTTTATTGTTTTATTTTAGCATTTATTTTATTTTAGTTCATCTAATTGAAGAAAATTAAAATGCATTTAATTTATATGATATCCATCCAGTAATTTTAGGAACATTTGAAAATTTGCTGCAATTAATAAAACATGCTTCTAATGCCGTGTATTGAGTAACTGTAGTACAATCTTCCTTTTTTAAATTTCTATAATATTTTACATTTTATAGCTTTTTAATAATTTTTAATATCTTTTGATATTTTTAACGGGAAATTTTTTCCGAGGTATTAAATTGTTATCTGCCGCCCAGACGGAAAATTGTTTAGTACTCTGACTGCCGTACCGAAAGGCGTGGGTTTGATTCCCGGAGAAGATATGGATGTATCCGTCCGTTCCCTCATAGGATGCAACGGTGATCCGCCTATTAGGTGCCTCCTATTAGGTGATCCACCTATTAGGTGCCTATAAAGTGACTACCGCTTTTGGCCTTAGTACTGGCCAACGTCTGTGGATACCTCGGGGGCGCCATTGGCAATTATAATAAAAATAATAAAAATCTGAATGCTTTCAGATTTTACAATACGCTCAAAGGGGCATTTTTTTAACTTTTCTAGTGTTATCTTTATTAATTAAATATCATGTTCTTCGCAATTAACCCATAAATTTCAGTTCAAGAAAATATCTCAAAATGATTGTTAAATGAGCATATCTTTAGAATTTCCGATACACAGTCTCCTGCGCTGGAGATGAAAATAATATTTTTTTTCCCGTAAAGTGTTGCCATTTATCGCTTCGAAATCGTTGTGTTTCTTAAGCAGAAATAGACAATGATTCAAGCAAATTCCAAATTTAGGTTTCCAAATGCCCATATTCGGGTGGAAACGTACGTTATTCAAACCTGGATGATTCTAGGTACCGTTGTTTTATCACAATTAGAGAAACATACATACATTTATGCAAATTCTTCATTATTTAATTTTTTTAAATATAAGACAGGGTGATAATATTTGGTAGCAACAGTTTGAAAAGTGATACGGGCGTTTACAGTAAATCGACGTTAAATGCTAAAACGAAATTAATAGCCCTTCTGAGCTAACGCTTCTTTGGGCTAAAAAAAGTAATAATAATCTTAAGTCTAAAAACTGCTATTTTATTCTCTTCTTTTCTTTTCTTTCCTTCCGACAAAATTGATCGTAACGATTGTAAGTTCGATATCTTGCTCAGACAAACTACGTTTGTGCCTCGTCTCAAAAAATGTTTTAACGTTGTTTCACTTAAGCATAAATATATAACGAAAATTATATATAATTTAAGGTCCCATTTTCTCTGGAGGAATTCATTCAATTTTAAATATTGATTATATTTTAAATTAATATTCAACCTCTGGAGGTCCCATTTTCCATTTCTTTCTCCAGTTAGATCGTTTGACTTAATGGAATAACTGCCAGCTGTTAAATGCAATGACTAGCAATATTTTTTAACCTTTTTCAACCTATTAGAAAAAAATTCCCCGACAGATATTTAACTTAATGGGAAGTCATAAATCATGAGCATCCAGCTTTAAAAAGTCAGCGTTTACCATATAACGTAGGTTCCGAATATTTTACAGGTTTTTATGAGGGAAAAAAATCGGAAAAAAATTCGTTCTTAAATCTTTTAAAGCTAAAAAAGTTAAATTACCCTCTATTCTTCATCATTTGTATCATAGGGGTGGGTAAGAGTTTATCATGTATTAGAAAACACTTTCCAGTGTCGGCGGTTACGACACGATTTAAAATCGATCATGGATTTCGAAGGTTATTTAATGCTGACTTTAAACAACACTAAATGCCTTCGTGTTCCATTTATTTTTCGTTATTCTGTTTCTGTTAAGGTACATAGAGGGGAAAGTAGTAGATTGTACATTTAAAAGAAATTAGAAGAATGTTTTAGTTTACCCTATTATTGAATAAATGTTTCTGAATATAAAGAAAATTCTGCAATAACCGAATGGCTAGAAGCCACAGAAAAATCATAACTGAATTTTCTTACCAATTTCCAGCGATGGAAGGGTTATCGGCATGAATATTTCACAGAGTTTCGTAGTTTGAAACTTAAGAACTGAGTTTGTCTTGAATTGGGAACTTGAGTACTTCAGAACGTTTTCCTGATTCGTAACTTCATAAACTCAGCTATACACAAATATCCTCCATAATGATATTGTTGCGTTTCCTACGGGTACGTGGATTTGGTTTGATTGACGACAACACGTGATGAAGAATAAAAACACAATTTATTAGCCAGTATTACTCAGAACAACTCCAAAAACACGTTTACAGTCGTCGAAAAACTAGTGCTGTGTCGCGAATTCTGTGTTTTTAATTTAAGTGTTTTTAATGATTTAAGTAATCAATTATTTAAGTATTGTATTTGTATTTGTATTTGGTTTTTTTTAAGTTAAAATTGCGAAGAGCGTAATGAATATATATATATATATTTTTGTAAAGAGTGTACTTAAAATCTTTAAGCAATTATTTTTTCCTTCAACGGTTCAATTTCCTAACGAGAATGGGGGAGCGTCTTCTAACGGAAGTAACATCTGCGGGAAATGCCTTTTAAGATGACAGTTGCAACATTGAGTAGTATATCGTTGTTCTCTTGTCTTTGTTACCAAGATGGGAAAGTGGACACTGTTATTGGGTTCCCCGCTGTTCACTTACGTTTCAGCATTGCGATTGTCGCCTTGTTTATGGCTTCGGTGGAAGTCGTAAATTGAATCTTTGAAAGGGCAGTTTTTGTTGTTTCTTATATTTTTCGCTTGTTAGCAGAGGGGGTCGAATGTTTAGTTTCCAGTTTTCGCAGGTGCTACTGTAGACAATGACTTAATTCTGATTCGTTTGGGGGTTTGAACTTGTCCTATTAAATTATATTGAAAAGTCTCGGATTGGCAAGAATTTAATTTTATGTGTAACTTTTGGACCTATAATTGTGAGTGGGAGGAGAAACCGAGTTTTCCTCGATTCTTGCACGATTTTAGAAGTCAGTTTTTGAGTTGAGTTAAGTTTTGATACAACTAGAGAGAAGAGAATTAGCAGATAGGGCTTTTGGCCCTGCGGCCGAGCTTCACCCTTCCGGGTGCCTCGCGTTTGCGATCCTGCGGCGATTTGCGCCGGTATTCATTAGAGATAGATTCAAGTTGAATATGTGAATAATTGAGAATCTTTCCTGAAATTTATGCAAGAGGTAGAAATTAGAGCGATCTCTTCCGAGTTAGAGAACGGATACTTCCTGAAGTGGGTTTTCCTGCAAAATGTATGTTTTCTGCCGCCTCAGTGTTGAAACTCGTGTGCAAACTACTTCCATATCTCAGAATTTTTTATTTCCGGGCTTCTTCATTTATGGCTCTACAGGATGTCATTTTTCTTGAACTTTATTCTGGAGCTGATTACTTAAAAGATTCCTTCAATTATGGTTCTACAAGACGTCATTTTTCTTGAACTTTATTTTGGAGCTGATTACTTATAAAGCAAATTCAAGAGTTCAATGGGGGATTCTTCTGCCGATGTCGCCTATAGCTTCTTATGATGATGAAATTCCGGTATTTCAACTGTGAGTTACATTATATTTTCTTTGGTAGTTATCTTAATTAAATCTTGCGTAACGGGAGAAAAAATATATATATAAAAGCATTATATATTAGATAAAAACTATGTGTCTTGGAAGAATTTAATGTTATTGTCAAAAATAAGAAATTTATGTTAATTGTAATTTCTATAGAAGATTGTGTGAATTCCAGTTTAAATGATTCATTTAATGTTCCAGTTATTCTAAGTAACCGTTATTATGTTAAACTACAAAATTTTATCTTGATAAATGACTCTTGGAGAAATTTAATGTAGAATTTTAATTGCATTTTTATGTAAGGGTAGTCTGGCCAGGTCTCCCATAAATTTATCCTAGATATTTAATAAATGAGTGTGATTTTATATTATTACTTGCATTTTTTTTTTTTATTAGTACTAAGAAATTGGTCTGTTCAGTCACTCCATTTGTTTGAGCCGGGAGGCTTTTAAGAAACATGGAGATTTTGCTTGGGGTTATTGAAAAATGTTCATGCCTTTTAGGGTACTCACAACGCGCCCTGTTTTTAGCAAATATGTACTAACCACTTATTAAAGATTCTTGAATATGTTTTAAGATAGATTTTGTTATGACTTTTAGGTGCCAGGAAAGTTAAAACTATTTTTTTTTTAGAAATGGAACTGATTGATTGGTGTTTGAATACTTCTTCTCGGGTGCTTAAGAGGTTTTGATTAATGAATAAGAACTTGTGATTCTTGAGTTTATTTTAAAATGAGTGAATTATAGAAATGTTTTGGTCGAAATGGTGTTTTATCCTACCGAGTACCAGAGAAGATTTATTCCAGCTTCCTTTTCAGGTTAAGTTTATTAAGAAGAATCTGCCTTGCCTTCCTATGTGTGAATTAATTGCTTTAAGAAAAGTTATATTTAATATTATTTTGAGTCAGATCAACCAATTAGTTCCTTTCTCTATTTTCTAACCAGTTCATTTTAGTAAGTTTATATTTAAGTTTTATTTTATTTTAGTTTGTCCGGCGCCTAGAGAGGTTGAGTATGAGTTTAAATTTTAAAAAGTTAAAAGTAAAACCCCCTTAAGGTTTAAAGTTTTCTCTATTTAACAATGGCTCCTCTGCTAACAAGCGAAAAATATAAGAAACAACAAAAACTGCCCTTTCAAAGATTCAATTTACAAATTCCACCGAAGCCATAAACAAGGCGAAAATCACAATGCTGAAACGTAAGTGAACAGCGGGGAACCCAATAACAGTGTCCACTTTCCCATCTTGGTAACAAAGACAAGAGAACAACGATATACTACTCAATGTTGCAACTGTCATCTTAAAAGGCATTTCCCGCAGATGTTACTTCCGTTAGAAGACGCTCCCCCATTCTCGTTAGGAAATTGAGCCGTTGAAGGAAAAAATAATTGCTTAAAGATTTTAAGTACACTCTTTGCAAAAATATATATATATATATTCATTACGCTCTTCACAATTTCAACTTAAAAATAACCAAATACAAATACAAATACAATACTTAAATAATTGATTACTTAAATCATTAAAAACACTTAAATTAAAAACACAGAATTCGCGACACAACACTAGACAAACACTCTGACATAATCAGCAACACAGCCTTCAGGCTATCAGGCCATAACGGAGAAGACAGCTTCACGGCAAAGCACTAGAGTGCGGCTCCCGACTCGGTTCGGTCGTTCTTGAAGCTCAACGTACTCTCAAGAGTCACCACGCTACAACACACAATGCACTCGATAGCCTCAACTCGATAGCCTGTCGATGCACCAACTCGCAATACACTCGACGACCAACTTGACACTAGATTCTCAATATACTGACGAGACACTCGACACTAGACTGCTACTCTGCGTACGGGCAGGGTATATATAGATTTTGGCCTGCCTTCGAGAACATTCCGGGCCAAACCGGTAAGAATTCGTTCTAGAATATCCTCTATCCATCTACGGCATATCGCCAGTTTTGTCGCCAAATGGACGATTTCGCAGGAAATATGGCATCCCTTCTTTCCGTTGTCATTTTCTGGAAACTTAAAACCCGCTTTGTGGAGAAGCTATCTTACCGCAGCTGGGCATTTCGTACCAATATCCTTCCGTAGGCATACGATTCTGGTGAAGTAGTTATCAGCACAATTAACTCGAGAATCCGACAGACGATTAGAAGGATAACTCTCCATACAGCAAAACTTCCTTACGTCTTGAACTCAATGAAAGTGGAAGAAACCAAATGTTCTTTTTACTTCCGTCTACGAAGTAAAGGAAGCACTGTAATCTCGAAATATTTCCCCTATCACAATGCAACGAAAATATACATTTTGACCATTCTTGAATCTATATGAACGATGTTTTTGCGTGACATTTGTACGTATGGACAGAATAAAAGACTCTTTTTCCAAAAACGGGTTGCAAAAAGAATATAAAATGAATCCAGAAGCGATCTTTCTTGACGTCTGTACGTACGTACGTATGTATGTATGTAATTATCTGGCATATCTCAAAAACGAGTAGGCTGAAAACTTTGAAATTTTGTAAATAGGACTGCCATGACATATAGTTGTGCACCTTCCTTTCTGATTGCAATCGGAAGCCCAATATATATATATATATCCAATTTTCTTTGTTCCAAAACGGGTTGTAAAATTATTTTAAGATGCATTCAGAAGACACTTTTTTTGCAGAGTCCGCACTTACGTATGTATATATCTTGCATAACTCAAAAAACAGTAACCACAGAACACTGAAATTTTCTGTATGGGACTGCTATAACATGTAGCTCTACATCTTCCATATTGATTGCAATTGGCAGTATAAAACGTGTATATATATGTATGTACCCAATCTGTTACATAACTCGGTGAGCTTAGATATTTTATTCTTATATGCTGGTAAATTGTGCACTTTTTGCTTTAAAATTGAATGAATTATATTGTTCTTATATTCCGGTTAAGGTTCTTTTGCCTTTAATTAATCTGCATGCAACAGTTGTAGAATTATAGACAATTTAAAATTTGTTTAAGTGGCACTAATGAACTTGCCATTTGTTTACATTTGAAACATTTAGTAGAACAGTGAATTAAGTCAGTTTGTGCACTAACCTCGGTGTCTTTTTGCCGAGTGAGACCAAAAGTAAACTTTTAATTTTGAGCAGAGAAAAATCTGCCTTCCTACCCGTTGACCGAATCTATTGTTTTGGGGTAGAAGCGCTAATTTTAATTATAAAAATTACTTTCAAACTGTTTTTATTGTACTTCGTGGTTTCTGTTTTTTCTGGTATACTGTATTCCTTAAACCGTCTTGGCATGCCTTCGTGGTGTAGCGGTCAGCACGCTAGACGCGTATTCGAGAGATCTGTGGTTTGTGTACAAGCGAGGGCATTGTACATTTTTCATCTCTACTGCTTTTCAAAAAATACTTAATGTCTCTACATTGGCGCCCGAACTAAAAAGGGTGGTATATGATGATTCTCCATCACCAGGATTTGGCGAATGGGTTCTCTAATCCCCAGTCGCCCAGGGGGAGCCCGTCCACACATTAGTTTGTCATTAGATATTAGGAAAGATATCAAGGTAAAAATTTAAAACTAATGTAGGAAAATGAGGTCAGCATACAGCCTTGAAAATAAGAGAGAAATTTCTTTTCAAACAATTCATTTTATATCTTTAAAAAATCTTGAGGATTTTTTTAAAAAATGTGGGTCTTAAAAAACTAAACATGGCTGAAATGTATGGACAGAGTTTTGTTGTGATGCCGTCTAGTATTAATAAAGAAGGTCAAAAGAAACCGATAGTAATATATAAAACCTTTTTCATTCAATTTTTTTGTGTGTACACAGGCAAAATTTTAGGTGAGGGCACACCGTGCCGCAAAGGTTTAAAGGGCGACTGGGGATTAAAGGACCCAGGCGCCAAATCCTGGTGGTGGAGAATCATCATTTACCACCTTTTTTACTTCGGGCACCACTGTAGAGACATTAGGTACTTTTGTAAAGCAGGAGGGATGAAAAATGAGCAATGCCCTCGCCAGGACTCGAACCACGGACTTCTCGAATACGCACCAAGCGTGCTGACCACTACACCACGAAGGCATGCGAAGAAGGCGGGAGAAATACCTTATAACTTAACAGGTGTCTGGCCTGCATAGGATGTGATAAGACTCTTGCCCAATAAGTGACTATTTTCTCTACTACAGTCAAATATAATGCTTTTGAATGTATGGGCTGAGACCCCATTTGTAGCCCTGAAACCGGCGCAGTTATTCGGCTATCTGCGGAGTCCTTTTCTTAATTTCCAGCATATGGGTGATCCAGGAGAGCTTCTTATCAAAGACTAGACCAAGGTATTTAAGGTGGTGGACTTAGTCTATTTCCATTTAGGTTGATGCGTTTCAGCGAGCCTCCTTTTTTGGGGGGGGATGAGAAGAACTTGTAATTTGCGTTCTGCCACTGACAGCCTTAAGTTGTTGCACCGAGTGTAGAAGATGGCGCATGATTGCTCCGAGTTTGGTTGGAGCTCGTCTCTAGTGAGGCCTTTTACAATTAGGACGGCATCGTCCGCATAGGCAAAAAAAAATTTGGGTGTTCTGGCCAGGTATCGATAATCACACCGTTGAATGTGACATTCCACAGGTACGGTCCTGTACAGAACCCTTGTGTACAGCCCCGCGTCTGTATCTTCTATATAATGCCATTGCTCTAGACAACTATTAGTTTTCGTTCTGTGAGGTAATGCTGCAATGTATTGTATATATTTCTGGGACACTTTGCTTCTAGTAGTACGTGTCACCTATGGATTTTTGTGCTTTCGGACTTTTAAAAACTGCATTATCCAAACGTTGTCCCAAAACCCTAACAGGACTCTGGAAAGCTGTTCGGGAGGAATGGGATAGAATATCTCTTCTGACACTTCAAAAGGCGTTATTATCCTGGAAATTGCGGTGTCGAAAGATAGTTCAGAATAAGGGATGTCAAATAGAACATTTGAAACACAAGAATTTTATGTAATTTAGTTTTGTGAATACAATATACATCGTCTAAAAATGTGCGAACAGCCTCTGTATATGAAGTCGATCTGAAGATTTTTCTGCAGTCTTTTTACTTTTAGTTTGTCGTTATGCGAAATAACAGCAACAATGATAAACACCTCTGAAAAAGTTTCTTTAGATTCTTTTAACCACGCTAAGTTTTTTTCCTCCTCTTTGACGATAATATATGGATGCTTTCCTACTATAGTCATTTAAATAGCACAAGATTCTTATATTGTGACAGCGTTTTAACATTTTTGTCTAGATAAATGTTTCTCATGAAGAATTACGCAACGCGTTCTGTGTTCGGCGATATGTCGCGTAAAAAGACAATACACATTATGTTTTTTTGCCTTTTAAATTTAAATCCGCATTAATCGCTTTATTTACAGTTGACATTGAGAGTTTTAATGATTTTGCAGTTGCTGTTTGATTAGACGGATTTTCTTTTATCATTAAAAATTTTACTTTGCAACATTCGTTTTTCCTTTGGATGTGCATTGTAAAAATATTTTCTGCTGGAATCCAGTTTTCATTTCTTGGTGACAATATCACCTATTGTAGCTTTAGTTCTCAAAAATCCATATCACAGCTTTTTTTAATCACTAGGTACGAATAAATTTCTTCTGAAAGATCACAAACATAACCTTGCACTCACCGCTCCTTGCACAGTGTCATTTTGCATGAAAACAAAATTTAAAGCAGCAGACGATAATATATACCTTCAAAAATATAGCTGCAGTTAAAACAAAAATTTTCATGCACACGCCTTATATAAATTATATAAATGCAAAATATAAATGCAAAATATATAAATGCGAAATATATATATATAAATTATATAAATGCAAAATCGTCTATAAAATGTACGAACAACCTTTTTTTATGTTCAACTATTCTTTCATTTTTCTAATATACGATACTGGATACAGAAGTTAATATAATTAGTTAAAATAAAAATGTTAAGACTGTATAACACATTTATTAAGATATCTATTTTAAATGAATTATGATTGGAAATTAATTATTAAAATTAGTAAAAAATTTTTATATGGGATCCTCTCTGCTATTTTTTGCTTGAAACCGTTTCGAGAACTGTCAACCGCATAAAAATTAATTAAAGGTATTATTCATAAATATGCAGATTTCAAACTAAAGCAGAAAAAAATTCGTCGCAAAATTAATGAGACTACAAAGAAACTAGTTAACTTACATTAGGGAAACAGATTTTTTTAACGATGCAACGAAATTAATTAATTGAAATTCGCTTCGGCACAGGATGTGAAGTTTAATTCTTAATGCCATTTATATAATTCGGCATTCTTGTACATCAACGGTTATTTATTGCGACATTACGATGACTATATAACGAATAGGAAAGTTCTTAACGCTGAAATGCGTATAAATTTAACAAGCTAACGAAGGGAAATGGAGAATAAAGGAACTCGTTATCTCAATGCAAAACTAACGAGTCCCTTTAACAAATTATTTTAGTAACCATTGATGCGGGCTTTAATATTTTTCCGCTTTTCGCTTTTTCTGCATTATTCGTAATTTTTAGAACTTTTGTCAAATTATTACAGATTTTCCATTTACAAACAGTTACATTACCTTATAATTGGAAAAAAATATCTTTTCTACACTTACTCTTTCGTTTTTATGAATTATTATACAAAACAACTGAAATATTGAGAAAAACCACTGAACACTGGTAATTTATCCAGTATGTATTGTATTATTTTAATTATACAGTTCCATGTAAGCTAGAATACCAAAGAACTATGTAGCGATTATTCGCTGAGTTCTTGTAATGTAAGTAACAAGTCAGAAGAATGGTTAAACTGTCCTGTTATTCCAACTCAAAATGAATCTACAGATGGCTCCTCTTGGGCGTACAAGAAGCCACCACTTGGGCTTTAACTCAAAATAGAAGATATAAAACTAAACTAATGATAAATAAAATTAACCAGCCGAAGTTACGCAAAATCAACTCGAGGCCCTTCTTTAAAGATCACCGACTCATACTAGTATGCACGTATGAGTATGGCCGTAGCTTAAACTATTAGCAACAACGCGGCCGAAAGGCAGAACACCCTTTCATACTGAAATCACTACTCAGACCTCAGCTTAAATAGCTATTTCCACCTTAATTGCATAAATGGTAACCCTTCTACAGACATTAGGTATTTTTTGAAGCAGGAGACATGAAAAATGAGCAATATCCTCTCCGGGACTCGAACGCGGATCTCTCGAGTACGCGCCGAGCGTACTGACCGCTACAACACGAAGGCATGCGAAGAAGGCAGGAGAAATACCTTGTCAGGACTGAGTGTTCTGTGCATATTCTTGGCAAACATCTTCGTGAACAGCTGAAAAGTCTTTAAGTCCTGATCTGGAACAGGGAGCTGAATGCAGCTATGTTCTGGTGTAGGATACTGTGATTGAATTGGAGAATAACTGCACTTGAAAGGGATTTAAAATCCTCTTTTATTAAATCAATATTATTTACACACTTCCCAACTCGGAAGGGATGCAGAAAGTAAAGACCACACTTGGGTCTAAAATGAACAATCAGCTAAATTTAAACTAAAGCTAAATAGAAATTAAATTAATCTTTGCTCACAGAGCTATACGCGGAGTTGGCCTCTAACTAAATGGTGCGTAGCAAAATTTACTAATACTAGGGTACTTGGATTTATTTCAATAAGCAATCACGTAGTTAGGACTATGGCTTAGAATTTAACTGCTAGCTGGTCAGGCGAACGTCGAACAGAATGACCGTGATCTGTCACTAAAAGCTCTCTCACACTGAGAGGTTTCTACCACTTGCTTAAATAGCACTTGGCTCCACTTCAAATTAGCATAACGCTGAAAACGCGCGCTTCTTCTAACGGGAAGTTGAAACATGAGAAGAGATAGAAAGATTTAAATTAAAATAAAACTTTTTTAGTTTAACTAAAACCTTACAACCTTATACCCTGAAAGCACTTTCTGTCAGGAAAACGTAGGTATGAAATTAAAGGGTAAAGAAAAGTCTCGTTCCAAAATAAAAAAATAGCTAATAGAAAAATAAAAGAAAGCCCTACATTATTTTTCTGGCAAAAGAGCTAACTGCATTTGATCGTCATACTTTCTCCAGTCGTGGTGTTGTGGTCAGCACGCTCGACGCGTAAATAAGAGGTTCGTGGTTCGATTCCCAGCGAAAGCGTTGCTCATTTTCCCGACTTCTGCTTTCAAAAATACCTAATGACTCTTCAATCATAGCACTTTATGAAGATTCAAAACGCAATTTATTCATCAATATTGCACAGGAGAGGTCCAAAGATACGTTTACAGCCATCGTTAAACTACGATAAACACGCTAAAACAATGAGCAACATAGCCTGCAGGCTACAACTATGAAGCTAATTTCACGGCAAAGCACTATAGTACTGCTCCCGACTCGGCCGATCACTCTCGACCTAACCTCTGAACTAGCACTACCACTGAACTCAACACACTCAAGATACTCACGATAAATTACTACTCCGCGTCCAGGCAGGGTATTTATAGCTTTTGACCTGCCTTCGAGAACATTCTCCAGAAAACCGATACTAATTCTATCTAGAATTTTCTCGCTTTGTTTACGCCATATCGCCATACACCAAATCTACAATCCTGCCCTCTCTTGCTACTTTCTGACAATCCTAAACCCGCTTTGCGGGGAAGCTATCTTATCGCAGCTGGACATTTCGTATCAAATGTAAAAAGTAGCTCGCTTTCAAACTTTTAGCAAGATTGGCTAGACTAACCAGTTTAATGAAACTGCATTCTGGATAAGTTTGCTTTTTCACTTCAATAAATTTCTGTATTTTGGTTTTCAGAATCTTATCAATGTTCCCATGAAACGCTCATTGATTTACTATGTCATTTTTGTCAAGATTAGTAAAAGACGTAATGATCTGAGTCTGAAAGATAAATTCGACTTGTTAGACCCCTAAAAATCGTATCATGCATTCAAAACATTTTGGAAGAACAACTTTTAACTCGGCAGAAGGCGCATCAAGAAAAGTTACTAGAGTGGGCGCATGGGCTATCACATACCGCAATATTTAAAATTACGGTAGAAACAGCTTTATTTGGTTTTAAAGCCGTTTTTCTGTTATAATAAGCGAATAAGACTCGGGTTATAAAAAATTAATTTCCAAAATAAGCTTATAGAGAGTTAAAATTAAGATCAATGAAAATAATAACAAAAATAAACTTCATTACCTCTAAGTTTTACTGCATCTTTAATACACAATGCAACTTACTTTATTTGTTTACACTTTGAACAAAATTCATTCACGTGCTCTTAGCACAGAAGGTTTTCAACATTTTCAATATAACATTTCGCAGTCTTCTGTCCTTGGCTCCAGGCCATTCATCACAACTATTATACTTAGTTGCTTCGAATTTCGTATATGCGTTTGAATTATTCCTCGAAACTTCCGCTCTTCTTTTGCATGCAGTACGTAAGTTTCTCGGTAGAGTATTAATCTCTGATCGTTGTTTAACATTTTTTTTTATTAACTGTAATGCTAAGTACCTCAAAAACAGTCACCCGCTTCTGTATCTGGTTGGTGGATTAGCAGCTGAAAGAAATATAATTCGAGCCTTTATTGCAGCAACATTCAGTGCAGAAAGGAAAATTACCATTGGCCACTTCCTTGTTATTCTGGCAAGTGAATAACTTCCTGCCATTTCGTCCACAATATCCACTGCTTCCTTAGTCGCATTACAAAAATATATAATTTCTGGCGTTTTCTTTTCTCCAGTAGTGTCATCTATAGCATCCTCGTTATGTAATGTTAAAAGCATGAGAAGAGTTTTTCTTTTTTTGGGAACATAAGAAATGAATGCTTTATCTTTTTCGAAAGGAAACAGTAAGGAAATTATTCCTATTTTCATCTTCAGTTTCCGAAATGTAATCTGCTTCACTTTCAAATATTTCTAATCAGTCTCGCAGCCGCTGCATTTCCAATTCATAGCGAATCATTCATTTTGACATCATGCGCTTAGAAATTTTTCGAAATTTAATTTCGAATACTTTAAAATCGCTTGCGAGTAGAAATATTTACTGTTACACTCTAGAAATAAAATTTTAAAATAAATATTCAGTCAGAAAAAGACTTACGTGGACAGGCGCGTGGGATGTGTCACACCCCAGATGCAATAAAATACAAACAAATGTTTTTCTGAAACACACAGGCAACGCAAAAGCGGTTCTGAAAGTCACTCACTACTAGACACTCAGCTACTGAATGGAGTACAGAATTGCAGTTTCACAAGTTAGGAGGAATATTCCACTTTTTTGTAGTCTTGGGCTATGACACTCCCACGCATGCGGGTTAAAGAAAATTTTTCTACTTTGTCTCACGATATGAAACAGAAAATCACCGTGGATCGTTTGGCGATTATCATACACAGGGGAAACTAAGTCTCCAATATAACTGATGGTTGATGATGTGAGATTGGTTACTGATAGAGGACTGATTGTTGAAAACGAACAACTTACAAATTTTTTGTGCGAAAGAAAGGAAACAATGGTGCGTTTTTCTTTCAATGGTAAAGCAGGTGGAAAAACTCTCGGAAACAGTTGTCTGTCTGAAATAAATGGAATGTGATAGCAACCTAAGACGAACTTCCAGAAATGGTTCAAAGGAATGCTGGCTTTGAGTTAAATGTGTCTCAACTTCTTTTTACGCGAGATTATAAAGAATCAGGAGTATATTATTGACAAACCAGAGCAAAATTGGAATGTAAACATCAAATGGATGCAAAGCGGAGAAGATGACGACATTCGGAAAGCAATGAAGGTTTGTTTTACAAATGTTCGTCAGAAAGATGTGGCAATCAACAGTCTATTGATGCATCTGAAAGCTAAAGAACTGGATGTAAAAGATAACGGTTATTACTTTATTCAAAAGATTAGGGGTGCAACACCTGTCGAACAATTTTCAGAATGATTATGAACAGAAATCAAATTCTACATAATAAATAATACAAACAATCGACCGTTAATATTTCATTGCCCAACTAAAATGCTGTAAAATTGTTTAGGTATTTTTAGATATTAGCCCAAAGGAGCGTTAGCCCAGAACAGCTATTAGTCTCAAAATGGCATTTCGAGTTTCATCACTAAAAGCGTTGTATCACCTTTCAAATTTTTGCAACCAAATATTATCGCCCTGCATTGTATTTAAAGGAATTAAATAATGAAGAATCTGCGTGAATGTATAGACCTTTCTCGTGTTGGGAAAAAACAACGGTATCTAGAGCTATCCAATTTTGAATAACATAGTCTTCCATCGGAATATGAGCACCGGTATGCCCGAATTTGCAATTTGTTTTATCTCATATTTTGCAAAAACTGTAATGAATTTTTAATTAACGAACTCAGTGATTTCAAATCCCTCAGTGGCGAAAAATTGTACAAAAAAAAAAAACATTTTTATCACCATCGCAAGAGACTGTCTATCGCAAATTCTATAGAAATGCTGCTTTTAAATATTTTTAGCCCACATGCTCTCGAAACGTGTGTGTAAATAAAAAATTTAAAAAAAAACACCGCTTTGGGCGTAATATAAAATCTGAAAGCTTTCAGATTTTGATATATGCAGAGTGATTCGCTACCGGACCGACAAACTTGCAGGGTGTGTAGTGTTTACAAAGAAGACTCGGAATCACATAGGAATGTAGGGGCGCAAATGCCGTAGTTTCGAACAATGGTGCAAAGCAGAGAAAAAGAACAGAAACATCAACACATTATTGGAACAGAAAACATTTTAATGAAAAGGTCCTACTACAACAGGTGTTCGAAATTATGACCAAAAGTCATCTGGCAAGCCTGAAAGCGGCGCTGCATGGAATTCATTGCATTCTGGTAGATTACTGGCATGGCATTTGCCCTACCGGCAGCTACAAATATTCGAGGTACGAGGTCTTCAAGTGAAGGAATGGGCGTCTCGTACACTAAACTCTTCATGTGACCCCAGAGGAGTTACAGCCGAAAACATCGCGGACGAAAACGTCGAGGAGAAAACAACGCAAGGCGAAAACGTCGCGGTACAAAACATCGTAGGAGAAAATAAAGCAAAGAGAAAACATCGCAGTTCTAAAGCACCGTGGTACAAAATATCGTCGTTGAAAATAAAGCGGTTCAAAAACTTCGCAGTTTAAAAACATCGTCGTCGAAAATGTCGTGATAAAAAATAAAGTACCTACAAATCATCGCATGACGATAACATTGCAGACATACGTTTTTCAGGCTTTCATAATTGTAAATGCATATTCGCATAATGATTTAGGTGGAAAGAAGGATAAGTTTTACTTTCATTTTTTTATTAACTAATTAAATTTAAAAAAAAAAGAAATTTAAACGAAACGAGAAATAATTTTAATTATAAGAGTATCAGATTTACAAAAGTGAAGAAAGTAAAATCATAATTAACTTCCCAATATTTTTGTAGATAAGTTCATGCAGTTACTTATTCTTTTTCAAATTATACTTTTCATGAAAAATTACGCGTAAAACTTTACAAAAGTAATCTATTTATGACGTTTGTTAGTTAGCTATGTCAGTTTAAAATTAAGTGCTATAAACTGAGTTAATTTTCTATGCTTAAGATTCCATTTTACAGTTTCAGGAAATATTTATTACTTAATAAAAAATATGAAAGTCAAAATTACCCTTCTTTCCATCTTGCGCTCACAAATCATTATGCCAGTTTTTACAATTATTAAACAATCATTAAATTTTGCAATTATTAAAGCCCGAAAAACGCATTTCTGTGATGTTATCATCATGCGATGATTTGTAGGTACTTTATTTTTTGCTACGATATTTTCGCTGACGATGTTTTTAAACTGCGAAGTTTTTGAATCGCTTTATGTTCGACGACGATATTTTGTATCACGAAGTTTTAGTTACACGATTAACGCCCGCCGACACCTCGACGTAACCTTAGGACAGCGGTGGATAGGTCGTGGTGGTCCGGTTCATTGGCTTGCCAGATCATGCAGTGCCTCTTTCAAGCCTGTCAGACGACTTGCGGTCGTAATTTCGAACACCTGTTGTAGTACAACCGTTGAATAAAATGTTTTCTGTGCCATTAATGTGTTGACATTTCGGTTCTTTTTATCTGCTTCTTTGCACCATTGTCGCAACTACGGCATTTGATACCCTGCATTCCTATATGATGCCGAATCGTCTGTGTACCCCCTACATTCCCTGCAAGTATATAGGTCCGGCAGCGAATCACCCTGTATATACATATATTAAATTTGTTTAACCCCATTGTTATTTTGAAGAACAATTTTCTTCTTATGTTAGCATTATCATTCAGTTAATTTTACTAAAATAGTGGTGGACAGACATCGTCCCTTTAGGCGGCGTCTACTGTATTGGGAAGCGATTATTTATAACTACCGATAAATATTATCAGGACTACTGTTTCTTCTAGCTGATTTTGCAAACATAACTGGAGTCCTGAGTAGGAACAAGGAGCTTACTAAAAGCTATATTCGTGCGTGTGTAGAAGATACAACAAAGATAAGAAGGGTTAAAATTTCCCTTTATTTTCTTACCGATTTTACAGACGTTCCCGCACTTCGGGATACACAGACCAACCACTTGTGGTCTGAACGTAAAGGAATATAAGACTACTAATTAACTAAAATAAGAGCTAAATTTTAATATTTTACACAGATGACTAGCACTAAGACTGGCCTTTTACATGACTACGTCTGTAGTACGCAAACTGTGGAAAACTACAATACGTTTTTAGCTTTCAAGAGGATTAAAACCTCTGGCCTTAAAGGTGGACAGTAATTGACGGCAAGCTCCCGTGAAGCCTCGTAGCAAGAGGGCTCTCTCTCTCTCCTTCTATTACTCTTGGCAAAAAGCCACAACTTAAATACTTAAGCGTTAGCAAGTACAATTTGCATAAACATATTCACGCGTTCATTCTGGCCGGAAGTGGAAAAAAAGAGATGATAGTAAAGTTTTAAAATAAAATAGACGTTAGTGAACTTAAAATCCTTACAACATAAAGTTGAATAGATAAATGGAGTTCAAGTTCTCCCTCAGAGAATTTGTTAGTTACAAGCGACTAAACATTTATCTTTTGAGCTCGCCCTTTTTCGAAACAGCAGGGTTAAAATTTATATTTCGCAGCTGTCATACATTCTTCCCAGTCTCAGCTGGTGGATAAGTTTTATAAATTCTTTTAATTTAACTTATTCAGTGATTGCATTTGTGATAAAATCTCCGGTTACCAAACCAGTGAAGTTATTTGGAGATGATCAAACTTTGGGTTGAATATTGTCCTATTTCTGCATAGATTTCTTTTCATATCATTCTTTTTACTATTGTTGTGTTTGCATTACCTTATTACAGAAGTATGCCATGTTTCGTTTCATTCAAGATTTAGTTTTGTGAAAAGTTCTCCAGTATGTTGGTTATTTTAGCCTTTGGATACTGGCATAATTTCTGCAATCCAGTTAGCTCAAATTTTTATCGTCACTGAGATTCAGTTTTAGTCACTTATCTTAGCTCATAGGATAGCTCTTCGTTAACTTCAGGCAGATGCAATTTAATGCAGTTTAGTGTGCATCAACTTCAAGATCCTTAAAATATTGCACTGGCAGAAAGTGCAAGATAGTTACTGGCATTACTATGATGCATTTTAGTAGCAGGGAACATCTGTAGACTACTCTTATTTGTGACCGATGACTTTACTATTTTCGTCAAAGTTGTAGCAAGAGAGCAGATAAGCCTGGATTAGCATATGAGTTAGCTCATATGCAAATCCGAGCTAATCTGTCTATCAATGAACTGAAACTGTTCTAATAAAATAATTTTAATCAATGTGATCACTGGCATTTTCCATTCAAAATTTTGCACTAAGAAACCTGAAGCATGTTAGGCACGTAACGTAAATCCTCTATTCCCCAATACTGTTGGTCAAAATGTCACGTTTTCCATTTTTCTGAATCCAAAATTATTTAATAACATCTTCCGTTGGTGAATTAGTTTATAAGAGACGTTTCACATTCATAAAAATCTTTCAGTTCCCAGTTAAGGATCCAAATTATAATCGGTTTTTACCCTAAGCTTTTAAAGGAATTATCTGATAGTTGTTTCCATATTTTATCAATAGTTGGCGGCAGTCACTTTGCTTCTTTCTCTGATGTACCTTTCTAGAATTTATGGATCTACTCTTATCACAGGAGCATAGAGTGCTTTTTCCTCATTTTCACTCCTCAACTGAAGAAGCTGATTCTGTATTCAAACCTTTGAAACTAATCCTGTAAATTTATTAAAATGACGCTGATTCTTGTTGTCTTAGCATCTTCAATAATTGTTAAAGTATATACAACACGATCACAGTTATCTTATGTTCATTTATTTTATGCCTAAAGGTTACTCGTGCCAAATAAGTTCAAATTCAAATACAAAAAAGCCAAATATGTAAAATAACTTCAAATACTCAATGCACAAGCCCTTAATGTTATATGTAATGCTGGATATGTATAAACGTATGATATGATGCATCAGTTATTAATTTCTATTCTTTGTTCGAAGTTACAATACACATAATCACGATTTTATTATGTATATTAAGTAAATAATTGTTACTTGTAGAAATTTTATTTCTCTGTACTTGACAGGAGACGGAAAAAAATTCTTTCAGGATATATCGATCAATAATACATTGTATCATATATAGCATATTACCCAATGTGTAGTCATGGGTGGATAAGTTAAAAAGAAAAACTTTTATCTTTCTCAAAGTTTCCATCAAAAGTAAAGCAAATAGGACTTACGCAGCGAAATAATTAAACAGTTTCAAAGAACTGTTCAGATGTGTTATGCATACTACAGAGGCTGTTCGCACATTTTTTAGACGATTTTGGTAAGCAGTAATAAAAAATCGTTTGCTGCAAAAGAAGTAATTGCAATTGCACTATATTTTTAATAGTCAACATTATCGTCCGTGGCTTGAAAGTTTTGTTTTTATTCAAACTGGCGAATTTAACAAAGCAGCGGTTCGAAGGCTACATTTACGCTCTTTCCGAAGAGAAATATGCATACTCCGTTATCCAAAAACGATGTGGGAGTCATGGTTTTGTGATATCTAAAGCGTCGATAGGTGATATCATCAACAAGAAAGGAAAAAACGTCCAATTGGAGCCTCAAGTGAGACAAAAATTCCAAACAAGTATCCAAGGAAAGAACGAACATCTTCGACTATTACAAAGGTACGTTGTTTAATGTTAAAAGAAAATCCCTTTAGTCAAAGGACAGTTGCAAAATCATTAAAATGCTCGATGTCCACTGTAAACAAAACGATAAACGCTGATTTAAATCTTAAGAAAGCGAAAAAACGCAATGTGCATCGTCTTCTTCCAAAGCATATCGTTCAACGCAGGACACGCTGCAGAAATACTTATCCGAAGAAAAATGGAAAACAATTGTCACAATAGATGAAGCATGGGTGTATTTAAATGACTGTAACAAAAAAGAGCCATTTATTATCATAAAAGGGGAAAAGAAATTAAGTATATGGTTCAAAGACTCGAAAGAAAGTTTTTTTAAGGGATTCATGATTGTTGCTGGTTTTTCTTATAATGGCAAGTTAAAAATAAAGAGAGGACAAAAAAATGTCAAGATTAACTCCAAATGCTATCAGGAACATAATTTATCGCCCATTCTTCTGAATGAAATACCATCGCTTTACCCACAATGCCAGCCATCTGTGAGACTCCATCAGGACAGAGCTAGCAGTCACAGATCAAAATCCACCGTAAATTTCCCAAAAGAAATGGAACAAAAACCTGGTATCGAAGCCATACCCTTCACTGACATCCCTACTAAACCTCCCGATGTGTCACTTATGGATTGTACTGCTTTCGGACTTTTAAAAACTGCATTATCCAAACGTTGTCCCGAAACCCTAACAAGACTCTGGAAAGCGGTTCGGGAGGAATGCGATAGAATACCTCTTCTGACACTTCAAAAGGCATTATTATCCTGGAAATTGCGGTGTCGAAAGATAGTTCAGAATAAGGGATGTCAAATAGAACACTTAAAACACAAGAAGTTTATGTAATTTAGTTTTGTGAATACAATATACATCGTCTAAAAAATGTGCGAACAGCCTCTGTAGTTACGAAATGGTGATGAAATAAAACTTTCAAATAAATAGGGAATAAAATACGAATGTTCTCCAAAATGGTCTATATTTTTAACTGCAATATTTTTTTTTCAGAAATATGAAAGAAATTCTGGTATCTTTTTTTGTTTCTTTTAACACGTAACACCTTTGAAATATTCTTTCACGTACATCCCGAGCTTTAAAATCCTTATTCAAACTTAACAAATCATAGCATTTAATTAGCAGCAATCGGAGGTGTTTGGTAGCCGAAAGTGTCCGTATTATTTCTAAAATGTTAATTTCGCCGGATTAGTATTGAAGAGACTCAATGTAATGAGTTGAATTTCCGAGGCATTTCTCTTTCGGAACAATGTCATAGTCATCAGTGATCTTGCTTTAATTAGCTGCTCGCAGTTTAAATTTAAAACAATTTTAGAATTTGATTCCTTTAATGAAAGATGTTGAGACACCAAAAGTAAAACGTCATTTTAAGCTGTCAGGAGTAAGTGTTCTATGCATACTTTTGGCGAACATGGTCATGATAGTATCCAGTCCTGATCTCGAACAGGGAGCTGAATGCAGCTATGTTCTGTGGGAAAATAACTGTGGTTACGTTGTAGAATAACTGCAGGTAAGGAGGGTTTTAAAATGACCCTTTTATTAAACAACTATTTACAACCACTTCCCAACTCGGAAGGGATAACAGAAAATAATGACCGCACTTGGGTCTAAACTGAACAATCAAGTAATTTAAAATAAAGCTAAGTAGAAATTAAGTAGTCGTTGCTCACAGAGCTATGAACGCGAGGTTGGCCTCTATGCTAAATGGTGCGTAGCAAGATTTAGCTAATACTACCGCACTTAGATTTCTTCAATAAGTAATAGCGTAACAGCGCTAAGGTTTAGAATTTAAATACTAGCTAGTCAGGTCGACGTCGAACAGAGCCGCAGTGATCTGAGACTAAAAGCTCTCTCACACCGAGAAGTTCCTCGCTAACCCTTAAATACAAATCTTGGCTCCACTTCAAATTAGCATAAAGCTGAAACGCGCGCTCATTCTAAAGGGAAGTTGAAATAAGAAGTTACAGGAAAGAGAAAATTAACATAAAACTTTGTTAGTTTAAACTAAAACCTTACAAAGTACGGTGCACTATGCATTAACTGCTGAAGTTTAGAGTCCTAGTGTTTTATCTAGCCCTTCCCTAGTGTCACGTATCATTCGCTGACGTGTTTTTGTTTTTTTCGATCGAGGCTATAGCACACAATACTCCCTGTGTCCCGTAATAATTGTAGCACGTGAATATTTAAATAGGAATTACTGGTGAATGCGACTTAAATCTGTATTTAAACTTAACAAATCATAATGTTTAATTAACTGCAATCGGAAGTGTTTAGGAATTGAAAGCATCCGTATAATTCCTAAACTATTAATTTCGTCGGATTAGTTTTCAAGAGACTGTGTAAGGTTTTAGTTAAACTAACCAAGTTTATTTTAATTTAAATCTTTTCTATCTTCTCTGCTTCAACTTCCTGTCAGAAGAAGCGCGCGTTTTTAGCTTATGCTAATTTTTTGAAGTTCAGCCAAGCACTATTTAAGCCAGAGGTAGAAACCTCTCGGTGTGTGAGAGCTTTGCCTCAGATCACGGTCACGCTGCTCAACGTTCGCCTGACCAGCTAGCAGTTTAAATTTATAAGCCATAGTGCTTACTACGTGATTGCTTTGTAAAATAAATTAAAGTGCGGTGTTATTTAGTATATCTTGCTAACCGAGTTCGGAAGTTTTGTATTTAATAGTGAGTGAATAAAAGAGGATTTCAAATCCCTTCACGTGCAGTTATTATCCAGCCCAGCAGATACACCAGAACATAGCGTACCTTCCGCTCCCTGTTCCAGTTCAGGACTTAGAACGTAAGGATAAGAACCCTTTACAGAATTTACAATGTTTCCTAAAATGATGCACAGAACACTAAGTCCTGATAACTGCAATAGCATATAATTAATGAAACATATCCATTTGAGAACAATGCCATAGTCATTACTCATCTTGCTTTAATTAGCTGCTAGCAGGTCACAGTTAAAACAAGTTTAGAATTTTATTCCTTTAGTGAAATATGCTGAGTCACCAAGGGTGGAAAGTCGTATTAAGCATGATGCACCAACTGCTGCAGTTTATGGTTCTAGTATTTCGTCTATACCTTTCTAGTGTTTCGTACTAGAGCAACATTTCGCTGACGGGTTTTCTTTCCACAGAGGCCATAGCAACTAATACCCTCTCTGTTCAATAATAATATTGTAGTAGCAAGTGAATATTTAAACGGGAATTAATGGAGAATGCGATTGTAAGTTATGTTGTAGAGCAAATTTGGGAAGCCTTCAATCAAAATCAATGTTTTATGACATCTGTCATTTGTATCCACACATCTTTCAATTTTTAGGTTAATTTGCTTATTACGACTTGTAACTATTTTGCTAATTTCATCCGTTTACCGGGAGCAATTATTTTACATCAGTTGAATATCAACACGTTGTAAAAGAAGATAAAAAAAATTATGTATACACCACATGACTTCCTCGTGCGGAATATTAAATTATACGCATTTCGTATTTCATTTATAATTATTGGATTGAATTAAATCCACTTCGTCGATAGTGCATAAACCACAATAAAGTAAATGCACTCTTTAAAATTCGCTATGCTTGTTTATCATAGCGACATGGCGCTAGGTTCACTTAAAAGCGTTACATCTCATTCATTTTATAACTCAGAATGCACAAAAATTATGTATTCATCTAAAGAATTACCTAATCGTTGCCACACGTTCTATTCAAATACTATGATAAATCTAAAACGATGTATAAAAGAAATTGAACAAACAAAAAGAAAAAAAAAACAGTTTTTCACAGACGATTCAGTATTTCTCATTCAATTAATTCAGTTCTCACTTTGCGACAAGGCAACAAATACCTAAAATCTCGAAGTATTTATATTCAAATTTACGAAGTAAATCTTAAACACTTATTTTCTCGAATAAATTCCTGAATCGATTAAGCATGATTTAATTCACAGTAATAAAACAAAGCGATATTTTTGTTGTTGCGAAGCTTAGTTTGTCTAGATTGGCAACAAATCCACTATTCTGCTAAGTTTCAATTGTAAACAAATATGGCCGCTATGATAAAAATAATTAGGCTTAACCGTACTTAAACAACTTTGAAATTGTTGATAATTCTAAAATTATAACATGCAGGTTAACTAAAGGCATAAAAACCTTAACCGGAAGAGAACAACAACATAATTCAATCCTTTTTAAAGCAAAAAATGCACAATTTACAAGCATATAAGAATAAAGAAACTGAGCTTACTGAGCCGGGTAAGAATGTGCATATAATATATATATATATATATATATATATTTGTATACTTGTGGTGCGGCCGATTGCAACCAAAATGGGAAGTGCACATCTAAATGCTATAGCAGTCATATGTACAAAATTTCAACCTTCTGAGGCTACTCGTTTTTAAGTTACCCGAGATACATACATGCACACGCAAGTGAGTACGTACGCACGCAGAGTCCCACGAAAAAAATATCTTCAGAATCCATTTTAAATCAGTTTTAGAATTTTTTTTTGGGGAAAAAAGAGGCTTTTATTCTGTCCTAATGAGCAGATGTCACGTAAACACATCGTTAAATTGCACTTGATAGCGGTCAAAATGGAAATTTTCGTTGAAATATGCTACTCGGCATTTTTCGCGATTACAATACTTCTTTTTTTCTTCGTACAAGGAAGTAAAAAGAAAGCTTTCGAGTAAAGATCGAGTTGTTATTGTCCAGTTCTTGATGCATCAAAAGAAAAACGAAAAGTTTCAGAACGGTGCAATGACGTTATATGAAAACGATTTAATTGCAACAGAATGACCATATCAAGAAATTTAAAACGTGCTTCCGAAAAGAATTATCCAAGTGAGTCTTATGCTAATGTTGGTGCTTTGAAAAAGGAAAACTGTGAAAGTAAATACAAATACGAGGCGTACCGTTTTGAAAAAAAAAAAAAAAAAAAATATTTTTCAACATAGTTTCCGCCAATGATCAAACACTTGTCATAGCGGGTGACCAGGTTTTGTATACTATCGTCAAAGAAACTTGCCGCCAGTTTCGATAACCACGACTCCACAGCATTTTTCGTGTCATCGTCAGATCCAAAGCGCTTGCCACCAAGCTCGCGCTTCGTGTGCAGGAACAAGCGATAGACGGACGGCGCCAAGTCAGGGCTGTACGGCGGGTGATCGAACTGCTCCCAATAAAACTGTCGAATTAACGATTGAGTGACACCAGCAGTATGGGGCCGAGCATTGTCATGGAGCAACACAATTCCTTTACTGAGCATTCCTTTTCGTTTGTTTTGAATGGCACGCCTTAGTTTTGTTAAAGTCTCCCAATATCGTGCCGCATTAATGGTTTCACATCTGGAAATAAATTCAGTAAGCAAAACGCCTTTCCAATCCCAGAAGACAGTGCACATGATTTTTGTGATGACATTGTCACTTATAACTTTTGTTTTTTCGGAGAATGAGTGTGTCTCCACTCCATCGATTTTTGTTTCGATTCTGGTGTGAAATGACACACCCAAGTTTCATCACCTGTCACAATTCGTTTTAAAAGGTTTTCTCCCTCATCACCGTACCGCGTGAGAAATGTCGGGGCACTACCGAGTCGCTTTCTTTTGTGAACATCGGTGAGCATTTTTGGAGCCCATCGGGAACACAGTTTGCGATAATTCGAGCGGTCGGACACAATTTCGAACAAAACAGTACGTGAAATTTGTGGAAATGCCTCTGAAAGATTTGTCATTCTGAAGCGTCTGTTCTCATGAATTGCTTCATCGACTTTCCTTACCGAATCATCGGTGACAACAGAAGGCCGACCACTCCGAGCCTCGGCGTGGACATTTGTTCGACCTGCATTAAACATTCTTACCCACTTTCTCACCATTCCATCACTTATCGCGTATTCACCGTAAACTTCTGTCACTTGACGATAAATTTCGGCCGGTTTAACATTCCTCTCGTTCAAAAATTTAATCACGGCACGAATCTCACAGTCGGCGGGAGAACTGATTGTCTTAAACATTTTGAATGTGCACAGGAAACTGAAAACACAACATAGACCAACCAAAATGGCGACAATTGAAAGTCGGTGAACAAGAAAGACTAGTGCGCATGCGCGGGTCGCCTACCACAGCGCTGCGACGGCGCTAGAATGAAACGGTACTTAGTTTCCGAATACGCTACGTATTATGGGGAAAAAAAAAAACTCTAAGAACTTCGACATATTGCTCTTCGCACTACAGAAGCAGTAAACGTAGCCTAAACACTGGGTAACACATTTCTGGCACTTCAACGAGTTGTGTTGGAGGCAATAAAGAAAGATGGCTCCAGTAATTTCAACCTCACGCATATAGGAAGAGCAAAGAGCTTCGCAGGCAAGGAATCCTACCTACAAGATAAAAATCCAGTAATGAAATTACTGAAAATCCGGGAACTACTTGAATGCTGAAAATAAAAATTATGAATAATATTTTGAGTTTATTGTTTAGTCTAATCTAATAGATCTTTGATAATAAATTTTGCTTTATAAATTTATTTTCTTCTGTTATGTTAATAACAGGACATATTAAATTCATCAAATTCTACTACTATTATGGGACATAGGAAGTATGAATTTTTTCTTAAATATCACCTAAACTTATCGTAATTTTTAATTGTATATCAATACTTTTTATTCGTTTTACTCTGAACAACTCATAGTCCATAACATAATAATCATGAACAGTTTGCAATAAAGCAATATACGATTGCAGGAATTCAATATATATACATTTTGAGACCACTTTAACTTTTTTTACATGCGCGATAAAATGGAAGAATTTTGATGTCACGTTTTTTATAGAAATATACTTTCAGAGCAATTTTGTGTGTATCGGTGTCTATGGCGTATTATATTTACAATGATATTTATTCCTTAAAATGACTTGCTGAATAATGCTACCTGTAAATTATTTAAAAATTGAGAACTAAAAAAGGTTTTCCTTTTTTACTTCCTTGTACGAAGTAAATGAAGTAATGTAATCCCGAAAAATTCGGAGTAACATTGTAGAGACATTAGGTATTTATTTGGGAGCAGGAGCTGTGAAAAATGAGCAACGCCTTCGCCTGGAATCGAACCACGGACCTCTCGGTTACGCGTCGAGCGTACTGACCACCACACCGCGAAGGCATGCGAAGAAAGCGGGAGAAACACCTTATATACTCTCCCTCTTAAACGGCAAGTGGTGTTTTGGAGACGCAGTCGCCAAACTCCGGTGGTGGAGAATCATCATCCACCACCTTTCTAGTTCGGGCGCCAGTGTACAGACATTAGATATTTATTTGGAGTATTGCAAAATGAGCAACGCCTTCCTCTGGAATCGATCCACGAACCTCTCGGTTACGCGTCGAGAGTGTTGACCACTACACCACGAAGGCATGCGAAGAAGGCGGGAGAAATACCTAATACCATATTTCACAGAAAATATCCATTCTGGCCGCTATCGAACGCAATTTAACGATATTTTTGCGTGACATCTATACGTAGGGACAGAATAAAGGACTCTTTTTCCCAAAACGAATTATAAAACTAATTTAAAATGGATTCAGAAGAAATTTCTTCGTGGCGTCTGTACGTACGTACGTATCTATCTGGCATAACTCAAAAATGAGTAGTCTCAGAACATGGAAATTTTGTATATAGGAGTGCTATAGCATGTAGTTGTGCACCTACCTTTTTTGGCTTTTAAAACAATAAAGAACAAATATGTTACCCACTATTTTTGGTGACAATCGGCCTTACCAAATGTATATGTATATATACCCATCTGTTACTCGGCTAATTGAGCTCAGCTTTTTATTCCTGTATTTTGGTAAACTATGCATTTTCGCTCGCTTTAAAAATGACTGAATTATGTTGTTCTTATCTTCCGGTTAAGGTTTTAATGTCTTTAGTTAATTTTCACGTAATCATTGTAGAATTATAAACAATTTAAAAGTTGTTTAAGTGAGGCTAAGCCTAACGTTTTACCATAGCAGCCATATTTGCTTACATTTGAAATTTAGCAGAATAGAGGATTTGATGCCAATCTAGAGATACTAAGCTTCGCATCAACAAAGATAACTTTTTTTTTATTATTGAGAATTAAATCATGCTTAATCCACTCTGGAATTATCATTTAAGTTATTAAATTATCGCAGATATTAAGTCAGCATAGCGTCCAGAACAAATTAAGTCAGGTTCTTCGCCTTGAGTGTCTTTTTGCCGAATGAGACCAAAGGAAACTTTGCGCACAGAAAAATCTGCCTTTTCGTCCGCAGGCCGAATTGCTTGTTTTTGCATAGAAACTCTAATTTTAATTGCAAAAAATTTTCTTAATATTGTTTTAACTGTACTTATGTTTTATCTTTTTCTATGTATTTAAATTTTTAATAGCGATATTTTAAGGTTTTATGTATTTTTGCCTTGTCGCGAAGTGAGAACTGAATTAATTGAATGAAAAACCTATCTCTAATGAAATTCAAGGAAATAAGATTACACGAAATGTGGGAAAAAATCCGTATAATTTAATATTCCGTTCAAGGAAGTCACGTGGTGTACACATCATATTTTTTCCTTAACTTTTACGTATACAGAAAACATACGCAATATTTAATTTTACCTCACAATATTTTATTTATATTATTTAAATATCTTGCTATCTTCAAAATATTCTTCAAACTATCAAATTCAAATATTCGGGAAATATTTATAAGACTGTACCTTGTAAAAAAGAAACCTTTTAAAACTGTATTACATATCTGGCAGTTTGTATTAGAGATTGTAATATATATCTTTAATATAATCAGAACCAGACTGTATTATCTGGCAGTTCATATGCGAATATACTTTATAATACATTATAACACTTCGTCCACTTTCAGAATTCGCTCAGTCTCAAACTCTAATTACATACGGCTCGAATATACTAATTGAAAACAGCTGACGGCAGAAATACATTTTACAAAATACAATAAATTTTAAATTTCACTTACTAGATATTTTCAAACATGCGTAAAGATGATAATACTAATGCAAAAGAAAAAATTCAAATGTGTAGTATTTAATTTCTATCAAAGAAAATGTCTGTAACTTCAACTGGATACACTTTGTAATCAAAACGTAATAACAGCTAAATATTAAATTTTCTATATGACATTTATTTTAAATAACTCTAATATGGTGAATTATAATTAACCATAACTTGCTTATTTTCAGCATTAATTAAAAATAAGAGAAATTATGAAAACTTGTCAAATTTTCAGAGAACTTTCCGTATGGGTCAAAACTTGAGAATAAGTAATGGGACGTATGTTTCTAACCCTGTTTATACTTCTTGTTGTGTCTCTAATTTTGTCTTATGAAAAGATATCTTACTTATCCTTTCCGAAGATGCCATGATTCATATCCTGTTTTTCTCTGTTATAAAATAGCGCCTGACAGAGTGCTATTATATGAGGTACACTGGGGAAAAAAAAAGAATAGTTCCATATCTCTGCCGTTCTACTGGGCGGATTGACGAAATTCAATTTACGTTTTTCATGACTCGGAAGCGCGACTTAGGATATGTATTAGATTTATATATAGCGTTGTTCTAATATAGGGGTTTTGACACAAAATCGAACTTTTCTGAAATGACATGCCATTTTTTTTTCCATATTTCCATTCTACGACTCAAATTACGCCGAACTGCCAAGTTTTGTAAAAATCGCACGAGTAGCTTTTAAAAAATCAGCCCTCAAAATTTTAGCTCTTCCAAGCTAATTGAATTTGGTATATATTCAAAAATATTTCTTTCTTTTTATTAAATTTATTTGATTCTTCCTTTCACATTTTGAAATTTAGGTTCATTCCAAATACCATTCACCCATTTTATACGGCTTATTTTGTAAATTTGTATTTTAAAATAATTTTTATAATTTTTTTTTAAAAAAATTTGAATTATAACCTATAAAAGTCTTACAATGATCTTAAAGTAAATGTATTTCTAAGCACACCTGCACAAAATTAGAATTTTTTACTCAAAGTTTCTGAACATATACATGAACTTATATATTGGCAAGTTTTGAAATTTGGCATATTTATTGAAAGCGATGGTAACATCAAATGAGTTTAGGCACTTTGTTAAAATTATTTGAAAGTAAGAATAATTTGACTTATCCTCCGCTTATCCACAATGTAAAAAGGAAGGAACGATGTGACGTTTTTCCCCTTCTGCACAATGGCAGGGAAAAGAAAGTAGGTTACCATATGTTAAGTAGTTCGCCAAGTGAATTAATTATTCTTGGCGCAAACTGGAAAAAAATGCGCCAAGTTAAATTTTTGAATTTCTTCGTAAATTTCGCACCAAAATTTAATATTTAGGCGTAATTTGAGTCGTAGAATCGAAATACGGAAAAAAATTGGCATGCCATTTCAGAAAAAGTCCGATTTTGTGTCAAAATACCTGCTTACGAGACATGAAAAACGCAATTTGAATTTCGTCAATCGGCCCAGTAGAACGGAAGATATAGAACTGTCTCTCCCCCTTTTTTTGCGCAGTATACATTCTATCTTGATTCACTAACTATCTTGATTCACCTAAATCCCAGTCGCACTTTAGAAGGGGGAGTATATAAGGTATTTCTCCCACTTTCTTGGCATGCCTTCGTGGTGTAGTGGTGAGCACGCCCGACGCGTGTTCGAGAGGTCCGTAGTTCCAGTGCTAGCGATGGCATTGTTCATTTCTTCAACTTCTTGACATCGAAAATAACGTAATGTATCTAGAAACGTCTTTGCATAATCTTTATTCTTACAAATAAATTCAATTTTTGCTTTGAGACATTTAATTTTCTGTTAAGAATTAATTATTTGTATAAGTATTTGTTTGACGAGACACTGCTACTCCGCGTATAGGCAGGGATTATATAGCTTTTGGCCTGCCTTCGAGAACATTCTGGGCCAAACTGGTAAGAATTCGTTCTAAAATGTTCTCCATCCGTCTATGGCATATCGCCAATTTTGTCACCAAATGTCGCCAAAGGGACGATTTCGCTCCAAATCTAGAAACCCTGTCTTTACTTGCCTTTTACCGGCAACCCTAAAACCGCTTTTTGTGGAATCTTATTTTACCGCGGTTGTGCATTTCGTAACAATATCTAATAATTAGTATCGCTTCAAATATCATTCTTTAAAGTAATTAGTGAAAATTAGAAAGAAATCAGTAGAAAAAAAAGTAAAGTTTTATGGAAATTTGAAAGAACGAAACCGGAAGGAAATGACGTTTAAAAATGTATGAAGAAGTAAACATTAATTAAATTAAAAGAGTTGCCGACTTTGTGAAGCAAAATTAACACTTCGAAATCTTGGAATTCCTTTATAACAAGTATTTCGTGAATCCTAATTTTTTTATCCCTTTTCCCGAAGTTTCCTTTCCACCAATAATACAAAGAGAAGAAGATTTACGTTAAATAAATTTTAACGGTGAATTTAGCTTATCGAAAAGCGAAGCTATTTATCAGAAATTTTTATAAAAAAAATATTATGGACCTCATTTCAATCTGTTCAACTGTCTGAAAGCCTAAATTGTAAAAAATTTAAATAAGCGAACTGCTACGAAATAGGAAAAAAAATAATTTAATAATAAATTCTAATGAATTATAATAAGAACTGTTTCGAGAGATAGATTAATGACTAAAAATAGTGTTGCAAGAACTCAAAATCAATTCACATGGCGTTAGTCAAATGGCATGAAATACGTTAAATCAATATTTTTGCTTCCTTGTAGTAAGAAAAGGAAGTATTGTAATTGCCAAAAATTTCGGGTTTCAAATTTCAACGAAAATATCCATTTTAATCTCTCTCAAAACCATTTAGACGATTTTTTTTGCGTGACACCTGTGTAGAGGGACATCTGTAATATATTTATGCACCTGCATATTATGCAGTGTCTGTATATCTCCGTAACGTCGGCATAATGCAAAGTATAATGTCCTTATCATTATTCTGTATCTCTGCAGTATGTGGTAATGTATTTATGCTCTATGTATCTGTGTGTTGTGTTGTTTTGGTATGTAGTATCTGTGTCTTCATTCGTATTAAAAATCTGGGTAGTATGTTTTATATCTGTGTAGTTTATGTAGTGCAGTTTAATATTTGTGATTCGTATTTTATATCTGTGTAATAGTGTAATTAACATCTGTATACCTTCGTTCCTTTGTCATTTATTGTATCTGTACATCTGGTTTAGTTCTGTATATCTGTAAATCCGCGTAATATCTTGCATTAATAATTAGAATCTGAGTCTGCATTCGCTTTTAACATCTGTGAAGCAAGTAATAGTGTATATAGTAGCTGTTTATCAGTATAATATAGTATCTATATTATAACTATCTATATTATACTAGTGCAACTATTTCCATATTTAGTACCAGCGTAGTATGGAGTTTTGCATTTGGTATTTGTGAATTTGTGTAAAGACTTGCATTAATGTATTCGTATTTAATATGTGTGTAATAATGTATTTAGTATCTGTATATCTGCGTAATATCTGTGTAATATGTAACACTGTATTTAGCATCTATGTATTTGTGTAATATCTGCATTCGTATTTAATATCTGTTTCAGCATTCATAATTATCTGTGAAATTTAATTTAATTAGTATCCATATTTTAGTTATCTGTGTAGAAATATCTAAAATGTAAAGTTTAAGGTCTCCTTCAGCATATGTAGCATGGTAATAAATTCCCCATGCTTTCCTTCTGGGGCGCCGAGGGTGTCGTACTAAACAGTTGCGGGATTTGGACAATACCCGATTAGTTTATGTAAGCCGTCCGGGTGTCAGGACCCCCTGTCACCTGTGCATAGGGACATCTCCAAAGAACAGAAATATATGTATACCTACTTTGTTACTAGGCTCAATTAGTTATATATTTTTATTCTTATATGTTGGTAAATTTCGCATTTTTTGCTTTAAAAATCATTCAGTTATGTTGTTCTTATCTTTCGGTCAAGGTTTTTATGCCTTTAGTTGCAATATTTGTAGAATTATCAACAATTTAAAAATTGGCTAAGTGCGACCAAGCCTAATTATTTTTACCATAACTGCCATATTTGTTACATTAGAAACTTAGCAGAGTAGTGCATTTGTTGCCAATCTATACAAACTGAGCTTCGCAACAACACAGATAACTCCTTCTTTTATTATTGCCAATTAAATCGTGCTTAATTCATTCTGGAATTTATTCGAGAACATCAGTGTTTAAGATTTACTTCGTAATTTTTAATATAGATATTTTGAGTTTTTAGGTATTTTTGCCTTGTCGCGAAGTGAGAGCTGAATTCATTGAAGCAGAAATACTGAATGTTTTGTGAATAACTTTTTTTTGTTTCTTTGTTTGATTTCTTTTATACTTCGTTTTAGGTCATTGTAATAGTTGAATAGCACATGTGGCAACGATTAGGTAATTCTACAGATGATATATGTAATTTTTGTGCATTCTGAGTTATAAAATGGGTGAGACGTAACGCTGTTAATTGAACCTAACGTCAGAGTTTCGCTATGGTAAACAAATATAGTGAATTTTAAAGAGTGCATTTGTTCTATTGTGGTTTATGCGCTAAGTAGATTTAATTCAACCCAGTAAGTTTAAATGAAATGCAAGAAAAGATGCCTATAATTTAATATTCCGTACAAAGCAAGTCGTGTAGTGTACACATCAGATTTTTTTTAATGTTGTAGCTGAATATGCATGTTTTGTATCCATTGGGATTGCTGAGCAAATCATTTGATACTCTGACGATATAGTAGTCACGTGGTGATGAAAATTAAAATGGCAGAATTACTCCCCGGCAATGGTGTTGTAGTGTATCATGTACCGACGAAGGATGGCTTCGGCAGGAAGGGGTCACTAAATAGTTTACGTAACTGGGTGACTGTGACTGGCTGTTGCAGTAATAGTGAAGGTTGTAAGGGATTGTAAAAAATGTTATTTGTTCATTAATTGAGGTGTTCATGATATGGATGCCAAATGCGTAGTTAGAAACTAGACTATCCTTCTAATTTTTTTTTTTGACAGAATCAATTCGAGTCCACCAAAGTAACGAAAATTTAAAAATTATTAAGCATGTGTGCGAATATCTTCTAAGACACTTAAAGAAGAAACTCGACTTGTAGAAACACATATTATTGATGCTTATGTACACTGGACAAAAACAAAATGGTTTTAGATTTTAAATGACGTCTAAATGAGCTTTTTTTAGCATTTTGTGCGTTCCTTTTATTTATTAAATATCATGTTCTTCGCACTTAAACCATAAAGTTCAGTTCAAGAGCAATATCGCAAAATCTTTAGAATTTCCCATGCACAGTCTCACGCGCTGGAGATAAAATTGTTTTTTCTGTGCAATGTTGCAATTGCTCGCTTTGAAATCCTTGAATTTGGTAATCAAAAATTCGTTGAAGTTTTACAAAATATGAAGCCAATAATAAAACAAATTCCAAATTTCAAATTTGGGCTTCCAGATGTCCGTATTCGCAGTAGGATTACGTCATTCAAAATTGGATGGCTCTAGGTACCGTTGTTTTATCACAATGAGAGGAATATACATGCATTAATGCAGATTCTTCATTATTTAATTTCTTCAAATATTATACCGGGCGATAATATTGGTGGCAACAATTTCAAAAGTGAAACGGACATTCACAAAATCGCAAAACGAAAACAATAGTCCTTCAGGGACAAAGCCGCTTTGGACTAAAAAAGGGGGGTCATTTTTATATCTCCCGTTCTACTGGACCGATTCTTAAAATTTAAATTGCTTTTTTCATGTCTCGAAAACCAGACTTAGGCTATATATTAGATTTATATAAAGCCATTGTTCTAACATAAGTATTTTGACATGAAATCGAACTTTTCCGGAAATAACATACCAATTGTTTTCCATATTTCGATTCTACGACTCAAATTATGACTTGATATTAAATTTTGTAATTTTTGGGCGAAGATTTATGGAAAAATTTATCTTGGCACTTTTGTTTTTCGATTTACGCCAACAATAATTCACTTGGCGAACTTCTTAATGTATGGTAACCTATTTTCCTTTACCTTTTCATATTGCGCACTGACATAAAAAAAGTCACATCGTTCCTAGTTTCAAATAGTTTTAAGAAAGTGCGTATACCACATTTGATGTCATCACCGTTTTTAACAAATACGCCAAATTTCAAAATGTGCTAGTAAGTAAATTCTCGTATATCTTAGAAAATTTGGAATAATAAACTCTAAATTTTTGCAGGTGTGCCTAGAAGTACATCTACCTCAAGATGATGTTAAAAACTTTATAGGTTATAATACAAAAATTTTTTCGAAAAATATTTAAAAATACAAATTTTAAAAATAAATCATTAAAAAATGGGCGAATTATATTTAGATTAAGCCTAAATTTCGAATTCTGGAAGAAGGAATTAAATGCGTGTGATAAAAAATGAGCTATTAACAAATATATATCAAATTCAATTAACATTTAAGGAGCTAAAATTTTGAGAGCTACATTTTTATTATAAACTACTACTGCGATTTTTACAAATCTCGGCAGTTTAGCATAATTTGAGAGGTAGAATCGAAATATGGAAAAACAAAATTGGCATGCCATTTCAGAAAAAGTCCAATTTTTTGTCAAAATACCTATACTAGAACAATGCTATATATAAATCTAATACATATTCTAAGTCGCGCTTTCGAGACATGAAAATCGCAATTTGAATTTCGTCAACCGGCCCAGTAGAACGGTAGATATAAAACTGTCTTTCTTTCTTTCTTTTTTTTCTCCCCCCCCCCTTCAGCGTACAGTAGAGGGAGGGGAAAATTATGCGAATATATTCGAAATTTTCAGAACTTGCTGTTGAGAAGCTAGGCGTGGGGAACATGATGTTATGCTTAAACAGTGAATAAAAACATAAATATGGAAAAAATTCTGCATTTCACTGAGGAATATAATTTTATGCAGTTTGATAGTAAACAAATAAAGAAATTCAGCGTATATATTAGCACAAATAAGGAAGAAACGTTAAAGACATTATCCCCGGCTCTTTTGAAATACATAAGTTAAACTGAACTTAAACAAGTCTTCAGTTAACGATAAATGGGTTTTGTGTTTGGTTTCATGTATTTGATTTAACTTTTCCGTCGAATCTCTTTATTTGCTTACTGACTTTACATTTGTGTGAATGATAGTTTTAATTACTATTAAAAAACTGTTCTTCGTATCTGGTTTAAAATTTGATAAAATGTATTAATTTCTGAATTCAAAAATCTATATATTTCACTACCATTTCATGTCATGCTAATAATAAATTCTTAATTTTATTTTCTTGAAATAAATGTATCAGAATAAACTGCACATCGGAACATTTTTCTCGTTACATACCTAAATTATCCTCCCCCTTTCCAGGAAAAAAATATCAGAGTAATTCTTTTTCAAACACTGGAATTAAGAATTTCGTTTTCAATTAGCATATTTTATACAGAAATAGAGTCTAAGATAAAAGCTAAGATTTGTTTTCTCTTCCGTTAATTTATATAATTGAATATAAATGTTACAAAATTACTCGATGTGCAGGATTTACAACTTCACTTCATTTTTCTGTACGTTCCTTTAAACAAAAGAAACCACTTATTGAAATTCTTATCGCCCGAAAAGCTAGTTGATACAAGTGCGATTTTTAGGACAGTTTTGCCAATATTATTAACAAGTTTTATTATGCTACTCATTGCATTGCTACAACTAATTACCTATATTAAAAATCTCTTACTTCAACCATTTTTTGGTATTTTCAGTAAATATCTTGAGAACCTTATTAAGAAAGCCTGACGCAGTTATACCACTTTGGGAATCCCTTAAGCCAAATTTTTATTTCTTGCACAAAAAAAACCTGATGTGTACACCACATGATTTCCTTGTACGGAATATTAAATTACACGTATTTTTCATTTCATTTAAACTTATTGAACTAAATCTACTAAGTCGATAATGCATAAACCGCAATAGAATAAATGCACTCTTTAAAATTCACTATATTTATGTACCATAGCGACACTCTGACGATAGCTTCACTTAATAACAGCGTTATTGCCGCATGTTCTACTCAAATACATACTATAATAAATCTAAAAAGCTGTATAAAAGAAATTAAACAAATAAAAAAAATCTGAAAGATTTCAGATTTCAAATTACGTCCAAAGGCGCGTTTTTTTAACGTTTCGTGTGCTACCTTTTTTTATTAAATATGATGTACTACGTACTCAAACCATAAAATTCAGTTCAAAATCAATATCGCAAAATCATTTTAAAATGAACATATCTTTAGAATTTCCGTAAGTCTCGTGCGCTGGAGATAAAAATGTTTTTTTTTTTCCGTACAGTGTTGCCATTGCTCGCTTTGAAATCATTTAGTTTGTTAATCAGAAATTCGTTGAAATGTTACAAAACATAAAATCGATAATAAAGCAAATTTCAAATTCAAAATTAGGGCTTCCAGATGCCCATATTCGCAGTAGGATTACGTCATTCAAAATTCGATGGCTCTAGGTTTTATCACAATGCGAGAAACATGCATACATTTATGCAGATTTTTCATTTTTTAAAATTTAATGCAGAGCGATAACATTTAGTGGCAACAATTTGAAAAGTGAAACGGGCATTCAGAGTGAATCGACGCAAAATCGCAAAACCAAAGTAATAGTCCTTCGGAACTAAAAAGAAACGGACGATTCATCGCCGCTCACCTAATGCTCATGTAAACATTCTCCTTTGTCCGAGACAGATTGGCGACAATATTTGCTCTTAATAAGAAACACTTATTTCCTCGAATTTCATTAGAGATATATTTCTCATTCAATTAATTCGGTTCTCAGCTCGCGATAAGGCAAAATACATAAAACCTCTAAATACCTTCACTAAAAATTGAAAAATGTAGAAAAAAAAATAAAACACCAAATAAAGATATAATAATAATAAAAAAAAATTTCACTCAAAATTAGAGCTTCTACGCAAAAACAAGCAATTCGGACGGTAGGTCAAAAGGCAGACTTTCCGGTGCATAAAAATGAAAGTTTAATTTTGGTGCCACTCGGTAAAAAGACACTGAAGGTGCAGAAACTGAATTCACTGGTTTTCTAAGTTTCAGATGTAAACAAACATGGCTGCTATGGGAAACAAAAATTAGGCTTAGCCGCACTTAAACAAATTTTAAATTGTTGATAATTCTACAACTATTGCATGTAGATTAACTAAAGGCATCAAAACCTGAACCGAAGATAGGAACAGCATAATTCAATCATTTTTAAAGCAAAGAATACAAAAATGAGCTCACGGAACCGAGTAGCATAGTCGGTATATATATATATGTGTGATATTTGCAGTCTATGAGCATTGGAAAAGTTGAAGCTTAACAGTCAAAGTCCGAATTTTGTCGTTGGCGAAGAGGAAGGCAGCAGAACTGAAGACAGAAGAATTTCACTTTAAAAACTCCGCATCTTTATTCAATTAAACATGGCAGCTTATTTTCTTTAAACGAAGATCACATATTCAATAATTATTTAAATAGTAATACTATTAAATTTAGAACCTCGACGTCATAAATATTTTTAACAAAGGAAAGACGTAGAGACAGAGCAAAGCGTTTGTATAGCAGGTAATGGCAGGAGCAATCTGACGAAAAATGGCACTTAGAGCTATTTATAGTAGCGGTTACATAACAGGCCAGGGGGTTCTGGGAAGTACTGGTTTAGGGGGAAGACTCTGAAATTGCGGAAAGTTAATTAGAGGTTGCAGTCGAGGGCGTCTTAAGCGTGGTCGCCGTGTAAACGACGTCTCTTCTGTCCACTGGTTCCAAGACCTCCTCACAGTAAAATCAGAACCGTCTACCTAACCAACAGCGTCTCGAAAGACTTTCAAGACGGTGTTGGTTCAGGCCTTATCTTTCAAGACGGTGTTGACCTAACGAGCTACTCGCCGAGCTGACCAACCAGCTTCCATCCCCCCGATGATTCTTCCCCTTTCGAACTTTGACACCTGCTGATATTGTCTTTCATGGCGGCGTATCTACCTCAGCGTTTGCTTAGCAAAAGATTTAAGTACAGCTCTGTTTACCTGTTTTATACTCCAAGAAGAACGAATTTCAACGCCCTCTAGTGGCATTACGTAATGCGCAATCAAACTTCATTTCTAATCATTTGCATATCTACCCGACATGTACCTTCATGCCAAGTTTCGTTACGATCCCACAATTATTTTTTGGTGCGGAAATTTTTATGGCAATGAGTGTACGAATGGAATGATTTTACGAATGACTAAAATGTCACGACCTAGACACTATTAAATTTGTGGCGTTTATGCTTAAGTTTTACTATCAAAATGCTATTTAATTTAATACTTTTCCTTCTTCCTCTTTTCGCCAGGATGTTCACTCTTTACAGAATTTATGTAGATTTTGAGTGGCAAGCAGTTTTACTTTAAAGTGTAGATTTTCGGGAGTAGGGGTGCGAGAGTCTTGCTTGCTTCCGCTGCCCTGCCTATCGAAGAAACGATTATTATTGCTCGGAATAATTTACGTTTTATTTGGTTTAGTTTGGTTTATCTGATTATTATTATTTATCTGATATTATTCGCCGTATGGCAATTAGTGTCAATCTTCTCCAAGGTGCGGTGAAAGGGGTTGAACACCCGGAAGCATAATTCGTAAGTGCACATCAGTATCGCCATTGAGGGAGGGGTTTAAAAAATGGACCAATGAGCTTCTATTTCACTTGCGACGCTGAATCTTTGAAACAGTGCATATGGTCGCATGTTTTTGTTTACTTTTTATTTTACATTTGTTTCGCAGTTGTAAATGTATGTCATATAAATACTGCTATTATTTTAGTAGAAAATCTCGTATTGTTTTCACTTTAAAAGTTTATTTAATCAAAATCTTTGATGAAACTTATTTTTAAAAGTTTATTTAATCAAAATCTTTGATGAATTTTATTGCACACTGATATTCGGATTTGATGTCAGTGGCATATTATTGCTCTTTATATCGAGAAAATGACTGAAGATGCAATTAGCCTCGAATATTTATGCACTTCTTAACACCTTTGGATTAAGAGAATTGAAGTGTGTAATTTTTTATTGAGCTGAGCAAATAAATGGAAGTATTACAATGAATCTAGCATTTTTTAAATCTCAATGCTTGCATCGCTGTGATTTTGAAAGTGTAAGATTCAAGATATATATTGTGAATGATCCGATTATACCTGATGCTAACAGTAAAAATTATATATGAATAAATTAAATATTCGTTGTGATTAAAATAAATTCATTCTGTTTGAAGAGTTCTTGTGCTGGTAATTAATGTGAATTAGGAAAGTTCACTTCGAATAAAACTGTGCCTTGGCTATTCTTATAGAACATTTTTATCATATAGCTTGCAATAAAGAAGTGCTAAGACTTATATTATTTACATACATAATTTTGCTTATATTTGATCTAACGTCGCACTGAATATTTTCACAAGAAATCTACGATAATTTAATTATTTTGTACAGGAAATTGTGTGTCAAAGCATTTTCAGCATCTTGCTTAATAGCACGGCGAAAATCATGTGAAATGACAGAAATATTACTGGAAGCCCACAGGTCCATTCTATAAGCCACTCCCTAGGTGGCGATACAGATGTGCACTTATGAAATATGCCACCCGGAACTGTAAGGCTGAAAGATTGGCCGTATAGTGCCAGCACATAGCATGGCGAAACACGTACCGTGAACTAGTTATCTGTTTATGGCAAAGCACTGAAGGGATATCTGCTTAAGTGTAGGGATATTTTCGTGGAAGAAATTCTAAGGGAAACTAGCTCGTATACGTTACACATGGAGAAAACCACGAAAACGCCAATGCAGCCAGTCCGTCCGCGAGGATTTCATCTCCAGACCTAACGTCAGTGTTGAGCCACTTTGTTTGGTCGCTGTTGAACGGGAATAGTTTAGGCTGAAGTTAGATCCAGTTTGGTGTATGTATGTGTATATTTGTATCGGATTCCTGTAATCTCTGCGTAGATTAGATAAAAAATGTTGAATTTATATTGCTACGTGCGTACGGGTTCGCAACATATTAAATACACAAGTCCTAAAAAGGATAATTTATTTAGGTCCTAATTTATTCTTATCTCAAGAAATACAACAAAACGGATTTCATATTTATTTTGGCTATTTATTTAGAATTGTAATTAAAATTGGTTTATTTTTCCGTGCAACGCAGACGATTTTTGAAGAGAAAGCTACGTCGGAAAAATAAAAATAAAGGAGCGCGTGCAAATAATATTTAATAAATATATATCTCGTAATTATTGTTGCCATCCAGAAAAATCTAGAAAAATCGAGATTGTTCTAGTGATAATTAAAAAGCTTATAAAAGCCGAATTGAAACACCTCATCTCAGTTGTTGTTGTTGTAGTTGTAGCTGTTTAAAGCGAACTGCTGTTTGTTTACTTTATGCTGTTACTGATTGTAGCGATTTCGCTGTGAGATAGACTTATTTTATCCGTTTTGAATTGAGTTTTGCTAAATGTTTGAGATATTGTGATATTGTGCGAATATCTCTGAAGAAATATTTCAGCATTTTGATTTATTTTTTGCGGAAAGAATAAATTTTTGTTAAATTTTTAACGACTTGTGCATTCAATCCATAACGAATCCGTCACAAGTCCTATAAAAGGTCAATAAAATTTATTCTTATCGCAAGAAATATAAGAAAACAATGGAATTTTCTTCAGAGATATTTGTACGCTGTCAGAATATCACGCAATATAATCAGTAGCAATAGTTTAAACTACTCAAAACGTTAAAATACAACGCAGTGGAAAGAGAAATCTAATCCGATCTCACCGCGAATTCGCAGAAAAAAAATAATACCAACAGCTAGTTAAACAACAACTACAATTGAGATGTCTTTCTTCGGTTTTTTAAAGCTTTTCAATCGGTCGCGGGAAAGTTCTGGTAATTTCTATTTTTTCGAGATTTCTGGAAAGCAAAACAGTAGAATTACGGTTACAGCTAACACAGTAGTCAATTACATTTATCCAATTTAAATCTAAATTACGGGATATCTATTTATAAAATATTAAATGCGCGTGGCGTTGTATTTTTACTTTTCCAGCGTAGCTTTTTGTTAACATATACCTCGTGCTGCATTGCACGGGGACCTAAAACAATTTTAATTGTAATTCTACTAAAAATAGTCAACTAAATACAAAATCCGTAACAATATCTATTATTTTGGAAAAGAAAGCTTTGTGTTTAAACAGGTCATGGTTGGAGAGTAATATTAAGTTTCTATATTTTAATATAAACACTCACGAGACGTTATGTACTATTTAAAGTATTTTAATTCTGTATCTGTTTGTTTGATGGTATTTATTGGTCGGCATAATTCACTATACAGAGCAGACATAACAGCTTAGTTTTATGCCAATTTGCATCACTATGTTATTTGGAAAAAAATGCAGGTGTTGAAATATTATTTTTGATATTTGATACACATTTCTGCATTCCTAGATGTTGTGTTATCTTTTTAGAATTGATTACATATTAGACTGTTCTGCTTGTTAGATTTAAGGTAATAATCCCTTCAGTTTCGAGGCAACCTCGCATAAATTGTAGTTATTAAAACGGCAGTATAAAGACGTATTAGGTATTTTCTTTTTCAAAGCAGAACCAGATGAAAAATGAACAATGTCCTCGCCGGGACTCGAACAACAGACATCTTGAACACGCGCGAAGCGTGCTGACCACTACACCCCGAAGGCATGTAAAGAAGGCGGGAGAAATATCTTATATATTCGACCTTTTAAAGGTGGGGATTAAGGGACCCAATCGCCAATTCCTGGTGGTGGAGAATAATCATCCACTACCTGTTTTTAGTTCGGGAGCCACTTGTAGAGACATTTGCTATTTTTTTGAAAGCAAGAGAGATGAAAAATGAGGAATGCCCTTGCGGGTACTTCAACCACGGACTTCTCGAATACGCGCCGAGCTTGCTGACTACTACACCACGAAGGCATGCAAAGAAGGCGGGAGAAATACCTTATAGCAAAATTTTACTTTAGTAGTAATTTTACTTAGTAACTGCACTATGGAGGAGTGTAGCACAATATTTGCACAGCACAATTAGAATTGTAATATACTGGAATTGCATAATTAGTAATGAAATGTAACGTATAATTGAGTATCGTAATACTTATTGTAATATATTGTTAACAGCATTTTTGATTACTAATTTAGTATTATTTGAATGTACTTCAATGTAAAAGTACCATGTTACAAGTGCCCCTGGATGGCCATGTACTTTTTTTTCTTTGATATCAATAAATATTGGGGCACGGGCAGTTGGATGGCAACGAACCCCATCTGCTGCTCTGGACAATGGCGGACGTGGTGCTGCACTGATTAACCATTTTGGTAAAGGGACACTGCCCACGTCCTCCGTTAGTTGTCGCTTGTCACTTTACTTTAGTAACATAGGTGTGCAATGTAAATACCAGAAATACTATTCACATTACGTATATTACTAATATTACTGTTTACTTTTTTTAATACTTCAAGAATTTTAGTGTATCCAGACTGCAACAGATGGCGTCACCGCCGTGTGATGTCATATGGTCGTCATGGTAACGAGAATTCTTTTTGCTTTTTTTTAGTGTGTGTATTCGAAACGTCATATGCTTATGGGGATTAATTGTGTAAGAAAATGCTATTGTGTGTTCTTTAGTGAAAAATATACAAGTGTTCAGTCGTCATGATGATGGCTTACTTCATATTAAAAGTGATACAATATTACAGTGTTTATATATTATTAGTGATTACAGTCCATTTTCTAGTCTTCAAGTGAAAACAAAACAAACTAATTACTGTACTAAAGTTATATACGTATGTTTTAATTTATAGCACAAATTTACTTTTCATTAAACTATAGTCAAACTGTTTTGCCTTTCGGAGTAATATATAGCGGTTGGTTCTTAAGAGTCGTAATTCATTGTTCCAGCTTGATAAACTATTTCAAGTTCGTACCTTCTGCCTCAAACAATTGATTAACACAGAGGGGCGGTAGCTCAGAAGGTGCATTAGTTTCGAAACGGCATTTTACGTTGTCTCACTATAAATGTCCGTTTCACTTTTCAAATTGTTACCGTCAAATATGATCGCCCTGTGTCATATTTAAAGAAATTAATTAATAAAGAATCTGCATGGTTGTATATATGTTTCTCGGATTGTGATAAAACGACATTACCTAGAGCCATCAAATTTTGAATAACGTAATCCTCCTCCCGAACATGGGCATCTGGAAGCCCAAATTTGGATACTGGAGTTTGTTTTATTATTGATTTCATATTTTGTAAAACTTTAACGAATTTTTTATTAACAAATTCTACGATTTCAAAGCGTGCAATGGCAACACTGTACGGAAAAAAATTTTTTATCTCCAGTGCGCGAGACTGTGTATCGGAAATTCTAAAGATATGATGTTTTCTAATATCCTATGATATTGCTGTTGAATTGAATTTTATGTGTTTCAAGTGCGAAGAATAGGTCATTTAATAAATAAGGGTGTAAAGACATTAGGTTACTTAGAAGCAGGACTAGATGATAAATGAGCAATGTCCTTGCCGGGACTCGAACCACGGACCTCTCGAATACGGTTCGAGCGTGATGACCACTACACCACGAAGGTATGTGAATAAGGCCGGGGAAATACCTTACATACTCCCCCTTTTTAAAGAGCAATCGGGGTTCAGGAGACCGTATCGTCAAATCGTGTTGTTGGAGAATCATCATTCACCACCTTTTTTTAGTTCGGGCGCCACAGTAGAGACATTAAGTTTTTTTTTAAACAGATGTGAGAAATCAGCAATGCCCTCACCGGGATTCGAATCACGGACCTCTCGAATACGCGCCGAGCGTGCTGACTACTATACCACGAAGACATGCTACGAAGGCGGGAGAAATACCTTATAAAGGTAACAGACAAAACGTTAAAAAAGGCCCTTCGGGCGTAATATACAATCTGAAAGCTTTTAAATTTTATTTTTTTTTTATTATTTATTTCAATTTGTGTAAATTAATGATTTTGGCTTAATAAACTTAATGATTTGAAAGCGAAGAGGGACAACATTGTTTTAGTTTTCCTTTCTATTGAAAATTTTCACACTTGAAAAGAGCTGAGGAGATGGTAAAATGTTATATCATAAAAGGCGAAAAGAAAAATCTGTGGGGCACGGACATAATCAGCTGATCAATGTTGAGTGAGGTTTACCAAAGTTTTATCATGTTTAACAATGTTTAAAAATGTTTAACAATGTTCTTACCGGAAACATTAGATACAGTGGATTAATTTCTTGAGCTGATTTATTTTTGTTTTATATTTACTTCTCATTGTTGCGGAAAGTTTGAGTTACGTTGCAAAATACGATAGTAAAATAGATTCACTTCCGTTTAATTTTTATTTAATATTATTTATTTTTTATTTAACTTCGTTTAATCTTATCGGAAAATCTTAAAATGCATATACATCTTAAAAGTTAAATTTATTCTGCACTTTTTAGTACTTCCATTCGCATTCCCACGCAATTTTAAACTCCATAGCCAGTTTCACGCTTTCGTTTATTCGATTTTTTGGAGAATTTACTTGTTTGCAGGTACGATAGAATTCGTGATTACGAGATACATGCTTTCAAGTAAATGAATAAACTCTATAATCTTAACCAGTCTCAAAAAAAAAAAAAAAAAAAAAAAAAAAAAAAAAAAAAAAAAGAAAGGTTCCAGATATTAAATTACGTCTAAAGGGGCATTTTTCAACATTTTGTGTGTTACCTTTATTATTAAATATTATGTTCTTTGCACTTAAACCATAAAATTAAGTTCAACAACAATATCGCAAAATAATTTTAAAATGAGTCTATGTTTAGAATTTCCGATACACATTTCCGCAAGCTGGATATAAAAAGGTTTTTTTGTCCCGTAGAATGTTGCCATTGCTCGCTTTTAAACCGCTTGAATTTCTTCATAAAAAATTCGTTAAAGTTTTACAAAATATGAAATAGATAATAAAACAAATTGCAAATTCGGTCTTCCAAATGCGCCTATTCGGGTGGAAACGTAATTTTTACAAAATTGGATGGCTCTAGGTACCGTTATTTTATCACATTTGGAGAAATATACGTACATTTATGCAGATTCTTCATTATTTAATTTCTTTAAATATAATACAAGACTCCAATATTTGGTAGCAACAGTTTGAAAAGTGAACCGACATTTAACGTCTTCGACGCAAAATCGCAAAACACAACAATAGTCCTTCAGGAACAAAGCCCCTTTGGACTAAAAAAAGATTTCCTGTCTGCCTCTCACCATGTTTTAATTTTATGACAATCATCTACTCCTTTTCTGCAGACGCATATTTCATTTTAGCAATAAATAAATTATGTTTCTAAAAGATAAAACATTAGTTTGCTGGCATAAAGCCAAAGCTATTTGTTGCTTTGTTCTACAGTTTAGTATAAGAATAACAAAACATTTAACAATGACAGAAATATAAGAAGTAAACAATACACATCTCTTACGTCTTTTAAAGAATATCATCAATTGTTTTCCAGCTGCAAAGTTTATTAGTTTTAATATACACCACTTAAGGATCTGCCTTTACAATAACCAGAAGAGAAAGCCTCAAATTACGATGCCATTCTGTAGAGGAACAATAAGTAGTTCTTTAAATCCCAATTCACGTATTATACACAAGATTACACCTTGCGCGCAAACGAAAAATGGCGAAATTTCAGTCTGTGCTTTCGGAAAGGAATGCCATTCACCAAGAGTATTTCCAGAATATCCTTCCAGGGAATCAGAAACAAGTTCTGCTTATAAAAACCCATTTTTACCGACTTATAGAACAGAAGCAGGCACTCGAAATATGCATGTCGATAAAGATGGCTTTGTTAGGGAAACTGATCAGAAATCTCGGCAGAAAAAAATTGGAAAGCAGGATGTAAGCACCACAAGTCATAATATATGTACGGTTGCGGATGTTGCGCAGTCTGGCTGGCATCCGAAGTCCATTACCAAACGCGATTTCGTGCCACATGAAGTCAAAATTGATAAATCGCATGCTATTTACCCAAGTAGAATTCAAAAAGAACTGTTAGAAGGTTCTTTCAGCGCAGGCGTTCATTCGCCTCCTGCACCGCCGAAACATGTTTACAAGGAATCCGAAACGAGGTCTTCTTATAAAAATCCATTTATTTTAAAGAACAGATTGGAAGCAA
>KK113143.1:539387-577437 GCA_000611955.2 Stegodyphus mimosarum
ATGCAAGGAACAGTCAATTATGGACCGTCAAAGGTTAGAACAGAGGACCTGGACAGAACGACTGCAAATATTTTCCAGGCTGCAGATATAATCAAGGAAGATTGGAAGCCTAAATCTATTACAAAAACTGACTTTGTTCCACGCCATCTTGAACCTGAAAAACCAGAACATCAAGATTTGGAAAGAGTATATAAATATCCTCCTTCGGGTAAAAAATCACCTCCTATGGAAAATTTTAATTCCGTAAATATAATAAATAAAGGACATGGAGACTCAACATATATGAGAGTAATGCAGTGCCTGGACCTTAAAAGTCTGGACAAAATTCCTCATTCAACTACAACCATTGATTTTCAGCCTAAGCCGGTTGATGCAAATGAATACGTTGGAATTAATCCCGAAGATCTTTTAAGAAACAAGGAAATAAGTCAAGAACGATCTTTATCTACTACGCCAAAACAAGAACCTAACAATCGGTACTCTGTCAAAGAAGACTTGGACGAAAATGGTACAAATTCGTTAAAGAAAAAGGAACAAAACGATTGTTTGAGACAGTCTTCCCAGTCTTCTGATTGTCTTCGTCAAAAGGTTAATCATCTAAGAAATAAATTTGCGGATGACATGCACGATGCATACGAGTACCTAGATTGGGCAACCGATAAGATAGATAAAAATGTGATAGCATATAATTCGTTCTTGTACGAAGAACGAGGCGTAAGAAGACTGAGAAGTAAATATCCTACTCTGTTTCCCAGAAAAAGAAGTAAAGACAAAAAAGAGGTATTTCAAGATGAAACAGAAAATCCTGCCAAAGAAGCCTACGTAAATTTATTGATGAAAAATTTAGGAATCACATCTAAGAAGGATTCGCTTAAAAAAGAAGAAAGCGTTATAAATGAAATGGAAGAGATTGGTGCTTCCTACTTGCCTTCCCAACGTTTCTACCCGAAACGGAATTTTCGAATGAAGTTAATACATCCGAGTGCAAACCTTGGAGAAGAACCTCTGGACAATGAAATACAACAGACATACAGGGACTTTTTTAATACGACTGATGAAAGAATTAATCAGGCGTCAGACATTTATCTGAAAGATCTGGGTATGAAAAGCTCCGTTAGTGAAACTTGTGATTCATTTATAGACTGGAAAGACGCCATTTTGGCGCAAAAAGCAATAGAACAGAAAAAGATGCGACCACCAAAGTCTAAATTTTGGCTATATCGCTGTTAATTACTTCACCTGCATATGTTAGTGCTCAAAATTAAAAATATTTGGAAAATGTTTTGAAAAATATTACTTTGGAAACCTATCATGAACAAAAAAAATTTAAAATAAATGATAGTATTAAAATTTAATATCGTTATTGTTTTACTCGAATATTTTAGACACTTCAGAATTTCAGAAAACCTTTGTAGGATCATAATTATTGCTTTATGAAATGAACACTACAACATGACAATGAAGGCGAAACTGTAAAGGAAAGACTATAATATTAGTTCCGCTGGAGTTCTATTTCCTTTATTTTATACTGTTTCTTCATTCATGCTCTCCTTTTGATGGTATTACGGTATTTTTATATAATGTTCCATTACAAAATCTCCTTATTTCTGTCTTATCTATTTGCCTTTATATTTTTAACATCTCCATCGTAATTTCAGTTATTGTATTTTAAAAAATAATTCAAATTATAGCCTAGCATTCCAGATATATGATCTCGTTTTTCTACACTAATTTTAATGTCATTATTGCTAGCTAATTACCGTACATTCTAACGTGTCTCCAGTAGACTGCAACATAGCTCTGTCTTTCAAATCACGAAAAATTCCGGGTATCATATTTCAACCGAAAATATCCAAATTTACAGCTATGGAATGCAATTTAAAGATGTTTTTAGGTGACATCTGTACCTAAGGGCAGAATAAAGGACTTCTTTTTCCCAAACGGATCATAAAATTGATTTTAAATGGATTCAGGAGAGATTTTTTTGTGACGTCTGTACGTACGTATATACGTGTGTATAACTGAAAAACGCGTAGCCTCATAAGGTTGAAATTTTGTATACAGGACTGCTATAACATGTAGATGTGGACCTCTTATTTTGGTTGCAGTCGGCCGCACCAAAAGCATATAAATATTTATATATGTAACCACTCTGTTACTAGGCTCCGTGAAATCAGTATTTTTTATTCTTAAATGTTGGTAAATTGTGCGTTTGTTGCTTTCAAAATAATTGAATTATGCTGTTCTTATCTTCCGGTTATGCCGCCCAGACGGTGTAGTGGTTAGGATAGCCGGCTACGATACCAAAGGGCCTGGGTTCGAATCCCGGAGAAGGTATGGCTGTAAATGTCCGTCTCTTCATAGGAGGCGAAAGGTGGCCGACTTATTAGGTGCCTCCATAATAAAGTGACCACCACTTTTGGCCTTAGTAGTGGCTAAGCCGAAGTCGGCTGAGGGCCCGCCATTGGAACAAAAAAAAAAAATACCTTCCGGTTATGGTTTGTCTTTATTTAATCTTCATGCTATAGTTGTAGAATTATCAAAAATTTAAAAGGTGTATAAGTGCCGCTAAGGCTAACGTTTTTTAACCATAGCAGCGATATTTGGTTTCGTTTGAAACTTAGCAGAATGGTGAATTAAGTCACTTTCTGCACCTTCAGTGTCTTTTTGCCGAGTGAAACAAGGAGTAAACTTTCAGTTTTTGCACAGAAAATCTGCGTCCTTGCCAGAAGGCTTGCTTTTGCGTACAAACTGTAATTTTATTTTTAAAAATTGTTTTTTAATTGTTTTAACTCTACTTGGTGTTTTTATGTTTTTCTGTATTTTTTAATTTTTTGTGAGGTTTTCTCTTTAAATCTTTAGTTCTAACTTCCACCCCACGAACACTTAACAAGCGAATAATCGCTTAAGTGTGAACAGAAACCGTCAGACTTAAGAAGGGTTTACAACCCTTTATTTCTCAGTATATTTACAATCAATGTCTACTTGGAACACAAAGCCTCCACTCGGGCTTGAACTATCTAACTAGGTGGCCCCTAAGTATTAATTAAATCGGCGAAGCCAAGCAAGGGCCTAAAATATGGCCGAGCGTAATAACAGCTAAGAGAGACGTAGCCAGAAAGCAAACGCCCGCTAGTCAGGGAATCAGACTCTCTCTCCTGAAGTCGGTTAAGTCACGACTTAAATAGTACTCTTTCTTATTTGCATTAACTGTGTTTCTGAATTTACATTCTGGCAGGAAATTGTAAGCTGAAATTAGAATAAGATAGGAAAGATACAAAACTTAAAATAACTGTTAGTAAACGTGTAATAAACCTTACATTTTAATGAATGTATTTTGAGGTTTTATGCATTTTTGTCTTGCCGAGAAGTGAGGACTGAACTGATTGTATAAAAAATATATCTCTAACGAATTTCGAGGAAAATAAGTTTAAATAAAGTACAGAAAAAAGCGTATAATTTAATATTCCGTACAAGGAAGTCATGTGGTGTCCCGATCAGAATATTTTTTTAAGTGAATGTGCTCTTAAAGAACTCACAGATGGATTTGCTGTTCATTTCGGCTTGACTTGTCTCCTATAAATGAATTAGCAAATAAGTAAATGCATCAGCAGCTTGGCTTGGAGAAGTGACAAATGTAACAGCTGTTTTTTCCTGTTTCAGATGTTAATACGACCTAAACGCAGAACTAGGTAGTTAAAACTATTATCATATGAAAATTAGCATCTTTATAGTGTACAAACACTAGTTTTTGCACACACTTAAAAGCTGCTAGATGTCCATATGAGAAAATCTTGTTATGCACATATAACCATTCTCGGGGGTTTTTAATATAAGTTCATTTGTATTGTAAAGCTTTCCTTAGTTCAGTTTACCAATTATTCAAATTTTTGTTATCTTTTCTGAACTCCTGAATTTCCCATCGCATTTCCTCGCTAGGATGCAAATTAGCAGTTAAGGAAAGTGAGTATTTAGACGGACGAATCTTGTAGTTTATTCAGAAAGTGATTTTGCGGGCCAGCGCACGTGATTAGTTTGTCCTTGGTGGCACAAAGAACTTCTAATACGCCTTTTTGCCCATTTTATTACATCTATTTATTATATTTTATTACATTAGTACATCGCCAGGTAGGTTGTTAAATCAGCTTCGTTAGCCTTTAATTAAATTAGTTAGTCTAGCACAACTCTTTATCTTTGAATTTATTATGAAACCACACCAAGTCCTCGGTGTTAATGTAAGCACGAAGTGAGTGCATTTTTGTGTTAAGAGTTTGAAGACTAATAAGGGGTTAGTTTACTCTTTCTGGTTGCTGGTATTCTTATACGGCTATGCGTGAAGTCACCAGGTTGTCTTGTAAGATTATTTCAACTTAACGATAGCTAAGAAGGTACAGTCTTACAATATGATACTGAAACAAGTAAAAATGCATCTTCTCGTTTAAAAAAAGAATATCCGAGGCTGTAAAAACATCAGTTCTTCATTCAACATTAAATTGATTTATTATTCTTAAGTATGTAAATTTGAAACCTAGTTTATTTCAGAAATAGTAAAGTAAATCTTTAAGAGAAGGGTTCAAAACGTTTACTGATACCTGCAGTAACTCGAACATATGGTTAAAATATCAGAACCACCTTCTAATTACTTGAAGCGGCAATTGTTCATATATTGATGGAAGTTTCCTGATGTTTCGAATGCTAAATATAAGTCAAAGTAGGCACCAAGTTCGTTGACAGTGGAAGTTTTTTAGTCCAAAATGGACGTTATTCCCGAATGGGATATATGTCTTGAAACGGCATTTTGCTTCGGTTCACCATAAATGTCGATTCACTTTTTAATTGTTGCCGCCTAATATTATCTTCCAGTATTATATTTAAAGAAATTAAATACAGAAGAATGTGCATGAATGTATATATGTTTTTCGCAATGTGAAAAAATAACAGTACATAGAGACATCCAGTTTTGAATAACTACTCTTCCAGCGAACGTGGGTACCTGGAAACTTTAATTTTAAATTTCGAATTAATTATATCACCTATTTCATATACTGTAAAACTTTAACGAAGCTTTGATTAAACATCTCAAAGATTTAAAATGGGCAGTGGAAAACTGTAGGGAATAAAACATTTTTATCTCCAGCGAGAGAGACTGTTTATCGGAAATTCTAAAGACATAATATTTTTAAATACACTGTTGGCCATCGTAAATGCAACACCCTAAAGAAAGCATATAAATAACATGAAATTTACAACATGCATTAGTGGAGGTGAGACATGCATATGATTAGATTTACAGCGCAGACTCACATCACGGGCCCCTGTGGCGCCACTTCAAAGCGCTATTTACGGATTGGAGTTTTCGACGATTTCAAGCTCGGTAATTGTGTTTTTCTTGTGGTTTTTTTTAAAAAAGATTCATTATGCCTCGTAGTAAACAGCGATCATCGTCTGATCAAGTATCCGAGTTCGACAGAGGAAGGACAGTGGCCTACCGAGAACGCAGATTATCTTTCAGGGAAATCAGTAGTCGTGTTGAACGAAACCACACAACTGTAATGCGGATGTGTGACCGTTGGATGCAGGAGGGTACGACGGACCGACGTGTTCGATCGCATCCACCTCAGTGCACCACTTCACGTGATGACAGGCACATCGTGCGCTTGGCAGTGACGGATCGATCAGTCACATCACGAACCATAGCACGGCACATTCAGTCTGTAACGCATCATCCAGTGTCTGCGCGTACCATTGGACGCCGTTTACAGCAGAGTGGTCTGTCCGCAAGACGTCCATTGCTTCGTCTACCCCTGACGCAGAACCACAGACGTCACCGCCGCCAATGGTGCGATGAAAGAAGGATGTGGACGGCAGAATGGAATGAAATCACCTTTACTGACGAGTCACACTTCTGTCTGCAACACCACGATGGCCGGATTCGAGTCTGGAGACACCGTGGAGAGAGGATGCTGAACAGCTGCGTTATGCACCGCCACACTGGTCCTACACCGGGTATTATGGTATGGAGCGGTATTTGATATCACTCTCGCACTCCTGTAGTACGCATTGCCGGTACTTTAAACAGCCAGCGCTACCTCTCCGAGGTGTTGGAGCCAGTTGTCCTTTCTTACCTTCAGGGCTTGACCACAGCCATAGTTGAACAGGATAATGCGCAACCACACGTAGCACGCATTGTCAAAGGATTCTTCGTCCATAGCCAGTTTGAATTGCTTCCTTGGCCGGCTCGCTTTCCGAATCTTTCGCCGATAGAAAACATGTGACCCATGGTTGCTGACCGATTGACCCAAATTAGCCACACCAGATCAACTTTGGCAACGTGTGGAAGCTGCTTGGTCTGCTGTACCCCAAGAAAACATCCAAAGTCTCTTTGAATCAATGCCGTGGCGTGTGGCAGCGGTGATCTCTAGTCTATAAATTTAATCATTTGATACTTCGTCAACATGTTATCTACTAAATAAATTTTTTGTGATATCTCTTGCCTTTCTTGGTGTTGCAATTTGGTTGGCCAACAGTGTATTTTATAATTTTGCTGTTTAATCGAATTTTATGTGACGGGAGCGTCAAGACCATGATATATAATAAGTAAAGGAAACTCAGGAAACGTTAAAAAACGTAAAAAAGACAAAAAACAGTTTTATAAAGCCATCTTACTAAAAAAAAAGGATCATTCATATGATGAACTGGGAAAGGATTGAAAAAAAAAAGAAGACAAACAGGAAAATGTACTTGAACGCTTAATGGTGCATCCGTAATTCTAAACGTCTACTGCTATGATGCTTGTAAAGTACTTGTAATTTTGTTGTTCAATTGTATACGGTGTAAGTGCAAAGAAAATGATGTTTAATAATAAAGCTCAAAAGACAAAAAAAAATGGTGGTTAGTAGGATTGAGCGTAACAACAGAATGGTAGACTGCGAGCTCAGCCAGAGCGTAAAAATTCTTAATAAACTCTTTTCGGTGAACGTTAAAATATTGTTACGGATTTTATATTTATTTAGCTATTTTTTGTACAATTGTAAATAAACTGTTTCATTTCAACACGTAATGCTGCAAGTTTAAGTTTTAAGAGAAAACTAAGCCGAAAAAGTAATAATACAGGAGCACACGTCATTTAACAAATAGATATCTCGTTAACTGTACTTCTTTTTGCTACTCAGAAAAATTGAGGAAATACCAGAATGTTCTTATGCGCGTTAAAAAAGTTTATAAAAGCTGGAGAAAAAAATCTCACTTCAGCTGTTTCAAGTGAACTGTAGTTGTTTACTTAGCATCTGTTGTGGATTGCAGCGATTTCGCGTAAGATCGGATTAGCTTTCTCTGTATTTTGAATTGAGTTCTATTTAACATCTTTAGTAGTTTAAAATACAACTACCTACTGTGAGATATTGCGATATTGTAGGAATATCTTTGAGGAAATTTCAGCGTCTTGTTTTATTTCTTGGGATACGATAAAATTTATTAACTTTTTATCGACTTGTGCATCGACTTGTGTGTGTGTAACGACCTTTCAGATTTTTTTTCATTGAATGTTATTACGTAAAACCGAATTCTACTAACATTTGTTCCTTTGAGAGCAAACCCTCTGAGTCTATGTTTTTATTTTAATTTCATAAAACTCTGGCTCTACTACTAAAATCAAACAAGAATTGCAAATGGAATATAAACACAATGCACAACTTAAAAACTTCATTTTTCACAATAATGCTAAAAATGCATAGACAAGCTGAGCTATTGCCTACAAAATTGTAACTGTAATTGTTTATGCCTAAAAAACAAAATGGCGCAGAACGCAGAATGTGAGTCATAAATCAATAATTAGACTGCCCTGCACATTAAAAACGAAGAGTTATACCACACCCACTTAAAAAGACATTTCCTTTAATCAGAAAATTTCTGCATCATAAAATAAAGCGGTAAATAAAATAAGATTGTTACAGCTAGCTTCTATTTTAATTTGGCGTTAATCACACCAGAAAGAATCCCAATGAATTTAAAACTGCTGTTATAATTCAATTAAGCGTGCATCTCTCTAATTTATTAAAGCAAAATGATGTTGAACATACAACGCAAAAGAATATAAAAATACTTTAAGAATATTTTTAAAGCTTTAATTAAATAGCAGCAGCTGCAACGATTGACGAAAAATCATAGTAATACACAAAATAGATTAACGCCTTACTGAGCTTCCATCGGAAAGCAATTATTTAATTTTACGATCAAGTATCTGGCAACCAAGAAAGAAGTAGAATGAATACATTACAAGGTATTGATTACGATGTCACAAACAATCGATAAAATAGTAACTCTTATTTTCGCGGCATAAGTAGACGGTACCTAAATTTCCTAATGAGGTATTCCATGGGAGCTATTCCTTAAGCAGAGTAAATGCAGAGTTTTTTTTTTTATTTGTATACTACAACTTTTCCAGACGCTGATCCATTACCTTGGTTAAAAAATAACTGATTTGAGGGGTTACGCTAATGGCTAAAACAATTGAGAAACAAGAGGTAAAAAAATGAGTTCTTTACGCATAAGAACAGTGGCTTTAAAGCTTCTAGATTACCCTCCGTCTTTTCTTTTTTCGTTCGTGAGTTTTTCACCCTTGGATAACAAGAGTTCAAGCTGAGAATAATTCTTACGGAGCTAAGTTTTTTCTTTTCTGACTGGAAACTTTTAATTACGTTTATAAATGTAAAATATATTTTAAATGAAACCAAACTTTAGCAAATATTTGATCGATGCGAAAGGATGAAAAGAAAAATGCCTTTTAAGTTTCTGGAATTAGTATCTCTAAAAACCACTTTACATATTACATCAATGAGCAATGAAACTTTTTCAAAAGGGTAAACATTTAATGGGCTTTTAAAAAATCAATAATTTATTTTTAAATGCTTATTTAATAGTGCTGTGAATATAACAACACAAAGGGAAGGACCTACTGTACAGCCATTAGGTTATTCTGATGCTGAAGACGAACTAAATAAGCAATGCTCTCGCTAGCACTCGAACCTGAACCTCCCAAATACGCGCCGAGTGTACTACCGTTACACCACGAAGGCATGCAGAACAGAGGGAGAAAATATCTTACATACTTTTCCTTTCAAAGGGCGACTGGAGAACAGTGGACCCAATTGCCAAATCCTGGTGGTGAAGAATTATCATCCACCACCTCTTAGTTCGGGCGCCACTGTAGAGACAATAAAACTTTTGAGGCATGAAAGGTGAAAATGAGCAACGCCGTCGCCGGGATTCGAACCTGGGCCTCTGGAATAGCGCAAAATGTGCTAACGTTACACCACGAAGGCGTGCAGAAAGGAGGGAGAAAATAACCCTACAATCATACTATGAAAAATATGACCGAATTCTATAGCACCGAAAAATAATGAAAGAAATGTTTACGTAAAAATGATTTTTTGTTAAAAAGCAAGATAAAAAATGAGAAGAATGTCGACCTAAAGTTTGACCTAAAGTTTGAATAGTTGACCTAAAATTTGAAACAGAACGATTTCTTTAAAATCTTGTGAATAGTAAAAACAAATGTTCTAGTTCAGTCTAAAATATTATAAATTTTAAGTTTAAAATTAATAAACCTTTAATTAATTTTAAGAACAATCCATAACACATTTGGTGTGATAATTCAAACACTGCATACATGAAGATCAATACAAATATTGTATAAGCGCCGTAGAATAAGGAATTTAATAGTCATAGGATTGGTTGTCAGACGACATGGGTACAAAATATACTACACTGGTGAAATAAATTAAGAGAATTTCTATATTTGATCTACGATCTCCAGAACTACTGGACAGATTTTACTAAAATTTGATGTGAACATAGGTTGATATAATACAAACAAAATAAACATTCAACAGTTATAATAGACACATATGTTCGTGTGTAACACTCATGGCAGTCTGAAGGTCTCAAACAGCAGTCGCAGAAGACACAAAAGAAATGGGTTAACAGGGGGTATAGTCCCCTCTTACAGCCATACAGGCCTCGCAGCGTGATGTCATACTGGAAATAAGGCAGTTTATCAGAGCCTGTGGCTATTGGTTCCACTCATTCGCAATGCTGTTTCCAGTTCCTGGATGGTTCTCGGAGGGAGGTTGCGAGTTGCAGTTGCCCTCTCCAGAGCGTCAAAGACATGCTGTATAGGATTGCGGTCTGCAGGACTGGCTGGCCAATCCATCCGGCGAATATCCTCACTCTCGAGAAATTCGTCGACCAGAAGACCTATGTGGCCTCGCGTTATCGTCCTGTGAGATGAACTCGGGGCCCACTGCACCCCGGAAAAGGGGAACACAGGGCTCCAAGACCTCATCCCTATATCTCACATCAGTCACAGAGCCTCTGCCAAAGAAGTGGAGAGGTGAGCGGCCATCCAACATGATGCCTGCCCAGACCATTACACCGCCACCGCCATAATTGTTGATTTCGAGGACATTGGAGGGTAGGTAGCGGGTCCCTGGCTCTCTCCATATGAAAGTATGGCGAGAATCGGTATTTAGGCTGAAACGGGATTCGTCCGTGAACAGAACGGTCGCCCACTGCTCCGTACTCCAATCACTATGCTGCCTGCAACATGCTAATCTTACTCTCCTGTCTGTAGACGTGAGCTGGACGCAAAACAGCCTCTCATGCAGTCTTTTGGAAACAGTCACCCTTGTTACACGGGTTAATGTGGCTGCGTGCAGCTCCCGAGAGAGCTGAGAAGCTGTAAAATGCATAGTGTCAACTGTGAACAAAGTAAGTAAGGCTGATTTGAGTATTAAAAAGGCGAAAACATATAGTGTTCATCCTCTTTCTAACGACACATCGCCGAACGCAGAACGCAGTGCAGAATTCTTTCTGAGAAACATTTATCAGGACTGAGTGTTCTGTGCATACTTTTGGCGAACATTGTCGTAACAGTGTCAAAGTCCTGGTCTCGAACAGGGAGCTCAATGCAGCTATGCTCTGTGTACGTGGTAGAATAACTGCACGTAAGAAGGGTTTAAAATTACCCTTTATTCAAACCACTATTTACAGCCACTTCCCAACTCGGAAGGGATAACCGAAAATAATGACCGCACTTGGGTTTAAACTGAACAATCAAATAATTTAAAATAAAATTGAGTAGAAAATTAAGTAGTCGTTGCTCTCAGAGCTTTAAACGCGAGGTTGGCCTCTATGCTAAACCATCAATGGTGCGTAGCAAGATTTGGCTAATACTAACGCACTTAGATTACTTCAATAAGTATATTAGAGTTACAGCGCTAAGGCTTAGAACTTAAATACTAGCTAGTCAGGCGAACGTCGAACAGAGCCGAAGCGATCTGAGACTAAAAGCTCTCTCTCACCGAGAAGTTCCTCGCTAACCTTTAAATACAAAACTTGGCTCCACTTCAAATTAGCATAAAGCTGAATCACGTGATCATTCTAACGGGAAGTTGAAATAATAGTTCACAGGAAAGAGAAATTAACATAAAACTTTGTTAGTTTAAACTAAACCCTTACACATTTATCAGGAACAAAAATGGAAAAACTTTGTAACAATAGATGAAACTTGATTGTATTTAAATTATTGGAATAAAAAGAGATCCATTTATTATCAAAAAGGAGAAAAAAATCTTAAAACATGGTTCAAAGAATCGTATAAGGTACTCCTCCAGCCTTTTTAGCATGCCTTCTTGGTGAAGTGATCAGCACACTCAGCGTATATTCGAGAGGCCCGTCGTTTGAGTCCCATCGAGGCAATACTCATTTTTCATGTCTCCTGCTTCGAAATAATCTAATGCTTCTACAGTGGCGCCCGAACTAAAAAGGTGGTGAATGATGATTCTTCGCCACAAGGATTTGGCGATTGGGTCCCCTAAAACCTGAATAACCCTTTAAAACGGGGGCTCTTTAAAAAGGCACTTCTCCCGCTTTCTTAGCATGCCTTCGTGGTGTACTTGTCAGAACACTCGGCGCGCATTGGAGAGGTCCGCGGTTCGAGTCCCTGCGAGGACATTCCCCATTTTTCATGTCTCCTGCTTCGAAATAACCTAATGTGTCTACAATCTAAAGAAAGTCTTTAAAGGGTTTATAATTGTTGTTGGTTTTTCACATAACGGGAAATTGAAGGTACAGATAGTGCAGAAAAATATTAAGATCAACTCCTGATATTATCAGAAGCGTATTTTAAACCTTATTTTCAAATATGAAATACTTTCTCTTTACCCACAGTGCAATCAGTCAGTAGAAATGCATCAAATGATAGCAAATAGCCCTCTGTAAAAATATGCTATTGATTTCCTGAGATAAAATGGAAGAAGAAAGGGATACCAAAGTTTTAACACTTCACTCATATTCGTACTAAATCTCCTGATGTATCACCGGTAGATGTTTGAGCTTTAGGACTGTTAAAAAGCGGATTGTCCAAACTTTGACCTACAACCCTCCTTGGTTGGTTGGTTGGTTGGTTATTCAATTACGGCAAAGCACACGAGGGCTATCTGCCTAAAGGAAGGGATGCCTTCGTGGAGGACTTTCTAAGGGAAACTGGCCCGTATACACGTTACACATACAACCCTCCTTAGACTTTGGTAAGCTGTTCGAGAGGAACTGGGATAATATACCTCTCCCGATACTATAAAAGGCTTAGAAACTCTTACAAACGCTTAGATATTATGGTTTGTAAAGACGTGAGGAATAAGATTTACGAAATAAAATATTCCTATATTACACTTACTTGATTCCTTCTTTTAGAATTCGAAATTCAAGCTTAATCCTAGATGTAATTCGCACATTTATTACGATTTATTTTAATTTGTATTTTTAAATAATTATTATAAATTCTTCGAAAAACATTTTGAATTACAGCCTATAAAGGTTTTACTACCCTTATACATCTTAAAGTAGATGTATTTCTAAGCATACCTGCAAAAAATTGGAGTTTTTTTTTTTCAAGATATACGTGAATTTACATATTGGAGCGTTTTAAAATTTGACATGTTTGTTATAAGCGATAATAACACTAAATCTGGTTTAACGCACTTTGTTAAAATTATTGGAAAGTATGAACGATGACTTTTTTTCCGTTTGTCTGCAAATGAAAGAAAGGAAACGAAAATAGGTTGCTTATAAAGTTCGTCAAGTGAATTATACTTGACGCAAACTGAAAAAATGCGCCAAGTTAATTTTTAAATTTCGGATACATTTCTCACTAAAAGTTACAAAATTTAATATCTAAGGAATAATTTAAGTCATAGAATCGAAGTACGGAAAAAATCAGTATGTCATTTGAAAGAGAAAAAGTCCGATTTTGAGTAAGAATACCTATATTAGAACAATGGTATATATAAATATAATATATATCTTACGTCGCACTTTCGAGACATGAAAACCGTAATTTGAATTTCGTCAATCGGCCCAGTAGAAAAGGAGATAATGCATAGAACTCTCCTAATTTTTTTAGTCTAAAGGGGCTTTTTGCTCTGAAGAACTATTGTTTTCGTTTTGCGATTTTGTGTCGGAAACATTAAATGTCGGTTCAGTTTTCAAACTGTTGCCACCCAATATTGCAGGCCTGTATTATATTTAAAGAAATTAAATAATGAATAATGTGCTTAAATGTATGCATGTTTCTCGCATTCTGATAAAACGACGGCACCTAGAGCCATCGAATTTTAAATGACGTAATCCTGCCGCAAACTGGGGCATCGGGAAGCCCAAATTTAAAATTTGGAATTTGTTTTATGATCGATTTCATATTTTGTAAAACTTTAATGAATATTTGATTAACAACCTCGAGGATTTCAAAGCGAGCCATGGCAACGTTGTACAGAAAAAATGTTTTTATCTCCAGCGCTTGAGACTGTGTATAGGAAATTCTAAAAATATGCTCAGTTTAAAATTATTTTGATATATTGTTCTTTAACTGAATTTTATGGTTTAAAAGCGAAGAACGTGATATTCAATAAATAAAGGTAACACACAAAATGTTAAAAGAACGCCCCTTTTGGACGTAATTTATAATCTGAAACCTTAAAGATTTTCTTTTTCTTTTCGCAGCGTACTTTATTGTGAGAAACTTGTAACTGAAATAAGGATCTAGAGCCCAATGTTTAAGCAAGTAAAACTTGTAATCCTTTTCTTCACCATCATGTAAGGTGATTCAACATGTGGATAAATATAAAGCTTTTTGAGTATACAATTTTATGCTTAAATATGGGCATGATTTTAACTTGTAGCATTTATTTATCATTTTGCGGGCTTCAGCTATGGAATCTATTTCCTGTTCACCATTACTAAAACTTGCATGTGGTACGTTCGACAGATTTAGCATATTCCCTTTTTCTCTTTTTTTCACCATCTGTTTAGGAAGTTCATTTCCAGACGAACCCTTTTTCGGCTTTTTTTCTAGACAACTTCGGAATTGAATTATTTTGGCTAGCGAAATTTTCAATGCATTATTTGAAAGATGAGAGGCACGAGCATATGTCGGAAGTTTGATGCCTTTCATTTGAATATTTTACAAGGCAACCTCGATTCGTTTTATTAACTTTTCTTTTTTTTTCTTTTTTTTCTTTTTAACTTTTCTTAAGTTTTGATTGTTCCTTTGAAGTCTGAAAGATTTGTAAAAGCTTTTCTGCATTTCTAAATGATTCAGATATAGAATTTATACTACTTCGTACACAGGCTGTTCGCACATTTTTTACACGATTTCGGTAAGCGGTAATAAACAATCGTTTGCTGCAAAAGAAGTAATTTCAATTGCACTATGTTTTTAATAGTCAACATTATCGTCTGTGGCTTGAAAGTTTTGTTTTTATTCAAAATAGCGAATTTAACGAAGCATTGGTTCGAAGGCTACATTGACGCTCTTTCCGAAGAGAAATATGCATACTCCGTTATCCAAAAACGATGTGAAAGTCATAGTTTTGTGATATCTAAAGCGTCGATAGGTAATATCATCAACAAGAAATTTAAAAAACGTCAAATTGGAGCCTCGAGTGGGACAAAAATTCCAAACAAGTATCCAAGGAAAAAACGAACATCTTCGATTATTGCAAAGGTACGTAGTTTAATGTTAACTGAAAATCCCCCTAGTCAAAGGACAGTTGCAAAATCATTAAAATGCTCGGTGTTCACTGTAAACAAAATGATAAACGTTGATGTAAATCTTAAGAAAGCGAAAAAACGCAATGTGCATCGTCTTCTTCCGAAGCATATCGCTCCACGGAGGACACACTGCAGAATTCTATATGAGAAACACTTATCCAAAGAAACAATTGTCACAATAGAAGCATGGGTGTATTTAAATGGTTGTAACAAAAAAAAGAGCCATTTATTATCATAAAAGGGAAGAAAAAATTTAAGTACATGGTTTCAAGAATCGAAAGAAAGTTTTTCTAAGGGATTCATGATTGTTGCTGGTTTTTCTTATAACGGCAAGTTAAAAATAAAGAGAGTGCAAAAAAATGTCAAGATCAACTCCAAATACTATATAGGAACATATTTGATCACCCATTTTTCTGAATGAAATACCATCGCTTTACCCACAGTGCCATCCATCTGTGAGACTCCATCGGGACAAAGCCAGCAGTCGTACATCCAAATCCACTGTAAATTTCCTAAAAGAAATGGAACAAAAAACTGGTATCCAGGCCATACCCTTCACCGATATCCCTACTAAATCTCCCGATGTGTCACCTATGGATTTTTGTGCTTTCGGACTTTTAAAAACTGCATTATCCAAACGTTGTCTCGAAACCCTAACAGGACTCTGGAAAGCTGTTTCGGGAGGAATGGGATAGAATACTTTTTCTGGCACTTCAAAAGGCATTATTATCCTGGAAATTGCGGTGTCGAAAGATAGTTCAGAATAAGGGATGCCAAATAGAACATTTAAAACACAAGAATTTTATGTAATTTAATTTTGTGAATACAATATACATCGTATAAAAAATGTGCGAACAGCCTCTGTATATAAAACGTTTATCAATTTTTTTTCTATTTGTTAAATATTCATATTGCTATTTAGTATTTGTTACGGTTACAGCCGAAAACATCGCGGCGGAAAACGTCGCCAAGAAAACAATGCAAGGCGAAAACGTCCTGGTACAAAATATCGTGGAAGAAAATAAGGCAAACAGAAAACATCGTGGCACAAAACGTCGTCGTCGAAAATAAAGCCGTTCAAAAAATGTCGCAGTTTAAAAACACAGTTGTCAAAAATATCGTGGTAAAAAATAAAGTACCTACAAATTATCGCATGACGATAACATCGCAGACATGCGTTTTTTGGGCTTTAAGGTTTATTAATGGATATTCGCATAACGATTTATGAGAGTAATGTGGAAAGAAGGATATTTTTTACTTTCATATTTTTTATTAACTAATAAATTAAAAAAACAAGAAATTTAAACAAAACAAGAAATAATTTTTACTATAAGAGTATCAGATTAGCAAAAGTGAAGAAAATAATCTCATAATTAACTTAGCAGTTTTTTTATAGATAAGTTCATGCAGTTACTTATCTTTCTTTTTTTATTCTTTTTTAGATTATCCTTTTCATGAAAAATTACCAATAAAACTTTATAAAAAATAATTTATTAATTAACTTTTTTTAGTTAACTATGTCAATTTAAAATTCCATTAAGTGTTATAAGTTGCGTTAATTTTCTATGCTTAAGTTTCCATTTTATATTTTCAGGAAATATTTATTACTTAATAAAAGATATGAATGTGAAAATTATCCTTCTTTCCCTCTTGCGCTCACAAACCATTATGCGAGTTTTTACAATTATTAAATTTTACAATTATTAAAGAATAATTTTAAAGCCTGAAAAACGCATGTCTGCGATGTTATCTTCATGCGATGATTTGTAGGTACTGTAATTTTTACTACGATATTTTCGACGACTATGTTTTCAAAGTGCGAAGTTTTTTAACGCTTTATTTTCAACGACGATGCTTTGTACCACGATATTTTCTCTTTGCTTTATTTTCTCCCAGGATGTTTTGTACTACGACGTTTTCCCTTTGCGTTGTTTTCTCCGCGACGTTTTCTTCCGCGATGTTTTCGGCGGACACCTTTTTGCGTACATTGACAGTAATGACACTTGTTCATTTATTTTCTACAGAAGAATTTGTGTGGAGAAAAGAACAGTAACTAAACATTAGAGCATAATATAAAATTTCAGCATAAAAATCATACATTTTACTAATTTTCGTCAATTTTATAGGTAAAACATAAAGTAGATAAGCAAAGTAACACAGAGATAAAGGGGGCTAATATGTGGTTTTGAAACACTGTTCTTCACCATGTCTAAAACGTCACAAGAATTTAGCGAATGCATCTATACTAACAACCCGTTTATCCATATTAACTCGCATAGAGTCATTTCAGTGAACAACGTTTTCTCAGTTGGTTAGTGGAATACGTCAAAGGTCACGAGGACTATCTGCCTAAAGGAAAGATGCCTTCATGGAGGACGTTCTAAGGAAAACTAGCTTGTATTCACGTTACACATACAGAAAATCAAAAACCAATAATGCAGCGAGCCCGTTTGTTTGGTTTCGAACCCAGGATGAGCTACCAACATTCGGAGGTCGTGACTATTTGGCTACTGATGCAGTTTCCTTTCTTTCATTTTTTCCCCGGATAACACATAAATAACAACAATAAATATTTTTGGTGTTCAAATATAACAAAAGCAAACATAAGATAATGAACGTACAAATAAATACCTGCAACATTTTAATCATATCTGCACCATAAAACTACAGTCATAGTCAATAAGGTTAAAAATTAATAATTTAATATGAACCAAAAATTACACTTTAAAAGTATAAATAAATAGGTATGAAAAATTGTAGTAAAAGTTGAATATATATATATAAAAGAAAATCTGAAATGTTTCAGATTTTAAATTATGTCTAAAGGGGCGTTTTTTTAACATTTTGTGTGTTACTTTTATTCATCAAATATCATGTTCTTCGCACTTAAACCATAAGATTCAGTTAAAGAACAATATCGCAAAATAATTTTAAACTGAGCCTATTTTTAGAATTTCCCATACACAGTCTCGCGGGCTGAAGATAAAAATGTTTTTCCTGTATAACGTTGCCATTGCTCGCTTTGAAATCCACAACTTTGTTAGTTAAAAATTCGTTAAAGTTTTATAAAATATGAAATTGATAATAAAGCAAATTCCGAATTTCAAATTTAGGCTTCCGGATACCCATATTCGCAGCAGGATTACGGCATTCAAAATTCGATGAACCTAGGTACCGTCGTTTCATCACAATGCGAGAAACATACATACATTTATGCACATTCTTTATCATTTAATTTCTTTAAATATAATACAGGGTTGCAATATTTGATGGCAACATTTTGAAAAGTTACCATATAAATCCACCTGCTGCATTACACTACATTAACTTGTTATTAAGATTTTTTGAGAAGCAGGAAACGTGAGAAATGAGCAGTACTTTCGCTAGGTCTCGAACCTCAGACCTCTGGAATACGCGCCGAGCGTGCAGACCATTACATCACGAAGGCATGCTAAGAAGGCGAGAGAAATACCTTACATACTCCCCCTTTTAAAGTGCGACTGAGGATGAGGAGACCCAATCGCTAAATCCTGGTTGTGAAGGATCATCGTTCACCAACTTTTATAGTTCGGGCGCCAGTGTAGAGTGATTAGGTTTTTTGATGCAGAGAGACGTGAAAAATCAGCAAAGCCCTTGCCGAGACTCGAACCTCGGATCTCTCGAATACCCGCCGAGTGCACTGACCATTACATCACGAATGCATGCAAAGAAGACGGGAGAAATACCTTACAAGTATAAATAGCTATAAGAAATGTAAAGAATATAAGTAATAAAAGTAGAAATAAATAACTATAGCTTTGTCAAACAAAAAATATATGCTGTGTACCATATATACCCATCTGTTGTATTATAACTACATTAATTTGCCTACATAATTTTAAGAAATTGTGAATATGATTATTTGAAGTTCCATTAGTTTTGTTTTGTTTAAAATTTTTATAAAACAATAATCGCAAAATGTCTGTTAAACAGTTATTTTTACTATGACAACATTTAAATTACTGAACTAGGGTCCAGGCTCGGTCCAGCGGCAAAATGCTGAACACCGGTAGTTTCGACCTGGGTTCGATTCCAGGAGAACGGCCTAAGTGCATGGGCGTTTTACCATGTGTAGTGTGTAGTATATGAGCAAATGTTCCTTAGAAAATCCTCCACGAGGGCACATTTTCCTTAGACAGATATTCCCAGTGAGCTTTGAGATAATCTCTCAAGCCAAATCAAACCTAACCAAGCAATTAAGGTGGAAAATGCAGACTCAGTAGCACTACAATTTAAATACCTGAGTGATACTACAAGAAAACCTGAAATTAAGAATAATTTTAGCTTTCTTTAGCCGTCAGTTTTAAATTTCATGAAACCTTTTACGGAAGGATCTTAATATTAGTCTTTGTTCATTAACGAATTCCCTCAAAGAATGGAATGACAGGCATGCACTTAGTATGTACTGCAAAAGAATTTACTAGACTCTTCTGCTCTTAGTAGATTAACAGTTTTGTGTGGTTCACGAGAAATGGTGGACAGCCAAGTTACTTGCCTCAAAAAACGGAACCAAAGCACTCAGAAGAAAGCGTTCCTTTAGAAGAAGAAGGAAACAGAGCATATTTATATTACGCAAAGCAAAAAACTATTTATAAAAGGGAAATAACAGAGAGAATTCTGCAGCAATAGTATTAATCCCTCCGAAATTCGCCATAAAATCTCAACAGAGAAAGTTAAACCACATTGCCGACCAATAATCCGAATTTCACAAACATGTCAATTAACGCAGCATTATTCTCGTTGAAAGAAATATTGGATTCTGTTTCTTATAGAAGATCCTATTGAAGAATGATAGATCAGAACATATATTTAGTGGCAATAATTTGAAAAGTGAAACAACACTTGTAGTGAATCGACGCAAAATGCCAAAACGAAATTAATAGCCCTCCTGGGCAAATTTCCCCTTTGGACTAACAGTATGCTTATAAGGTATTTTCTCCCTCCCTATCGCACGCTTTCGTGGTGTAATTGGAAGCATACTCGACGCCTATCCGAGAGATCCAGAGTTCGAGTCCCAGAGAGATCTCCGCACATTATTTACGCCTCCTGCTTAAAAAAAAACTAATGACACTACAAGTGGCTCCCGAACTAAAATGTGAGGGATGATAACTCTTCACAACCAGGATTTGGCGAATGGGTTTTCTCATCCCCAGTCACCCTTTAAAAGATGGAGTATATAAGGCATTTTCTCTCTCTTTTCCGTGTAATTGGAAGCATACTCCACGCGTATTCGAGAGGTCCAGTGTTCGAATCCCGGCAAGAGCACTGCACATTTTTCACGTCTTCTGCTTCAAAATAGCCTAATGACTCTACAACCTCAGAACTCTTCCCCACTTGTTACTAAGAAGAAAATCTCTATTCTTTTTACTATTGTTACTACGAGAAAATTGCCTCTTCCTATGCCCATTAACACAAGCACATCACAGCGTTAGACCAACTACAAAAGGAACTCGGGTTTTGAAGATATATCATAAATAATCCAAAATTTTTAAAAAGATATTTGTGTGCATTAGCAAAAATATTTTAATATTATTTTAAAAGTTCTAAATAATAACTGCGTGAAAGTGTTTCAGAAATTCTGCACGAAGCTTTTGTAGAATGTTTCACTGAATGAGTGGCACCAGGGACAGTACCTGTATCAGCATGTGGCAAAGTGCTGGTGTCCCTCATGTTCTTTTATCATGTCCTGCCCCCTTTACTCTCAAGTGGTGGAGTTTTGATTGTACGCTTGTTAAGTTCAAGTTACAATGAAAGGTTTATTTATATAAAACCTCTACAATATTTTTGCGTGCGTACGGGTTCGTTATGCATTGAATGCACAAGTAGTTTAAAAGTTAACAAAAATGTACTCTTTCCGCAAGAAATAAATCAAAAGGCTGAAATATTTCTTTAGAGATATTAGTAAAGTACCACAATATCTCAAACGTTAAACAGAATTCACTTTAAAACAGATAAACTAATTCTATCTCACAGCGAAATCGCTACAATCAATAACAGCATTAAGCAAACAACAGCAGTTCGCTTTAAACAGCTACAACTACAACTGAGAAGAGGTGTTTCAATTCGGCTTTTATAAGCTTTTTAATTATCACTAGAACAATCTCGATTTTTCTGGATGGCAACAGCAATTACGAGATATTTATTTATTAAATATTAAATGCACGCTCTCTTTTATTTTTATTTTTCCGACGTAGCTTTCTCTTCAAAAATCGTCTGCGTTGCAAGGGAAAATAAAGCAGTTTTAATTACAATTCTAAATAAATAGCCAAATAAATATGACATCCGTAACAATATTTTGCCGTTATTTACACAGATAAAGTGGAAACTCGCTTGGCAGTCTAATAAGATCTAAAAAACACTAAATTTGTAAGGTTTTAGTTAAACTAACAAAGTTTTATTTTAATTTGACTTTTTCTATCTGTTCTCATTTCAACTTCCCGTTAGAATAAGCGCGCGTTTCAGCTTTATGCTAATTTGAAGTGGAGCCAAGTTCTATTTAAGCGAAAGGTAGAAACCTTTCAGTGTGAGAAAGCTTTTAATCTCAGACCACTGTTACTCTGTTCGACGTTCGCCTGACCAGCCAGTATTTAAATTCTAAGCCTTAGCGCTGTTACGCTATTACTTCTTGAAGTAATTATAAGTGCGTCAGTATTAGTTAAATCTTGCTACGCACCATTTAGTTTGGAGGCCAACCTCGCGTTTATGGCTCTGTGAGCAACGACGATTTAATTTCTACTTAGCTTTAGTTTAAATTATTTGATTGTTCAGTTTAAGACCCAAGGGCGGTCGTTATTTTCTGTATCCCTCCTGAGTTGGGAAGTGGCTGTAAATAATTGTGGTTTAATAAAAGAGGATTTTAAATTCCTCTGAAGCGTAGTTCTTCTACCACTTAATCACAGTATTCTACCACAGAACATAGCTACATTCAGCTCCCTGTTCCAGATCAGGACTTTAAGCTGTCACGAAGATGTTTTCCAAGAATATGCATCGAACACTCAGTCCTGACAAATTACAACTGCACAAGTTAAGGTTAAAAAGTAAATTTTAACAGACAGGATCTATTTATGAGAAAGAAAGCGAAAATTATGTTTCGGAATTAGAATCATTTCAGCGTTCTTAATTTATGCTTACAAAATACTAAATTTTATTAATTACTAGCTGGGGTACACGGCTTTTCTTAAGGAACTGATACTGAGATTCTGTGGTAGTTGGAATAAATGGATGAACTTTAAAATATAAGAGGTAAAATGTTTTTGTTGGAAACATATTCTAACTCTTTACAATGCTTGTATATAAACAACATTTTGCATATATGTACAAATTTTTCGTATTTCCTACTCGAGAGCAAGTTACGTATAGCTGACCGAGAGAAAAGCAGTGTATAGCTGATCCTGAGTCTTTGAGGTTAATGCCGCAATGTTTTATTGTTTGTCCTTCCGCTTTGTTAATTGCAAAGCTGTAGGGTAATTTGATTGGGAATTGCAGTCTTTTAAATTGGAATGGCAATTTAGGGCATATCAGCTGTATTCTGGGGATAAATACTGCGTGTCCTTTGTTCTTTCAAGGTCATAAGTTCGGCTTCGATGATGTTATTCGATAGCTGTTTGATGTCCATTTTTGTTGCACTAAACAATTTTGGTGAGTTGAGATTTCTGAGTAATATCATCGAAGATCCAATTTTCAGTCGAAGGCAGTGTAATGGCATGCCTGGTACTTGCAAAGAGTAAAAACATTCTGCAGAGAAGTTAGCACTTTCTTCAACGTTTACCATCGTGTCAATCGATTTGTATAATCTCTCGTACATTTTACACACTTTATTTTCGATTCATATTCAGTCACTGCCTAACTTGGATTACTCACACATCACTGTTTGTTCTTACTCCATCCCTGCACTTCCCTGATAAGAAACTGAAGCTCGAACCCACGACGGATCTTGCTTTATATACCCCTACCAATGGGTAGCCCCGCCCATGCAAAAAAGGGCTTCGAATGGTTCACAATGTTTCAGAACATTACACAATATTCGAGAGTGTTCTGGAATATTCCACAATGATCTGGGTTGTTCTCAAACGTTCCAGACATTCACGAGCATTCCAGAAGGTTTCGGGAGGTTCTGGAATGCTGTGAAATGCTCACGAATGTTCTGGACAGCTCAAGAAATCTCCAGAGGGCGAAATGGGCGAAATGTCCAGCCTTATATCTTCAAAAGCACGCTCTTCAGGTAAAAACGGGAACTTTCTTCATGGATGGGGCATAGAGGGCCACCATACCATGTAACTCCCTTGACCGTACCGGAACTCGTTTCTGAGTTTTAGCGTCACGCACATCGTACACTTGCTTTTATAATATATATTGATAATTAATGCGATACACTAAAATTAATAGTCTTTAACTGTTTTAATCAGAAATGGATGCTCTTAATTTATTATATTTTTTAAGCATCCGTGTGACTATATTCACAATAAAACCAAGTTGAATAATGTCAATTATACTGATGTAAATTTTAATGCGACTTAAATAATGAACATTTATTTAGCCGAATAATCTTTAGGAAGATTAGTAAACAAACAAGGTTGAGCTCTTCCCAACGCTGACGTCACTTACTTATAGAAGTTTTAAGGTTTTTGTTTAAACTAACAAAGTTTTTAATTATTTAGTTATTTTAATTTGCCCTTTTCTATCTGTTCTCATTTCAACTTTCGGTTAGAGTAAGCGCGCGTTTCAGCTTTATGCTAATTTGAAGTGGAGCCAAGTTCTTTTTAAACCGTAGGTAGGAGCCTCTCAGTGTGAGAGAACTTTTAGTCTCAGACCACTGTTAGTCTATTTGACGTTCGCCTGACCAGCTAGTATTTAAGTTCTAAGCCTTAACGCTGTTACGCAATTACTTATTGAAGTAATTCTAGGTGCGTGAGTATTAGTTAATTCTTGCTACGCATCATTTAGTTTAGAGGCCAACCTCGCGTTATGGCTCTGTGAGCATCGATTACTTAATTTCTACTTAGTTTTAGTTTAAATTATTTGATTGTTCAGTTTAGACCCAAGTGCGGTCATTATTTTCTGTATCCCTCCCGAGTTGGGAAGTGGCTGTATATAATTGTGGCTTAATAAAAGAGGATTTTAAATCCCTTTAAAGTGCAGTTCTTCTACCACTCAACCACAGTTTTCTACCACAGAACATAGCTGCATTCAGCTCCCTGTTCAAGATCAGGATTTAACGTTTTCACGAAGATGTTCGCCAAGAATGTGCACCGAACACTCAGTCCTGACAAAGTGGGAGAAACAAACACACAAACAAAGTATGAAAAAAGTTGTTTTCGAGCAGACTTGGAGAAGTCAATGACGTCATACAACAGCAAATGTTACAATGTAGTAAATTTGGTTACGTTGAAGAACAAGCACTGATTTACTTTGGACACCTTAGATATTTAGTCAGGAAATAGTATATTTCGATGGCAAACCTGTAAATAATTAACTGAAGTAATTGTATTTAGATTTACTCAAGCATTACGAATATTTCAAGACAAATAAGCTTTGTAAGCAAGCAATGGCAATGCGTTTAATGAAATGAAATAATTTTCGAAAACTCGAAATTTTGTGATTTCTCCTGTCTTACTAGAAAGTGTTAAATAAAAACCCAACGACTTTAAATAATCTATTCAATTGTTTACTAGACAGTTAAATGAATTGATTCGCTCTTTTCTGAATCAGCGCTCTTTTGAAATACCTTTGTGCGTTTCTAAATTAATCACATTTTAAGCCATTTGCACCTTAATCTGATTATAAAGTCAATGCTCAGATTACCATTAGAAGTAATTTAAATGAGATTCTTGCAATTAACGCTTTCAGTATTTGAGAGGTATGTACTGAAGAAAACAATACACTCGAAATCGAAACTGGATTTGTTCGAGAAATCGTAATTAAGCCAATTTTATGAGAGTATAAACAGTTTATAAAGTCAGATTTCGTTGATAGCAGTCATTTCGTTTCATTATCTCGAGATTGCCGAAAAAAAGGGGTACTGCATATTGGATTAAAACTATAAAATGCGATTCCTCTTTTTTTACCTAAATCATGATATGAAGTTTTGTTTAAATTATGAAATTATGATCCAGTTCAAAATTTGTTGTTTAATATGTTGAATGCTCTTGTGTGTAAAACAGATTGAACCTTACTACCTTCAAATTTAGATAAGACGTCGTATTTGAAGGAATAACTTGTGACAAGAAAACTGTTATCAACGCACAAAATATATTTGTAGCAATATCGCATACTTTCCGGCCCAGACGGTATAGTGAATAGGAAAACCTACTGCGATACCGAAGGGCCCAGGTTCGAACAGCGGAGAAGGCATGGATGTTTCTAAATGTATAGTGTCTTTGCGGCATGGGGCCACTTTAAATATATGGCGAGCCGAAAGTCATATTGGTTTGGTGGTAAGAGAGAAGGATGGGAGACTCTCGGATCACCCACCGGGGTGCTCTTGGTCATAATCGGGATGGATGTAGCAACCTTCTTGAGGATCTGACACCTGAAATACACAAACAAGACAACATCGCATACTTTGGGCCTAAAAACGAATTGAGAATGTAAAATTCAGCGTCTTGTTAAATTCAGTCGATTTGTTGCTACTTTCGCATGGTAAGAAGGAGTGTAAAGTTTTATTTCAATTTTGAAATAATATTAGATTTTATTTTTCCCTTTTTTACATATTTAATTGTTATTAACCCAAAGGGACTATTAGTCTCGAAATGGCGATTTGCTTTGAATCACTAAATGCGTTGTACTACTTTCCAAATTGTTGCCACCAAATATTATCGCCTTGTATTATACTGAAAGAAATTAAATAATGAAGATTCTGCATGAATATAAGTTTGTTTTCTCGCACTATGAAAAAGTAAAGCCATCAGATTTTGAGCAGCGAATATCAGCCTCTTCAAGACCGAATTCAGAATTTCGAATTTGTTTTTTTGTCTATTTCATATTTTGTGAAGCTGTAAGGTTTCAGTTAAACTAACAAAGTTTTATTTTAATTTAAATCTTTCTATCTCTTCTCTGTTTCAACTTCCCGTCAGAAGAAGCGCGCGTTTTCAGCTTATGCTAATTTGAAGTAGAGCCAAGTACTATTTAAACCAGAGGTAGAAACCTCTCTGTGTGAGAGAGCTTTTAGTCTCGGATCACGGTCATTCTGTTCGACGTTCGCCTGACCAGCTAGCAGCTAAAATTATAAGCCATAGTGCTTACTACGTGATTATTTATTGAAATAAATTGAAGTGCGCTAGTATTAGTCTTTCTTGCTACGCACCATTTAGTTAGAGGCTGACTCCGCGATTTAGCTCTGTGAGCAAAGATTTACTTAAATTTATATTTAGCCTAGTTTAAATTTATCTGATTGTTAAGTTAGGCCCAAGTGTGGTCTTTTACTTTCTGTATCCCTCCCGAGTTGGGAAGTGTGTAAATAATATTGTTTTAATAAAAGAGGATTTTAAATCCCTTTCAAGTGCAGTTATTCTCCAGCACAGTATCTATACCAGAACAAAGCTCATTTCAGCTCCCTGTTCCAGATCAGGACTTTAGGTTAAGGAGTTACTTCAAAATGTTTGCTAAACACATGCACAGAACACCCAGTCCTGACAAAGCTTCACGAATTTTTCATTAACACTCAATAATTTCAAAGCGAGAAATGGCAGCACTCTGCGGGGAAAAACACTTTCAACTTCGGGGCGCGAAACTGCCTATCGGAAATTCTAAGGATATACTATTTTTAAATACTTTTACCGCAAAAGGTCATTAGCCCAAATGTTCTCGAAACATGTATGTGTGTTTATATTTTATTTCATTAGTACTAAAAGTATTCAAAACAATTAAGGCTCTTAAAACGGTAATTATTACTGAAGTGGATATGGACGATCCGATCGTTAGTTTGTCGCGTCTTATACTGGACTGCAGTGTCACATGAGCAGCTAGCTGGGATTTCTTCTCAGTAAGAGTTTTCAAAACTGCCAGTAAATAAACCGAATTCAATATGCCCAGTAAAATACTTTATTTTTAGAAAATGAAAAATATTTCAGGGTACTTAAAACAGATAAATGTTCCAATTTAAGAATGGAAGATAATGTCTGGCGTATGTCCTCCACGAGATGTTCTAAAGCTCCTTACTCTCTCGATGAAATAGGTAATCACTTTCGAACAAATCGAGCTGAGTAATGACCCGTTCAATTTCCTTTAAGTTCTTTTATTTTAACTCTTTCTTTAAGTTCAGAGGCTTTGGGATTTACAATACCATTGTCATGCGCTATAGCTGTGTTTTTTAACAAATCGGTTGGGTGGAGACATGATGATTTAACTGGCAATCTTCTGTCCTCAAATTTCTTTATTTGTCTCAGATTTGTTGTTTCATGAGGTGCATTTTCACGTCAAAAAATTGCACGAAGTTTCCTAATTGTTTGTTGTTGTGTCTATGAAGTCAGTAAGATGGTTCCATAGGGGGTGCAGATCGCCCGCCTTAGCTATCTCGAGGCAATTTTCTACACAGAAGTCTTCCCGGGGGCAATCACTAATTTATTGCATTGCAGCCAAGATGGCGGAGCAGGAGAAGATGTGTTCTGGTCCAAGTTCGATTCCAGGGCAGTGTCTGCAGACCGTGTAGGTACTTGTTTTGTTTGGTAAGATTTCCATCCTTCGGAAATACCCAGTTTTAAAACTGGCAAAGGTCTTCTAAATCTTCCAAACAGTCTGCACATACGGCTGGTATAACACATTAATTTGTTTGAAACGAACAAATTGTTTCGAATACTTTTTGACCTACTTTACCACTGAAAGAAAAATGCACGATTTTATTTTTTATTTTTCGCTTTCGTTTACGCAAAAAATTGTAATTTGCTCGTTTTCAACAACCAATAAGCTATGAGTACCAAATTCCGTCATCAACCAACATTTTCACTTGAGAACTAGTTTCCCCTTTGCATGGTAATCCCAAAACGATCCACGATGATTGGCTGTTTCATATCGTGTGACAAAGCAGAAAAACTGTTTGAAAGCGTGGTTCTTCCGAAATGTTTTGAACGTGTGATACGACCTTAATACTCTCCATTTTTGTAATGAGTTTTTACAATCAAAACTTGCTGCTCCTTTGCCTAACGCTCCACGTCTACCAAACTGCAACGATGCTTCGAAAGGAACTGACTGATAAAAACAAGTTTGATAAGTCAAATCGAATTCAACATTCTTAAACCGGAACATTTTCCTGTTGTAAGTGTGTAAAAATATTTCTCATTTTCTAAAAATAAATTACTTTTATGGGCATAATAAATCCAGCGCTTTTGTTGGGACAGCCTATATATATATATATTTCCAGAGTGGTCCATCAGTGGCCGAGCGTTTAAGATAGTTGAAAGCTTGTAAGTTAGATTCAGGTTCGATGGCATGTGCGTTTTCTGGAGTTTTCACATGTGTAATGTGAAGATGAATAATTTTTTATTAGAAAGCAGATAAGGGCTCTGTGCTTAAGGGCATCCTTTCTTTTAGACGTATACCTCATGTGTGCTTCCCCGGATCCAAATAGCTCAGTCTAACCTAACCTAACCTAACCTAACCAAAGCATCCTAATGTATTAAATTAATACTTGCCATCTAGATTACGAATCGTGAATTGTAGTTATCACTCGATAAGCAGCACAGGTGTTTAAATTGTACTCCTAAATTAGATGACTTGAGGATATGTTAAGGTAAATAAATATAGGTATTGAGCATAATTAGATAGTAACTATGTTTTTAAGCGTTTTTATTTGTCAGTATGATTAACTTCTGTAAGTTCCTGGTTTATTAGTGATAAATATTTTGTAGAGATTATTTTAAGTTTCTAACAGTTATTTTAATTTTAAACAAATAGAGACATTGTAGAGACATTAGGTTATTTCGAAGCATCAGACATGAAAAATGAGCAACGCCTTCGCCGGGAATCGAACCACGGACCTCTCGGTTACGCGTCGAGCATGCAGACCACTACACCACGAAAGCATGCGAGGAAGGCGGGAGAAATACCTTATATACTCCCCCTTTTAAAGGGCGACTGGGGTTTGGGGGATCCAATCGCCAAATCGCGGTAGTGGAGAATCATCATCCACCACCTTTTTAGTTTGGGCGCCAATGTAGAGACATTAGTTTATTTCGAAGCATCAGACATGAAAAATGAGCAACGCCTTCGCCGGGATTCGAACCACGGACCTCTCGGTTACGCGTCCAGCGTGCAGACCACTACACCACGAAGGCATGCAAAGAAGGCGGGAGAAATACATTATAACATTAGGTATTTTTTTAACTCAAAAGAGATGAAAAATGAGGAATGCCCTCGCCGGGAGTCAAACTTCGGACATCTCGAATACGCGCCAAGAGTGCTGACCACTACACCACGAAGGCATGCTAAGAAGGCGGTAGAAATACCTTATAAACATGCTTTACTGTCTGTTCTCGTTTCCCACCTACTCCCTACCAGCATGACGTTTTAGTATCTCGTTGTATGTAAATGAGGTAGAAAGAGTAAAGGAAAGTTTCGCTTACTTCAGGAGAAGAGCTTAGAAGTCCTTAGCGGCGAGTGTTTGCCATCAAGCTACTTCGTTATGTAAAGCGAATTACGCTCGGCGGTATTGTACGTGCTTGTTAGTATTCGCCGAACAGTTTAATTAAGCGCCAACTGTGCTATATAATTTTGTATACCTTCGCCTAAGTTCAGTGTAGTTTAGCATTAGATTAGATTTTTATTTTCTTGAGTCAAAGCCCAAGTGGAGGCTTTTCTATACGCCCGAGAAAGGGGCCATCTGTGTTCTCAGTTTGAGATAATAAAGGGTTAGTTTATCTCTTCTGAACTTTTCATGCGCATACTTGGACTCAGCGGTCAGTCACTATATTGTTCAGCAAGGTTTTTACTAAGTTAAGCATAGTCAAAGCAGTTAAAAACATTACAGTTTTAATTCTTTTACGTATATACCTGTCCAGTTGCCCGTTCAGTTTTAAGTACACTCTTAGACAAAAAAACGAGGCACCAAGAAGGAGTTAACGGAATGGGAAGAAAATCGGTAGAAGTGATGTACATGTACAAAAAAAAAACAAATGATTACAGTTTGAGAAAAATTGGGTGATTTATTGAAGTGATAGAGCTTCACAAAATGAAAACGTCAGTAACTCGTTTGTCCACCTCTGGCCCTTATGCAAGCAGTTATTCGGCTTGACATCGATTGATAGAGGTTGCGGATGTCCTCCTGAGGGATATCGTGCCAAATTGTGTCAAACTGGTTCGATCGTCAACATCCAGAGCTGGTTGCAGGGCCCTGCTCATAATGCTCCAAACGTGCTCAATAGGAGAGAGATCCGGCGACCTTGCTGGCCAAGGTAATGTTCGGCAAGCACTAAGGCAAGCAGTAGAACATGTGCAGTGTGGGGGCGGGCATATCTTGCTGAAATGTAAGCCCATGGTGGCGTGACATGAAGGGCAACACAACGGGCCTTACAGCTTCGTCGACGAACAGCTGTGCTGTATGGTTGCGACTGATGACAACCAAAGGGGTCCTGCTATGAAATGAAATGGCACCCCAGTCCATCACTCCTGGTTGTCGGCCTGTCTGTCTGCCGGAAGACAGTCAGGTTAGTGTCATACCGCTGTCCGGGGCGTCTCCAGACTCGCCTTCGCTGGTCATCGGGGCTCAGTTTAAAGCGGGACTCATCACTGAAGACTATTCTACTCCAATCAATGGCATTCCAGGGCGAATGAGCCGATACCACTGCAAACGGGCTTGACGTTGTACAGATGTCAATAGTAGTCGGCGCAAGGGGCGCCGTGACCTCAGCCCCCTTTCTGTGAGCCGTATATGAATGGTCCTTGCGGTCACCGAAGCACTAGTTGCACGTACAATCGGTGATAATGATGCATCTGCGGCTGTGAGTGCCGCTCTGCCGATGGCTCGGTCTTCACGTTCTGTCGTTCCTCTAGGCCTACCGCTTCCTTTTGGATGCTGTGTGCGGCCATGGTTCACCCATTTCTGCCATCATCGTCTAATAGTGGCATCGCTCCTGCTCAAATGTCGAGTTATTCGCCGATAAGGCCAACCGGCTTCTGAGCCCAAATACACGACCTTTCTCAAATTCTGACATCTGCGCATATCGTTCGCGCACCTGTGCAGAGGCATAGTTACTGTCTACCAGAGTACACGGAATAAAATTCGTGAAGAATTTATGACCTGGAATCGAAATTTCTTCTCTCAAATATCCTGCCAGTTGCGCAGATCAGATGGGCTGTAGTGACAACCATTCATTCATTGGTAGCCAAAATGTAAAATTTTGCATTTTCCTGTATGCATATCAATTTGTGTCCAGTTTGGTTTATACCTTCTCGGTGCGTCGTGGTGCGTCTTTTTTTTTTCTAAGAGTGTACTTTGATAGCGAAAATTTATTGGAGATATTGACAAGCTAATTTAACCCCCTGAGCTTTACGGGTTTAGCCATAAGATTTCAAAGTTCCTTAAAACGTCATAAATAAATGGTATTTTCTTGATTACAATTAAAAAATGACTCTTTCACTTTGTATTGTAATTCCTTTTCTTCCAATAGACATCCAACCCGAAATCGGATACATTAAAAGCTGGCAGAAATTGTCCTGTGTAACTATTATGTAAGCCACCCTTCCATACGGAATTTTCCGTCCGTAACGCTGAGATTGTCAAAAAGGAAAGAATATCGAGCTTAGCGATAATTTTTAACGTTTTTGGAAACGAAATCCGAATGATTTTACTTCGAATTAGATAAATACTAATTTTTCAGAGTAAATAATTCTCTCTGACAGTATAATTGCCACAAGTTTCAAGATCGATGACGTACTATTTCAGTTTCTGGCTACAAGAAACCCTATTAATAAAAAACATTGAAATCACGCAGTCCGGAAGCACGTCTGCTTGTGCAATAATTAGTTGCAAAGCATTTCGATAGATTCCCTTAAGTGCGATGTAATTAAATACGTTTGAAAATTGTTTGCAAACACACCACATTTCAACGCTAGTATTCCTCACTGTTTTCTAAACCTATTACTATCCTTACGCTTTTCTTCAGTAAACTCATATTTTTGGGAGACATTTACCATAATCTTAATTTCCAAATTCTGAATAATATAATTGCCATTGAAAAATGGATATATTACTTTCGTTTTGAAATAAGATAAAAATCCTGCAGGACATGTTTGTAACCGTATAATCATCAGCAAAATAATAATCATTAGCACAATTTAATTATTATTTAGTGTTAATTAAGTAATAATCTAGTAGAATTTCCCTTATTTTGAAAAACCGATTATTTTAATTTTGGTATCTTTTCTGAATTTATTTCACCTCGCATGCAAATTAAGTAAAGTGAAGAGAATATTTAAATAGGCGAAACGAGTAGATTGGACAGGGCGTAATTCCGCTAGTTATCGCCCGCTGCTAGTCTGTCCTCCAGCTGTTAATTTTAGTTGCGGCTACGTATTCTGGCCGTTTATTAAGTTTATCGCGGGTATAGGTTTTCGATCAGCCTGTTAGGTTTAAGTAAATTATATATACTCTAGCACTATTAGTTAACATTTTGAATTTATTATTAAATTATAATCAAGTTCCCACCGCAAGTAGTCGGTGTTATTGTGAGCACGAAATATACTTTGCACACACACAGAAAGAAAGGGACAGTTCTATTACTCCCGTTCTATTGGACCAATTTTCGAAATTTAGCTTGAATTTTCCATGTCTCAAAAGCGTGACTTAGGATATCTATTTGATTTATATATAGCCTTGTCTTAACGTAGGTATTTTGACACAAAATCGGACTTTTTCTGAAATAGCATACCAATTTTTTTCCATATTTCGATTGGGCGACTCAAATTATGCCTAGATATTAAATTTTGTAATTTTGTTCGAGAAATTTACGGAGAAAATTAAAAATTTATCTTGGCATATTTTTTTCAATTTGCACCAAGAGTATTCACTTGGCGAACTTCTTAATTTATGGCAACCTATTTTCTTTTCACTTCTCTCATTGTGCACGAGCGGAAAAAAAGGCGCGTCGTTCATTCTTTCAAGTAATTTCAACAAAGCGCATAAACACATTTGATGTTGTTATCGCTTATAACAAATATGCCAAATTTTAAAACGCTTCAGTATGTAAATTCATATATGTCTTAGGAAATTTTGAATACAAAACTTATTTTTTTGCAGGTATGCTTAGATATACATCTACTTTAAGATGATGGTAAAACTTTTATAGGTTACATTGCAAAATGTTTTCGAAAAATTTATCAAAATTATTTAAAAATACAAATTTTAAAAATAAATCATAAAAACGGGAAAAAAGAAGAATCAATCAAGTTTAATAGAAAAGAGAGATATTAATAAATGTATAACAAATTCAATTAACATCGAGAAAATAAAATTTTGATAGCTAATTTTTTAAAAACTACTCGTGCGATTTTTACAAAACTTGGCACTTTGGCCTCATTTGAGTCATAGAATCAAAATATGGAAAAACATCGTTACATTATTTCAGAAAAAGTCCCATTTTGGTCAAAATACCTATATCAGAACAAAGTTATATATAAATCTAATATATATCCTAAGTTGCCCTTTCGAGACATAGAAAACGCAAGTTAAATTTCGACAATCGATTCAGGAGAACGGGAGATATAGAATTGTTTCTCTTTTATTTTGTGCAGTGTGTAGAAATTTTCTGGTAAGGCAAATAAATATTTCTACTTAATTAAGCTTAACAAACGCCATTAAAGAAATCATAATCCATACCGCAAAATTTGACAGGCAATAGAAGGAGAAATCCATGACTAATTAGAATGTCTGAAGTTTTTACAGGCAATAAGAAGGAGAAATCCATGCCTAATTAAGATATCTGAAGTTTGTAAGTAAAATATAAGAATCTAAAATTAATTTTGGTATAATAAAAAGAAGCTAAATTCGGTTGACAAAGATGAAAGGTTAAATGTGAAGATTTCACTTCTTACGTCATTCCTGTCGATGCCGAGGTTTGTTTTTTGGAACGTGTTTTTGGAGTGCCAAAATTTAATGTTATGCTAGACGGAAATTTTACATCTGTGCAATGGAAATTTGCAAACTTCCGAATTGCAAGGGCCTAAACTGGCAGACGTATGGATATAACGTACTAGAATTACTAAATGTAAATTAAATAAAAGAATCTGAAGTGAATATCACAAATTGTACACATTTTTTGTTGCACTTATTAAAATTATTTCCTCGAAGTATTTCCTCTTAAATAACGGATCACTTAAGACAAATTCTTCAGCTAAGTAATTAAGTTGAAAATGGCACCAAAAAAGCAAATTTTAAAATTAAATATCCCGGTTATTTTTTATCGCAAGAGAGGTAAACTATTTTACTTTTCCATAACGAGGTATTTTTTCATAACATTCGGAACGTTCTTAAATACAATGTTGCGTGCGTACGGGTTCGTAATGGATTGAACGCACAAGTCGTTAAAAAGTTAATAACATTTATTCTTTTCACAAGAAATAAAACTAAATACTGAAATAGTTTCTCAGAGATATTCATACGATATCACAATATTTCAAAACATTAAACGTAAACTCAATTAAAATCAGAGAAACTAATTCTATCTCACAGCGAATTCGCTACAATTAATAACAGCATTAAGTAAACAAACAGCAATTGAGCTGAGGTGTTTTAATTCGGCTTTCATAAGCTTTTTTGATTATTTGCTAGAACATTCTGGTAATAACCATTTTCTCGATTTTTGTGGATGGCAACAGCAATTAAGGGATATTTATTTATTAAATATTAAATGCACAAGCTCTTTTATTTTTACTTTTCCGATGTAGCTTTCTCTTCAAAAACCGTCTCCGTTGCACGGGAAAATAAAACAATTTTAATAACAATTCTAAATAAAATTATAAATAAATACGAAATCCGTAACAATAAGCCTATCATTGCACGCGTACGGATTAATAAGAGACTGAATTCGCAAGTCGGATAAAAGGTTAATAAAATATATTCTCATCAAAAGAAATACAACGGAATGCTGGAATTTTTATCAGAAATATTTGTATAAGTGTTCACAAAATCACGCAGTTATAATCGGTAGTTATACTTTAAATTACTAAAAACGTTAAACAGGACTCAAAGCAGAACACAGAGAAAGCTAATCCGCTGAACAATAACAACAGCTAATTAAGCAACTGAGCCGAGATATTCTCTGCCTGGCTTTTTATAGCTTTAAAACAGTCACTAGAGATTTTAGTAATTTCTGTTTCTCGAGATTTAGTCTATTACATTTATTCAAAACAAATATAAATTACCGAGTTAAACTTTTATTCAATGTCGAATGCACGTGCTATTCGTATTTTTACTATTTCGGAGCAGCTTTCTCTGAAAATATGTGTCGTCTGCATCGCAGGGGGAAATAAAATAATTTTAATTATAATTCTACAAAAAATATCTAACTAAATACAAAATTCGTAACAATATAAATCTGAAAACCGCAGTAAAAGTTATATTTGACTACTTGGTCGATTTTTTTTTGACATTGCCAAAATATGGAAAGTTTTGTCACTTAAAATACGTCTACAATTGGAAGTACACGACTATAACCAAAGATTGCGAAAACAAAGGACAGGTAAGAACTTTTAACAAGAGGTTGCTTATATATACAACCTCTTACTCTTGTATTCGCAAAATTACATAAAGCACGTCAAAAATTACATAATTTACCTTGTATAACTAAGGTAAATTATGTAATTTTTGACTCGTGCCTAATTGGCTACTTTTGTATATTTGTACACTAGCCGCTTCGTCTGCCTTTTAAACGTACCGGAAAAATATAAAATATTACAATGAAATAAGCAATATCCCTTGATACAAATGTTAATTATCCTAATAAAGTAATTAAACAATTTACCGTTGCAAAAAGAAACAACTTTTTAATTTCTTAAACTTTTCAGTCTCTTAAAAACAGTAACATAAGAAATACGATGAAAAATTGTTGCCAAACCGAAATTTTTAGAATGAAACTATTCAAAATGATGCAACTTCATCAAAAATCCATCGACAACAATAAGAAAGGAAAATTGTTGCCAAAACTACCTTTAAAAATATCTGAGATGGGAGAAGTGTATTCGAAAGCTTCATTTAAAAAATTTTAAAAAAAATACAAAATATTATTATTTTTCCAAAATTTTTTTTAAAAGGAGTCGAAAGGATTAAAGGACAACGTGTCCAAAAATCAAAGGAAAATAAAAGGCCCATTTTTTAAAATAAGTTTTTTAAAAAAAAATGCCGCCGAAAAGGTGTTAAGCTCACCTTCCTAAATAAATTCGTATTTAATCGATTTATTGAAATAAGAAATTTATTTTAAGTTCGTAAAATAGCTAAGTGTCTACGCTTCACGACGATGTAAAAATGAAATGTATAGAGTGAAATCTCGCTTTCCTGCAGCCCATTATGTCTCAAAATGACGCGATTTGGTCACAAAACATAAAATAAAAAAAAATTTAATTCGAATTTCGAAAAAACCGCTTCGAGGTGCACTGGCTCTTGTGTAGATACACCTATGTACCAAATTTCGTGGCCCTGGGTCTATTAGCTTACTCCCAACACGAACGAAAGACACACACACAAGACTCTTTGTTTTATTATAATGTTACGAATTTCAAATTTATTTGGCTATTTATTTAGAATTGTAATTAGATTTGCTTCATGTTGCCTTAGCAACGCAGACGATTTTTGAAGAGAAAGCTATCAAAAAAAAAATAACAATAAAAATAAAAGAGCGCGTGCATTTAATGCTTAATAAATAAATATCTCGTAATTACTGTTGCCATCCAGAAAAATCTAGAAAAATCGAGATTGTTCTACTGATAATTAAAAAAAGCTTATAAAAGCCGAGGTGAAACAGCTCATCTCAGTTAGTTGTTGTTGTTGCTGTTATACTTGTAGCTGTAAAAAGCGACTGCTGTTTGTTTACTTAATGCTGTATTGATTGTAGCGATTTCGCTGTGAGATAGAACTATTTTATCTGTTTTGAATTGAGTTTTTGCTAAACGTTTGAGATATTGTGATATTGTGCGAAGATCTGTGAAGAAATATTTCAGCATTTTAATTTATTTGTTGTGGAAGAATAAATTTTTGTTAACTTTTTAACGACTTGTGCATTCAATATATAACGAACCCGTACGCACGTAACAATTTTTGGTGTCAGAAGTGGGATATTTTGAATGCCATTAACTAGAGCAATGGAAGAACAATTAAGGCAATTTATGGCAGCCTTTGCTGCATTTAAAGAAGAAATTAAAGCTGGCCAAGATTCCGTGAAAGAAGAGATGAAATCCATTAAAGAGGACATGAAAGTTGGTCAAGAATCTGTTAAAGATGAAATGAATTCTGTTCAAGAAAAGATGGAGAAATCTGTTAAGGAAGAAATGAGAGCCGTTAAAGCAAGTCAAGAAGAAATGAAAAACGAAATTACTTGCATAATAGAAAATAAATTTGAGACTATGGAAGGCAGAATAGACGCGGTTGAAAATAAAGTTTCTTCTGTCAAAGAACAAATAAAAGAGAGAGTTTCTGCCGTAGAACAACAAATCGATTACAAAGTTTCTGCTGAAAGAACAAATTCAAAAAAGAGTTTCTGTAGTGGAACAACAAATTGATGACAAAGTTTCCGCAGTTGCCAAAGAAGTTGATACATTAAAGAAATTCGTAGCGATGGCAGGAAGCAATTCGGATACTTTTAAATTCCTAGCCATGCCTGCGCATCCTTCTCTGAAGCTATCGACATATGATGGGAAGACCTCCTGGCAAGTGTATAAGACACAATTTTCTATAGTTGCGGAAGCAAATGGATGGGATTCCCAAGCT
>KK113143.1:579311-591059 GCA_000611955.2 Stegodyphus mimosarum
GGCTGATCCAGACCCATGGAGTGACAAGGAAATCAGGAAAGACCAGGTGGAAGATCGTGATATTAAACCCATAATTGCATTGATGGAGACCTCAAACAGAAAACCTACCTGGCAGGACATTTCGAGCTATAGTCCCACGACAAAACAATATTGGGCTCTCTGGGACTCACTCCATATTCGAAACGGCGTCTTGTACCGAAAATTCGAATCAGATGATGGGAAGACATTCCGATGGCAGCTGGTGCTCCCAAGATCCCGGATCCCTGACGTCCTTAAAGAACTACATAGCAGCCCTGCAGGAGGTCACTTCGGAATAATGAAGACCTTGCAGAGAGTTCGGGAGCGGTTCTATTGGAACAATGCAAAGGATGACGTGCAAAAGTGGTGCCGATCTTGCGATGCCTGTACAAGTCGGAAAGGACCGAAGAAACGTAGCCGGGGGAAGCTGCAACGTTACAATGTAGGAGCACCTTTTGAACGTATCGCCTTAGACATCTTAGGACCTCTGCCACGAACTGCTGATGGCAACAAATACATCCTCGTTGTCATCGATTATTTCACCAAGTGGCCTGAAGCGTATCCTATTCCTGATCAAGAGGCTGTCACAATAGCAGAGATGATGATACAGCACTGGATTTCCAGGTTCGGAGTTCCTCTTCAGTTACATTCCGATCAGGGAAGGAATTTTACCTCGGCTGTAGTCAAGGAACTCTGCAAGCTACTCGGCATTGACAAAACCCAAACGACGCCTTTACATCCCCAGTCGGACGGTATGGTAGAGAGGTTTAATCGAACCATCCTCAATAACCTCTCATTAGTGGTTTCCAGAAACCAACAGGACTGGGACAAGAAGTTGCCACTATTTTTACTGGCTTACCGCAGTGCTGTCCACGAGACTACCGGCTATTCCCCATCTCAGATGCTCTTCGGTCGTGACCTTCGTCTGCCATGTGATCTTTTGTTTGGTCGCCCTCCGGATGCGCCTTCATCGCCTGAGGAATACATTCAAGACCTCCAGGCCCGGTTTGAAGTGATGCACAACTTTGCACGAGAGCGAGTCAACTTGGCGACGGAGAAGATGAAGACCCGCTACGACACGAGAGCTACTGGACATCGTTTCAACGAAGGAGACAAGGTGTGGTTATGGAATCCGACTCGTCGAAAAGGACTTTCTCCGAAACTACAATCACCTTGGGATGGTCCTTACACAGTCCTAAACAGGCTGAACGACGTCGTGGTTCGGATCCGTAAGTCATCGAACTCTAAACCTAAAGTCGTTCATTATGACAGGTTAGTTCATTACTATGGCCATAGTACGTAGTGTATATAATTGTAAATAGTAATGTACATAGTATAAGACCATGGTCCTATTTGTATTTAGTATTTGATTTGTATTTGTTAAGTATTAGTATTTGATAAGTATTTGTGTTTAATAGCATTTGTATTTGATAGTATTTGTACTTAGTATTTGAATTGTATTTCGCGTTGGATAGAATTTAATTTGCTGAAAGTCACTTATTTTAATTATTGTTTATTTTGTTATTATAAAGTAATGTTTATTATAGCACTGATGCTTTAGTTGTAAGTTTGGCTTCCTGTCCAGGGATTGTACTGCCCGGGACGTGCAGTCCTTGGGAAGGGGGCAATGTTACGAATTTCACATTTATTTGGCTATTTATTTAGAATTGTAATTAGATTTGCTTCATGTTGCCTTAGCAACGCAGACGATTTTTGAAGAGAAAGCTACGTCGAAAAAAAAAAAAACAATAAAAATAAAAGAGCGCGTGCATTTAATGCTTAATAAATAAATATCTCGTAATTACTGTTGCCATCCAGAAAAATCTAGAAAAATCGAGATTGTTCTACTGATAATTAAAAAGCTTATAAAAGCCGAGGTGGAACAGCTCATCTCAGTTAGTTGTTGTTGTTGCTGTTATACTTGTAGCTGTAAAAAGCGAACTGCTGTTTGTTTACTTAATGCTGTATTGATTGTAGCGATTTCGCTGTGAGATAGAACTATTTTATCTGTTTTGAATTGAGTTTTTGCTAAACGTTTGAGATATTGTGATATTGTGCGAAGATCTGTGAAGAAATATTCAAGCATTTTAATTTATTTGTTGTGGAAGAATAAATTTTTGTTAACTTTTTAACGACTTGTGCATTCAATATATAACGAACCCGTACGCACGTAACAATATGTAGAGATTAGCTTTATCAAAATTTTTTAAAGGTTACTCTGTAGTCTTATTGTTTCAAATTCTTTTGACAGGCACGTTGGGAAAAGACAAGATAAGAATTGAGACCTACGGTATTATGTAGATTTTTATCTATTATTATCTGTTTAAATTTTTTTAGTATTTGTCTCAATTAATGTCGTTTGAGGAAACGCGTAATGGAGTTTACCTATGTATACGCTATAGTGCTTTTCCCCTGACGAGTCCACTAAAAGCTCGACTTAGGCTAAATTGCCATTTACTGCCATTTTTGTATTTTTACTGGTATTTTACTTTTAATTATGTTTGCTCTTTAATGTTTTTTTAACGGTCGCAATTTTTAAAAGTTGATTTTCTTAAATACCAGCATTTAGTTTTTTTTTTTTTTTTTTTTTTTTTTTTTTTTTTTTTTAATTTTTTTTTTTTTATGTTTTATCTTAGTTAATGGGTATGAAATTTACTTTTAGGAATTTACTTTTAGTATGAAATTTACTTTTACTTATGAGATTTACTTACACCTTTAGAATTTTTCTCTTTTTGCTAGGAACAAATCTATCATTTACTTTTAGGCGATTGCTATTAGAATTTTACTCCCCTTGATCTTAATTTTGCAGCTCAATGCGCAAATCTTTTACTAATAGGTCACTTGCTCACCTACTAAATTTTTTAACTATATATATACAGGGTGTTTGTAAAGTCCCGGACAAATTTTGCTATTTAATAACTCATAAAAAATAATGAAGATATAAACAAACTTATGGCATTTATTGATGGAATAACTTATATATTTTTCTTTTCAGGTTTGAATATCTTTACTTTTGTAAATATCGTCTGCGCGTGTGGTTAATTTCAGATCATTTCATTTTCCAGTCTAAATATCTGTACTTTTCTAAATATCGTCTGCTTATTAATTGCATTTTTCTCTCTTTTGTTTTTGGCAATTATTGCCTATTATTATAGGCCTAGGAGGAGGGCGTTTGCAACAGATATGCTAAGGAGGATGGAAGATGATCCTGAATTTCTGAAGCGCATAATATTCTCCGACGAAGCATCCTTTCATTTTTCTGGCATTGTTAATCGCCATAATGTGCGCATATGGGGATCTGAAAACCCCATGAATACCGTGAGGCACAAAGGGATTCCCCAAAGGTTAATGTGTGGTGTGGACTAATGCACGACCGACTCACTGGCCCTTTCTTTTTTACAGAAAAGACGGTCTCATCAGTCGTATACTTAGACATGTTGGAAAACTTCCTATTTCAACAACTAGAATAGCTTCAGCCACATGTCTTTTTGCAACAAGATGGTGCAGCACCTCATTGGGGTATCATCCTTCGTAGTTCTTTGAATGACCACTTTACAGGAAGATGGATTGGGAGAGGAGGTCCAATTCCTTGGCCACCCAGATCACCTGATAGAACGCCGCTGGACTTTTTCCTTTGGGGATTTGTAAAGGACAACGTTTACAGCAGGAGAGTGTCGAACATGGATGACCTAAAAGCCAGAATGACAACCGCAATAGCTTCTGTGGATGCCGACATGCTTGCCGGTACCTGGCGTGAAATTGAATATCGACTGGATATTCTCCGTGCGACGAAGGCGGCACACGGGGAAGTTCATTGACAAGGGTCATGAAACTTTTTGAGTCTATCTAACCATTTATGTTATTAATTTTAATCTATCTTTATAATTTTATGAGTTATTAAACATCAAAATGGGTCTGGGACTTTATAAATACCCTGTATATCCTAAATCGTGCTTTCGAGACATGAAAAACGCAATTTGAATTTCGTCAATCGGCCAAGTAGAACGGGAAATATAGAACTATTCCTTTTCCTCTCCCCCCCCCCATTTTTTTAGCACAGTCTACATTTACATGCTACTCTAGCTGATCGTACACACATCTTGTTGTATGCTTTATTTCCTAAACATTCATACTATCTATATTTTGCTAATAACAATACCCACTACAAATAAGTATCCACAAAACCTACTTATTTTAGGAACTAAATTAGACATGGTTCTTTTAATCTACATATAATGAATAGCAAAATACATATAGCACTCTAATCCTCGCGGTTTCTATTGAATAAGGATAAGCATAACTTCCTACCTGAAGATCTTTTTATTACTCCAATTCAGCGGCGCTGCGGAATTTATCCAATTGAAGAAACTTACTTCAAGTTAAATATTTAATTTTTCGTTTCTAAATAAGTTTTATGTTTGCATTCGCCTACAGTTTTAAAATATATTAGATATTCAGACCTCTATTTTCCTTTGAAGTGTAAATCTGAATATGAAGAAAAAGAAAGCAATGAAAAGCTGTATGAATGAAGTAATTCGATTAAATTTTCTCAAGTCCATAGAGTTTAGCGTTCGAAATGTAACGGAACAAATAAAACTTCACCCGCTCTTCAGCATAAGTTAATTAGTTTTTCGTTGCTATGAGCTGAAACCGACTTCGCGAAACATCATTCAGTGCTATATAACTGAATGCGGAAATGAATATAATTGTCAGTAAGCATATTTTGTCCACTTTTGATAATTTTTAAACCAGATTTTAAGAACTAATAAGGAGCTCAGTTAAAAATGGCTTGGCAATTCTTTCCAAATAGTAGTAACGAAAAATTGGAGGAAAATATCGCGATCTTACCGATTTAAATCACAAATTTCATATTTCATAATTCTATAATTTTTACTTTCTTGCACGAAGTAAAAAGGAAGTATTGTAATCGTGAAAAATTTCACGTATGATGCTTCAATGAAAATTATCATATTGATCACTATCGAATGCAATTTAAAGAGGTTTTTGCTTGCCATCCCTACGTAAGAACAGAATAAAGGGCACTTTTTCCCCAAAACGATTATAAAACTGACTTAAAATGGATTCTGAAGAGATTTTTTCCGTCGCCTCTGTGCCTGCTTATGAACGTATATATGTATGCATCTCGTATAACTCAAAAACGAATACCATCAGAACGTTGAAATTTTGTATATAGAACTGCTATAACATGTAGATGTTTACCTCCCTTTTTGGTTGCAATCGGCCGCACCACTTTTGGGATATATATATATATATATCACTTTGTCAGTGAGTTCAGTTTTTTTATTCTTATATGTTGATAAATTGTACATCTTTTGCTTTAAAAATTATTGAATTATGTTGTTCTTATCTTCCCCTTGAAGCTTTTATGCCTTTAGTTAACTTGCATGTTATAGTCGTAGAATTACCAACAATTTAAAAGTTGTTTAAGTGCAGCTAACCTAAATCTTTAGTCCATATCAACCAGCCATATTTGATTACATTTGAAACTTAGCAGAATCATGGATTTGTTCTCAATCTAGAGAAATTGTATGTATATATATATATATCTATATATATATACATCCAGTCAGTGAGCTCATGTTCTTAAATAATGGTAAATTGTGCATTTTCTGCTTTAAAAATGATTGACTTATTTTGCTCTTATCTTCCGGTTAAGATTTATGCCTTTAGTAAATCTGCATGAAAGATGTGTAGAATTATCAGCAATTTAAAAGTTGTTTAAGTGCGGCTAAGCCTAATAATTTTTTCCATCGCAGACATATTTGTTTACAATTGAAACTTAGGAGAATAGTGGATTTGTAGCCAATGTAGAAAAACTAAGCTTCGCAACAACAGAAATAACGCCTTCTTTTATTACTGCGAATTTAATCATGCTTAATCCATTCTGGAATTTATTCGATAAAATGCATGTTTAAGATTTACTTCGTAATATTTAATATAATTTAAGTTTTTATAGATTTTTGCCTTGTGAAGTGAGAACTGAATTAATTGAATGAGAGATACTGAATTGTCTATGAAAAAACTCTTTCTTTTTTTTGTTTAATTTCTTTTACAGATATTTTAGATTTATTATAGTATTTGAATAGAGCATATGGCAACGATTGGATAATTCTCCAGATCATATACGTAGTTTTTGTGCATTCTGAGTTATAAAATGAATGAGACGTAACGTTGATAAGTGAGGTTAGCGCCAAAGTGTCGCTAAGATAAACAAATATAGTGGATTTTAAAGAATGCATTTATTCTACTGTAGTTTATGCGCTATCGATGAAATAGATTTAATTCAATCCAATAAGTTTAAATGAAATGCAAAATACGTATAATTTAATATTCCGTACAAGAAATCATGTGGCGTACACGTCAGATTTTTTAAACATGTTATCCGTTAAGTCCACGCCTGCCATTAAAAGGCGATAGTTTTGTATAATAATATTTCAAGACAGATCTACTTCTGATGCAGAGTGACCAGACGTCTTATAAGCGTCAGAGTAACTTATTTCAAAGTTACTGTACTGCAAGGTTTCCTCCTGTGTGATATCAATGACTTCTAGTTTGCTCAAAAGCAGCCATTACTGACCTCATTTCTTCTTTTTTTACAAATAAGTGACGTCAGCTCCAGGAAGAGCCTAAGCTTATTTGTTTATTTACCTTGGTGTATTTGAAAACCAAAGTCCGTAGAATAGCTATCCGTGCAAAATTAACCCGGTACACAAAAAGAGATAATCTGAGATTCAGATTAGGCTTAGTTTAGTTTATTATTGCAAAGCAAACTAAGGCTATTTGTATAAGGAGAGGGATGCCTTTGTGGAGGACAATCGAAGGGAAATTGGCTAGTACACACGTTCACACAAGGAAAACCACGAAAACGTCCATGCACGCAGCCCATCTACCTGGATTCGAATACAGGTCGGAACTACGTGTGTTCAGCGATTTTACTTCTCAGCCGTGCTGTCCGACCGGTATAATTGTTAGCGTCGCTGACTGCCGTGCCGAAGGGCCTGGATTCGAATCCCGGAGAACGCATGGATGTTTGTAAACGTGTAGTATCGGCGCGGCATGGCATAAGTCTAAATATGCGGCGACCCGAAGGTACTTTCGTGTGGTGGAAGGGGAGAGTGGTGGAAGAGCTTCGGACCCGTGCCCCCGGGAGCGTAATGGCAAACCGCAGATTGAGGTAATCAATGTTAACGAATTTCGCTTACAGCGCATGCTCAATAGTGTACCGATGGCGTGGGAGAAAATACTGGCGAATAAAAATAAACTACCCTACACAAGCCTGTTCGTCATGTAGGCCTTAGCGACTCTTTACGATTGCAATATTATGGACACTTTTGTGTGCTTATTGCACTCGTTTCTGTTTCATTTCATTTTGGTTTATTGTGTTCGCAAACATTACATTTAGTATCAGTTATTTGTAATAATTTCTTTGGCTTTCATTCAGTAATTTAAACTAGATATATTCCTTAACTTGTTAAAGTATTTATGAATGGAAAGCATGGTCAATAATCGATCGCTTTTATTCCTCAGAAGTACAATCCATAAACAACATCGTGTAATATTTCCTGTTTTGTAATCCTTCTGAAACGAAAATTTGGAAAGTTTACAATCGATATTTATACTCTAAGTAATGACGCAACGTACAACCTAACAAGTTTTAAAAACCCGAACTGTTTACGTCCAAATAACAGAACATCAACCATATACCCTATTTATCTTTTTTTAAAATGACGCCAAAGTCGTAATTGCGCCAAATTCTCTTCTGGGCATGCGCAGTGTGCGTAATTCGTTTAACATTGTTCAACTGAATGTGCGGTCTGCCATTAGGCTTCCGGCGATGTTATCTATCAAAATTTGGGGCGGAACTGGAGCTAAATTGCATGGTCACCTGTAAGGTGCTCAAGGCTGTTGCCAGAGACAGGCGTAACTTGTCCTCCTTACCACGAGGAATTTCGTGGGCTCGGGCTGATGTTACTGTCAGACAAGTAAGCATAAGTAACAACAACAACAAAAACTTCTCGGCCGCTGATTGGCCCGATTCAGATTAAGTACTCAGTGTTAGGTTAGGTTATCTGAATATGGTAAAACATACAAAGCATATCTGCTTAAGAGAAGGGATGCCTTTATAGAGGACATTTTAAGGAAACCTGGTTGGCATTCGCGTTACACATGGAGAAAACCACGAAAACCAACTATACAGCCATCTCGTTCGAACCCGGGTCGAATTCCAAATCAATGGTCTTATTCACTCGGCCATCAGTACCGCTTAGGTATTTAAAAAACTGTGTATTATAAAAATACATCTTTCGGAAATTTTCACGGCTGACAAAATCAATAAACTGTGAAAACACTTTCAAATCCAATCCAACAGCTGGAAAATAAGAATAACGCAGTTAAACAGCGGCAAAATTTTAAATTGATCAAGTTGAAATTTGTTTATAATGGAAATATATGGAGCAGAAACTAATTTTTAACCATAAAATACTTTACTATAAAAGTGTTACAAGATGACGACAGATGTTGGGTATTTTCAAATATCTACAAGTATATTTAAGACGACATTTTATACTATTAAAAAATCCACAATTGTAAGAAATTTCCTCGTAAATAATCCTACATATTTTTAAAAAAATGCTTCAACGACTAAAAAAATTCACTAGTCCGATAAAAAATGTAAATTTGACTCAAAATCTACCAAAACTAATCCCGTTTTTAATTTTCCAAGCATAAAAATAATAAATGAAAACAAACTGAATTATTATAAGAAATCTGGAACATTTCAGATTTTAAATGTCGCCCAAAAAGGACTTTTACGCTCTCGCTGAGTTCGCTATCTACTAGTTTGCAGTTGTATTCTCTTCTGCTAACACACTTTTTTTCGTCTTTTTTGCTTTATTTACGAAACATACAATTCAAGAGCAAAATCACAAAATTTTCAGACAGCATAGCAACAGATATTTAGAATTCGCGATGTTGTGTCAAGTTATGGAATACGTTTTTCTATTTGTTTCCAGTCTTTTCTCAGCTGATCATATCAATGTTCAGTATTGTAACCAAGATGGGCTTACAAATTTTTTTTTTCTGTTTATTAGCAACGCTTTGCGTTTAACTTTATTTAATAACTATCACGTTATTCGAATTTACGCCGCATAAAATTAAAGTCAACAGAAATTCTTTAGAATTTCCGATGTCTCTTAAACATTATATGGAATAAAAGTGTTTTATTCCATATAATGTTGCCACTGCTCGTTTTCATATCTTTCAGTTTATTAGTAAAAAATTCATTAAAGTTTTAAAGACTATGAAATAAGTAATAAAAAAAATAATAAAAATCTGAAAGGTTTCAGATTTTAAATTAAGTCCAAAGAGACTTTTTTTAGCACTTAGTGTATTACGTTTATTTATTAAATATCCTGTTCTTCGCACTTAAACCATAAAATTCAGTTCAAGAGCAATATCGTAAAATAATTTTAAAATGAGCCTGTCTTCAGAATTTCCGATACACAGTCTCACGCGCTGGAGATAAAAATGCTTTTTCTCTAAAACGTTGCCATTGCTCGCTTTGAAATCCTTGACTTTGTTAATAAAAAATTCGTTAGTGTTTTACAAAATATTAAATAAAAAAAAATCTGAAATGTTTCAGATTTTAAATTACGTCCAAAGGGACGTTTATTTAACATTCTGTGTGTTACCTTTATTTGTTAAATACCATGTTCTTCGAACTTAAACCATAAAATTCAGTTCAACAGCAATATCGCAAAATAATTTTAAATTGAGCATATCTTTAGAAATTTCGGTACACGCTCTCACGCGCTGGAGATAAAAATGTTTTTCTGTACAACGTTGGTATTGCTGGCTTTGAAATCTTTGAGTTTGTTAATGAAAAATTCGTTAAAGTTTTAGAGAATATTGTTACGAATTTCACATTTATTTGGCTATTTATTTAGAACTGTAATTAAAATTCCTTTTTATTTTCCCGTGCAACGCACGCAGACGATTTTTGAAGAGAAAGCTACGTCAAAAAAAAAATAATAATAACATGCATACATTTATGCAGATTTTTCATTTTTTAAACTTTAATGCAGAGCGATAACATTTAGTGGCAACAATTTGAAAAGTGAATCGGGCATTCAGAGTGAATCAACGCAAAATCGCAAAACGAAAGTAATAGTCCTTCGGGACTAAATCCCTTTGGACTAATAAAAGAAATTCCAAATTTCAAATTTGGGCTTCCATATGCCCACATTCGGGTGGAAACGTTCAATATTCAAAATTGGATGGCTCTAGGTACCGTTGTTTTATGACAATGCGAGAAACATACATACATTTATGCAGATTCTTCATTATTTAATTTCATTAAATACAATATAGGTAAATAATATTTGGTGGCAACAATTTGAAAAGTGAAACAACGCTTTTAGCGAATCGACTCAAAATGTCAAAACGAAATTATTAGCCCTTCTGGGCAAATTGCCCCTTTTTTTAATTAGATAAATTGTGAATAAAATACCGTTTTGTTATTTAAATCCATCCGATTTCAAAGTAAGCAAGAAGTTTTCTCAAGAACTGCACATGATGCTTTCAAATTGCTTAGTTCGTTAACCCCCAATAAAAAAATTCATTCTGAAAAAAAAATATTATCTGGACATAATATGACTTCCTTATCCGGCGGCCAATTAAATTATTCTCATTTTTTGCTGCATTTCCTTTGAACTTATTTCTTCGAATACTGTTAGACATATATTCCTCATTCAAATAATTCAGTTCTTACTGAGCGGCAAGCCAAAAGTGCACTAAAACGAAAAACATCTTCCTTAAAAATTCAAAATTATAGAAAAACCTAAAACACCAAATACAGTTAAAACAGTTTAAAAAACAATTTTTATAATTAAAATTAGTGTTTTTAGGCAACATTCAAGCTATTTGGCCAGCGGGCGAAAAGGCATATTTTTTCGGGGCACAAAACTAAAAAGTTTACTTTTGGTCCCAGTAGGAACACTGAAAGTAGGAAAAGACACTGAACGTGCAGAAACTGACTTAATTCAGTATTCTGTTTCGATTCTTAAGATTCTATCCTTAATTCACTATAAGTTTCAAATGTAAACAAATGATCCTCCGTTAGGCTTAGTCGCACTTAAACAACTTTTAAATTGCTGATAATTCTACAACTATTGCATAAAAATTAACTAAATGCATGAAAACCTTAACCGGAAGATAAGAACAACATAATTTAATCATTTGTAAATAAAAAATGCACAATTTACCAACATATGAGAATAAAAACAACTGAGCTGAGTAACAGAGTGGATATATATTGTTACGAATTTCACATTTATTTGGCTATTTATTTAGAATTGTAATTAGATTTGCTTCATGTTGCTTTAGCAACGCAGACGATTTTTGAAGAGAAAGCTACGTCGAAAAAAAAATAGCAATAAAAATAAAAGAGCGCGCGCATTTAATGATTAATAAATAAATATCTCGTAATTACTGTTGCCATCCAGAAAAATCTAGAAAAATCGTGATTGTTCTACTGATAATTTAAAAGCTTATAAAAGCCGAGGTGAAACACCTCATCTCAGTTAGTGAGTTAGTTGTTGTTGTTGCTGTTATACTTGTAGCTGTAAAAAGCGAACTGCTGTTTGTTTACTTAATGTTGTATTGATTGTAGCGATTTCGCTGTGAGATAGAACTATTTTATCTGTTTTGAAC
>KK113143.1:591570-629593 GCA_000611955.2 Stegodyphus mimosarum
TATATATGTTACTGTGAAAGACGGAAATCTGGAGAATGTCGACTTTCACCGGTGAATGTCAACATTCACATAGTCGCTTGGTGTATGTCCGAAATATTTTCCAAATACTCTTATTTCTGACTTACACCGGTGAATGTCGACATTCACCATGTACTAATGGTGAATGTTGAATATATGAGAACATTATATTTTCTTCTCCGTCATTCGGTCGCGAAAAAACACACATGTACTTAAAACACACAATACATTCAAAATGAGAATTGAAAATAATAGAAGTTTAAAAACTTACTTAATTATACAGTACGTAGTAAATGAGAAAATAAAATAATAGTAATAAAAAATTCAAATCTGATTCATTGCAACAACTTAAATTATTACGAGACTTTAAATTGCCCAAGAGGCTCTTGCTTTTACGACTGCATTTATAGGAAACAGCGAGTCGCCTCTCTTTTCGACCTACACCAGAGCATATCTGTGATTGTCGACATACACCGGTAAGGGTCCGAATGTACAAGAATGTAATGCAATATTGGATCTTTCACCGACGTATTTGGCGAATGTTGACATTATCCGGTGAAAGTCGACATTCTCCAATATCGGTCTTTCACGGTAACATATACATAAATTTATATACTTTTGGTGCGGCCTATTGCAACCAAAATAGGAGGTGCACATCTACTTGTTATAGCAGTCCTCTATAAATATTCAAATGCAAAATTTCAATGTTCTGAGGCTACTTAGTTCCGAGTTATGCTAGATATATGTATACCTAGGTAAGTACAAACGCCACGAAAACAATCTCATCTGAATCCAATTTTAATCCATTTTTTAATCGGATTTGGGAAAACGAGATTTTTTTTCTGTCCGTACATACATACATCCCTCAAAAATATCGTTCAGATGCATTCGAGATCGGTAAAAATGGATATTTTCGTTGAAATATGATATCCGACATTTTTCATGATTACAACGCTTCCTTTACTTTATACAAGGAAATAATAAATACCTTAACATTTTGCCAAACAGCAACAGCCTCGAATGTAAAATGAAAAGGCGCATTTATAGTGGTTCGACGCTAAATTCCATTTCCAGACTAATAGACCCTTTTAGTCTAATAATAATCGCGCTTTCCAGAAACAAAGGCGGTAAATTTGAAGCATAATACCTGTTTTCGATCATAAACAGACAGATAATCGCATAAAAAAAATCCAACGCATATTCAACATTACTGAGGCAACTCTAATCACGAAACACAAAGTAATTGAGCAAAATGCAATAATTCCATAATTGATAAACAAAAAGAATAATTCTGGAAGAAATCATGCATGGCGCATAATTATTTGATAATAATATTTTAACCATGCACAGAATGGTTCTTAGAGTATTTAATAGTTTTATTCATGACATAGTTCAGCATGTTGCTATTAGGTTTCGTAAATACTTCCTGCCTAGGATTGGCTAATTGGGAAGCATACCTATCGCTTTAAGCGGATTTAAGCGCCACGAACTGCCATGTCTATATTGGGAAAGAGGGGATGAGGGAAGAGGTCAACTTTGAAGACAACCACATGGCTTCATTATGCAAACCTCGCAGGGGCAAGGTCGTATTATATGATGTTCACCTATTTTTTTAACTGAAGATAAATTAATTAAGCATAGAACTGTAGACTATTAAAATTTTAAATGGCTTTAAATGATGACAGGCGTTGAGCAAATGTCTGTTAACAGTATGAAACTCATGAATCTCTGTTTATTCTGTCTTCTGCTCCAACAAATAAATTGTTTTGGGAAAAAAAGGTTTATTGATTATTTTGTTGCTGAACTTGGCTTGTTTATCTCCATCTTTAAACTGTAATGAATCGTACGTTTCTCGCATTGTGCAAAAATGGCGACCAAATTTTGAACACACGTAGCCGAACACACCACCTGAACAAGCGCAGTTTGGAGACTAAATTTTGAATTTCATTTCCTGCTTTATATTTTTTTTTTACTAATGTATGAAATTTTGACTTACACAATCATTTATTTAAAAGAAATATGTTGCCATACGGCAAAGAGTAAAATATTTGTCTTTCAAATTTAATCTAAAAATTCAGAGATTAAAAAGAAATATGTTGCCACTGCTGGAAATGAAATACAGGGTGTTTATAAAGTCCTGGACCCATTTTTATGTTTAATAACTCATAAAATAATAAAGATAGATTAAAATTAATAACATAAATGGTTAGATAGACTCAAAAAGTTTCATGACCCTTGTCAATGAACTTCCACGTGTGCCCCCTTCGTCGTACGGAGAATATCGAGTCGATATTCAATTTCACGCCAGGAACCGGCAAGCATGTCGGCATCCACATCGCGGTTGTCATTCTGGCTTTTAGGTCATCCATGTTCGACACTTTCCTCTTGTAAACGTCGTCCTTACAAATCCCCAAAGGTCCAGCCGCGTTATATCAGGTGATCTGGGCGGCCAAGGAATGGGACCTCCTCGCCCAATCCATCTTCCTGTAAAATGGTCATTCAAAGAACTACGAACAATGGTACCCCAATGAGGTGGCGTGCCATCTTATTGCAAAACGACATGTGGCTGAAGCTCTTCTAGTTCTGGAAATACGAAGTTTTCCAACACGTCTAAGTATACGACTGATGAGACCGTCTTTTCTGTAAAAAAGAAGGGCCCAATGACTCGGTCGTGCTTAGTCCACATCACACATTAACATTTGGGGAATCCCTTTGTGCCTCACGGTATTCGTGGGGGTTTTCAGATCCCTATATGCGCTCATAGTTGCCAAAAGCAAAAGAGATAAAAATGCAATTAATAAGCAGACGATATTTAGAAAAGCACAGATATTTAGACTGGAAAATGAAATGATCTGAAATTAACCACAGGCGCAGATGATACTTAAAAATGTAAAGATATTCAAACCTGAAAAGGAAAATATATAAGTTATTCCATCAATAAATGTCATAAGCTTGTTTATATCTTCATTATTTTATGAGTTATTAAACATCAAAATGGGTCCGGGACATTATAAACACCCTGTATTTTTACCTTCAACGCACCAGTGTGTCCATTCGTCAAAGATTCAAATTTTCTTTAAAACTATAACCCGTCTCTTATTGACTAAAAATTTAAGTGATTCAAATGCCACAAATGCGGCTAATTTCTATTATTATGAATTACTAGCAAAACTATTAAATTACGCTAGACGACTTCATTAAAGCCGTTACGTAATTTTTACGTTTAGTTACGTTTTAGTATTTGCATTAACTTAAGTATTAATATTTTTATGATAATATTCTGTATTTCGATTAAATATAAATCATAAAATACGTTTCAGGTATACTCGATGTTCCCGTCCTTCTCAAAGTTTAATTTCAACTCTTGGTTAAGGTTAAAGGTTGTATAGCTAAAGCAAATTTTAAAAAAGAAATTGTGGAAAGTAATCACTGTTAGCCCAAAAGCGACGTAAGTCGCTAATTGGATAATAGTTTCCAAACGGCATTTTGCGTTGAATCAGTATAAACGGCGTATCGCTTTTCAAACTATTGCCACCAAATGCTATCGAACTTTATCGCATTTAAATAAATTACATAATGAAGAATCTGCATGAATGTATGTATGTTTCTCGCACTGTGAAAAAACAACGGTACCTACAGCCATCAAATTTTGAATAACTTAATCCTCAATCTGAACATGGGCAGCTGGAAACGCGAATTTTGATTTAGAATTTGTTTCATTGGCTGTTTCATATTTTGTGAAACTTTAACAAATTTTTCATTAAAAAACTGGACCATTTCAGAGCGAGCAGTGGCAACAGTGTCTGAAAAAAAAAAGGATTTTTAGCTCCAGCGTGCGAAATTGTTTACAATAAATTATAAAGATACGCTGTTTTTAAATATTTTGTGATTTTACCGTCGAACCGAGTTTTATATGATGTAAGTGCCAAGAATGTGGTATTTAATAAATAAAGTAAATGGACGGAACGTTAATAATAAAAAGACAAAAAAAAATTTTGTTAAACCATCTTAATAAGAAAATTGAACATTGATGTGATGAACTGAAAAAAAAAAAACATAAAAATGCATGCTAACGCTTAGAGCTGCATCGGGAAATCTAAACTATAATGTTACGTTACCTTTAAAATTTTCCTAGTTTTGCTGTTGAATTTTCTATGGCGCAAGTAAGAAGTCAATGATGCTTAATAATAAAGCTAAAAAGACAAAAAAAATTGGGTTAATGGAACAGCAGACTGATAGACTGCGAGCTCAGCGAGAGCGCAAGAAACCTTAACAAACCACTTCGGGCGGCCTTTAAAATATGAAACCTTTCAGATTTTTTGTTAATATTTGCAATTAAATACGAAAACGTAAAAGTACGTCAATAATATGGAAAACTGTCCAAACTAGCCATAACAAACTCTTAATCATCATAAGAAGAAAGAATATATTTGGTAATTACATTTTTCATTGAACGAGAGAAAGCATAAAAAGGCTATTTGCTTGAAAATTGAATATTTTCATGGAGGCTTTTCTAAGAAAACCTGGTTTATATTTAAAACCTTACCTATCCAACCCTTCTGCCGAGATTTGACCATTCAGTAAATTAAAAAAAGTTCGAATATATTTTTATTGTTTCAGGTGGAAGAAATTCGCTCTTTATTTGGTTTTAAAAATTTTTATTAAATTTTAACCCAAAAGGATTTGATTTCTTATAAGCAGAGAATTTTTAATCCTAACTTATTGTAAAATACATATCTCATCATTTTTAAAAGTCGCAAAAAGCATTACATAAAAGTTAAACTAATAAAATTACTGCATTTTTAGTATCATATTAAACTTCATTTAAGTTAACTAAATGTAATAAAAGTTAACTGTTCGCATGTTAATGACACTACGTCAAGCGCATTTATAATCTGAATACGAGTTAAGGGAATTAAATAACAATGTCGATAATTTAGATTCTTAAATTCAATACTTTTGATATTATTTACATTAAATATATCTTTTCCGATTGACTAATATTATAAAATTGTGACGTTAATTCTTAAATAAAGTTTTGAACTTTCGAATTAGCCCTAAAGGAATTTAGAATTTCAGTTCCGCCACACATATTCTAAAGGATTTGGATAAATTCGACATATTTCCCTTCTAATATTTCAGGTTAAAAGTTCAAGATGTATCTTAGTTAATTTAGCTCGAAAAAAAAACACGCACATTCGAAGATTTCTAACAAACCAAAATCTAAAGATGGGTCAGAAATTTAAAGCTCATTTTTGCTATTTTGTTAAAGTAATTTGTTTTATCAGTGCGTTTGGGATATTTGAAGAATAGCTACAAAAATCGAACTCTGAAATTTCAAGGCAAATTATTGCTTGACGCCAAGTATATGTTACGTGGTGTTTGAAAAAAAAAATATTATTTTCACTAATATTAGCATAAATATAAAAATTTAACCAACCAGATAAATTAGGAATTATATTAACAAGAATATTAGCAAAATTAAGTTAAATTTATGACGCTCGTTAAGCATTATAAATTTAGTTCTGTATTTTTCCGTTATCTTTGTTACACTGATGTCAATGCAGTATGACATCATTCTTGAATTTTACAGACTTTTAATGATTAGTTTTTTGTGTGTGGCAATGTTATCTGTATTCCATGATTTTTTTAGTCCTAAGGGGCTTTAGTGCCCGAAGGACTATTGTTTTCGTTTTGTGATTTTGCGTCGAAAACATTAAAAGTCTGAATCAGTTTTCAAACTGTTGCCACCAAATCCTGCAGCCATGTATTATATTTAAAGAAATTAAATAATGAAGAATCTACATAAATGTATGTATTATATTTCTCCCAATGTGATAAAACAACGTTACCTAGAGCCATCCAATTTTGAATAACGTACGTTTCCCCCCGAATATGCGAATCTGGACGCCCGAACTTGGAATTTTTTTTTTTATCTGTCTCATATTTTGTAAAATTTTAACGAATTTTTGATCAACAAACTCAAACCATTTAAAAGTGAGCAATGGCAACATTCTACGAGGGAAAAGAAAAAAAACCTTTTTATCTCCAGCGCGCGGAATTGTGTATCGGAAATTCTAAAGATATGCTCATTTTAAAATTATTTTGCGATATTGCTGTTAAACTGAATTTTATGGTTTGAGTGCGAATAAGATGATATTTAATAAGTAAAGGTAACACACAAAACGTTAAAAAAGGCCCCTTTAGGCATAATTAAAATTCGGAAACTTTCAGATTTTTTTTTTGAGTTGTAGCTTTCATTTACTTTCAGATGTAAATATTAATAAATTTGAATTTAAGTGAACGATCCGGAATCTTCTTTTAGAGCTTGACATATGCCTCAGTTCCTGGCAGGGAAATAAATGTAAATTAGAGTCTACTATATTATTTCCTTCCTTTTGTTTTGGAACAGTTATATCCTAATCAATAAATTAAAAGAGAGATATACGTCTGAAAGAATGGCAACGTACATTAGAATAAGCTGTTAAAATTCTAATAGTCGTCACCACTCTTAATACTCAGTTGTTTACCTGCCGCCGTAATTGATTAAGAGATATATACTTCAGAAAGAATGGCAACGGCCATTTGAATGAGCTGTTAGAATCCTAATAGCCGTTGCCATGCTTAGTTAGCTTTTTACCAGCCGCTGTAATTGATTAACGCTACATTAACGTAATATAAATTTACAAAAAAAGGGGGAAATTAACTAATAAAATGTCTGAAAGATTTGAGATTTTAAATTACGTCCAAAGGCTCGTTTTTTTAACATTTTGTGAGTTACCTTTATTTAATAAATATTATGTTCTCGCACTTGTACTATAAAATTCAATTCAAGAGGAATATCATAAAATAAGTTTAAATTAAGTAATCTTTACAATTTCCGATACACAATCTCACTCGCTGGAGATAAAAATGTTTTTTTTTTCTGTACAACGTTGCCATGGCTCGCTTTGAAATCCTTGAGTTTGTTACTCAAAAATTCCTTAACGTTTTACAAAATATGAAATCGATAATAAAGGAAATTCCAATCTAAAATTTGTACTTCCAGATGCCCATATTCGCAGTAGGATTACGTCATTCAAATATGGATGGCTCTAGGTACCGTTGTTTTATCACAATGCGAGAAACATACGTATATTTATGCAGATTCTTAATTATTTAATTTCTTTAAATATAATACACGGTGATAATATTTCGTGGCAACAATTTGAAAAGTGAAACAGACATTCAGAGTGATTCAACGCGAAATCGCAAACCGAAAACAATAGTCCTTCAGGGAAGAAGCCCCTTTGGACTAATAAATAATTTTCAAATTTAACAACAGCGTGAAAGAGACAGATAAATAGCAACAAAAATAGACTAATGTCAGAAAACTGAGTTTAAAGATTTGTAATGCTTTCATAAAGAATATATTATTCTAAATGTTTCGTTTCATAAATAAAACTCAGGTTCTTCGCAAAAATATTCAATTTTCTCAACAATAACACATTTAAGAACTATTTATAGAAATGTTTACATTTCATGAAATAAGGATTTTCACTAACGTATTCTTGCAGAAAAAGTGCTTTGGCTAAGGATTTTATCAAAATTTGTAACGGTTTCTTACATTATAAAGTAAAGCTACTTCTTTAAACGCAGTGATACGTTTTAAATTATCGAAACGATTACTATTTCATGTTATTAACATCAGCGTAAGTATTTAGTGAGTAAATATTTCTTAAAAAATCACGTTAATATTTTTAAATTACAAAAAGCTGCAATTTTTGGTAAATTTTATATAAAAACATTTCTACGGATATTGATGTACAGTACTTGAATAAGACGTCAAACTACCCTGCAAAACCAGCGTCAGTCCGAAATTCAATTCTGCGTAAGTTTGAAGTTTAAAAACGTCAGTGCTCTTCTATACAACACATACGTATGTTTCTAGATCATGGCTGTATTAGCCGAACCCTGAGAAGTTTGTTTATTGTAGATGGTCGAAGAAGTTAGAATCAAAAGCCATCAGCATTAAACAAAACTGTCTACAGAAAATTCAGGAAGATAATTGTGCCACAGCAACAGTTTTAACAGATGATATCATAGGTACAGTTAGAAGTGGGTGGGTGGGGAACAGGAAATTCACCATTAGTCGTACAGGTGTAGTCCCGCCTTATTCACTCTGTAGTTCCTCCCCAATTTTGAAATCGTTCAAACGGTTATATATATAACATAATTTAATAAATCGAATTTCTGTTTAATGATGAAATGTGCCATCATGTGATTTATAATTTAAAATGAGCTTTTATATTTTGAAAGCAAACTACCATTTAATGCAAGCAAATTGCCTCTAAGAAGCCAAAGGGCCGTTAGTGTTGCTCGAGCCTCAGGTAAGACGTCGGAGATACACAGTTTGGCCATGTATATGGTTTTAATACTGTCTATAATTTATATATGTATTTGTTTAAATTTTTCATTCAGGATAAAGTTTTAAGGCTTTTTTTTCAATTAAATTAGTGTCTATACGTTTTATATATGATTACTTAAGTCTTGTATAGAATTGTAGTTCTGAATCCAGCAACGTTTAAATTGTAAAAGCAGCTCAACTAAAACCTCAAAGTATGGCACAAAACGCTGATGACGGAGATTCAAGTAATTTTCTGTCTCCAAAATGTCTGTATTTAACTATTACTTACTAGTCTGGTGACCAGTGGCGGCTCGTAATAAGCACTGTGGAACTGCAGCACCTCCTGTTTCCACTTATTATTATTTTTAATATTTAATATAATGAGCCCTTTTTTCTTTAATTCTTTCTTTATACTTCTACAATATATAATTCTTAAACTTAATGTCAGTAGTCATCCTCCAGTTCATGAAAAAGGTACGAAAGTTTTTGTATGGAACTGAGCTTCACAAGGCTGTTCTGCGCAAGCGCGCACAATAAGCAGCACTCGAGCCAGGGAGATAAAACAGCACTGTCGCTCTTGGAGTGCCGAAATTCTGGAAACGTGATTATTTCTTACTCCGCGCGTGTGGTATTTGGCTGTTCTGCGCATGCGCTCTTAGGAAGCAGCGTACGAGGCTGAGAGGGAGAGAGCACTGTCGCTTTTGCAGTGTCGAATCTGGAGTGTCGTTGGGAGCTGGTTCTTTTTTTTCACTCCGCGTGTGCTGTGTTTAAAAATCATACACCATATTCTTGGTTACATTATTTTTCAGCTATTCTATTTGATTCATTTTTTTCGGTTCTTTAATTTTACAGAAAACTTTAACCATGTCCTTGCATCCTCAAGTAATAAATTCTGTGACTGTAAGTGAACTTCAAGAGCTTTCGTTTTCATGCGCTCGCAATGCTTTCAATATAGAAAAATTTCCTCAATTGTCATCCAGAGATCGAGGAGAAAATTATTGATCTCTTCGCGCAAATTAAAGCAAGAAGAATGGATTTCATTTTTAAATGAATAGGTAAAGCTTGAACTGTAACAATTTAAGTTAAATTAATTAAGAAATGTTTAATTTTTCTTTTGTAAAATTTCATGGAAGTTTCAAAATAAATTTTCTTTTTATGCATGTTTGTTTCCCTTTACACAGGTTTAAAACAAACGTTAAATTTTTTTGGAACAGCACCCCCTCTAATTTTAGCTACGAGCCGTCACTGCTGGTGACTTATTGGAAGTTTAAAAAAAAAAGGCTTTTCAAAAGCTCTAGAAACGAATTTTTTTCGAAGTTTTCCGAAACCCGTCCGACATTGCATAACTACTGCTCAGTTCCCAGAAAAGTTTCGCTTGAACGAGAGTTATTGAATTGCGTTTTATTGTTTACCCTGCAAGATATATCGTGAATTTACTATATTTATAGTGTGATGACCTTTTCATATGGGCTTTATGTTTTAAAGGCACTTAATCAACTATTCAATCATCAAAGAACAGAAAAACAAATCAAAAGGATCTGCCATTTCCGGCTCCACTTTAAGTAAGTAACAAATTTTAGATCTCCAATGTAAACAAAATTCTGTGAGCCTTATTTACTGTAAAGAATGAGTGGGACATATATATCCCAGCTTTCCAGAAAAAAGAGGTTTTCTCGATATATGGCGGAGCCATTAAGTTTTTTTTTTTTTTTTTTTTAAACGAAAAAAAAGGAATTTTTTTTTTTTTTTTTTTTAAAGCAGGAGACGTGAAAAATGAACAATCTCTAGACCAATCGCTGCTCAGGATTAATACAAAGATTTTTCGGCTTATAAATACAACCGCAGTTAGTACGGGTTACATTTCCCTCCCCAAAAGTCGAACATTGGACCTCCCGAGTACACGCCGAGCGTGCTACCATTACACCACAAAGGCTTGCTGAAAGGAGGAAGATAATACCTTATATATTCTCCCTTTTAAAGAGCGACTGAGGGTTAGGAGACCCAACCGCCAAATCCTGGTGATAACGAATTATTTTCCATCACCTTTTAGTTCGGGCGCCACTGTAGAAGAACATTAGGAGTTTTTTGAAGCAGGGGCAATAAGAAATGAGCAGTGCCCTCGCCGGGATTCGAACCTGGACCTCTCAAATACACGTTGAGTGTTACCCCCCCGAAGGCCTGCTGGAAGGAAGGAGAAAATACCTTCTAATTTTACTATTTTTAATTTAATTTCATATAATATGTTATATACTAACTAAAAATTTCAAATCACCGTGTCCGAAGATCTCATGTGCTCTGTTCAGTAGACCTGCAGCTAACAACCAATGAGAATCTGTGCGTTAATTTATCAGGGAAGTAATTATCAACCGGGTAAAGTTTATTTTATTTTATTGATTTAAATGTGTCATCTCCTTAAAAAAGAATTTTTTCGGCCAGTACTTTAATCAATAAAGTTTCACAAATTAGAAATGAAATGTTATGATATAGTTTAAGCATTTTAAAATGCTTGAATTCGTATCATTTAGACAAAGTCTCATTTTAATTCGTTATTAGAATATGAATTAAATTATTAGTCGCATATTATACGTTTTATTCCCGTGAGTAATCCAACGGAACTTTAATTACAATGAAACGTTATTATAATGATAATGCTTTCAGAGATCCATTAATAAGTGATGATCAAATTGCAAATGAGAAGCTTTACATACCGAATAGTTGATGATATTATGAAACGATGGCAATATAGAAGCACTAGAGTTATATGATTTCGAGATATCTGGAGTATCTTGCTTGTTGACAATTCGTTGCTCTTTACGGGTAAAATAAAATTAAACTAGTTGCATGTTTACAAATTTTCCATTAAATGCAATATATGTAACATACATATAGATATGTAAAGTATAAAATATTAAACAAAATTATGAAACTTAATTAAAACCAAATGACATTAGACCTTTAACTTCAAAAATTTTAATTAAACACATCCCGCTTCAAAGAGGTGCTTTTCACAATTTTTCGCCACTCTGCAGGATGATACGTCATTCTTTCCCCGCAATTTGTCTGCAATGCGAAATCTTTAGTCCAATCGCTGCTCAGGATTAACACAAAGATTTTCCGGCTTATAAATACAACCGCAGTTAGTACGCATTACATCTTCCTCGCCTACTGCTGTTTCACGTCTCTCGCTCCGCCTTCTTTCGTTATTGTTTAGAAAAATGTGAGCGCCTATTTAAAAATTTTGTAGAGCAGATTGCCTCCATTATGCTGTGCTGCCGTGCAATATGATGTCTGAACAGTGTAATTGTCAAGTAATACAGATATAGCTTGCTTATCAAAGGCTTTTATGATTCTTCTAAGAGTTCGCGACATACATTACACCCTCTGCCTTTCTGTGCACCTATAACCATTTCGACCATGGTCAAAAACATACCACGACTGAGAGAACCTCTAAGTTACATCATCATCGCGCACACACACATAAAGCATTTTGCTTTATGTGAATAAAAATAATTTCTTTGTTTGATTTTAATATATTAAAAAGTATTACACCATTATTTAATGATTTTTAAGAGTACTATGCAAATAAAACGAATTTCACTTTGATTTTAAGACAAATGTAAGTGGATGATTTTTCTCAACAGATGAAAAATAATTTGGAGGCTTTTGCTTTGTCGATAAAGAAAGATGATTTGCAATTTTTACTTCCTTGTACGAAGTAAAAACGAAGTATTGTAATCGCGAAAAATTTCGAGTATCATATATTTCAGAGAAAATAGCTACTTCGACAGCTATCGAATGCAATTTAACGATGTTTTACTAACACCCGTACGTAAGGATAGAATAAAGGACTCGTTTTCTCCAAAAAAAATTATAGAACTGATTTAAAATGAATTCTGAAGAGATTTTTTCATGGCGTCTGTGCGTACGTACCGAAGTATGTATGTATCTCTCATAACTCAAAAATGAGTAGACTCAGAACGTTGAAATTCGTATACAGGACTTCTATAACATGTAGATGTGAACCTCTTATTTTGGTTGCCAATCGGCCGCACCAAAAGTATATAAATATATGTATACATATATCCACTCTGTTACGCGGCTCCGTGAGCTCAGTATTTTTATTCTTATATGTTGGTAAATTGTAGATTCTTTTGCTTTGAAAATGATTGAATTACGTTGTTCTAATCTTCCGGTTACGGTTTTTATGCCTTTAGTAAATCTGCATGCAAAGGTTCTAGAATTATCAACAATTTAAAAATTGTTTAAGTGCGGCCAAGCCTAATCATTTTTCTCATGGCGGACATATTTGTTTAAATTTGAAACTTGGGTGAATATAGGATTCGTTGCCAATCTAAAGAAACTGAGCGTCGCAACAGCAAAGATAACGCCTTTATTTATTATTGCGAATTAAATCATTCTTAATCTATTCTGGAATTTATTCGAGGAAATAAGTGTTTAAGATTTACTTCGTAATTTTTAATACAGATATTTTGAGATTTTACGTATTTTTGCCTTGTCGCGAAGTGAGAACTGAATTAATTGAATGAGAAGTACTGATCGTATGTGAAAAATTAATTCTTGCTTTTCTTTTGTTTTGTTTAATTTTTTTACACATTGTTTTAGATTTATTACAGTATTTGAATAGAACATGTGGCAACGATTAAGTAATTATCCAGATGATATACATAATTCTTGTGCATTCTGCTGAGTTATAAAATGAATGAGATATAACGCTGTTAAGTGAAGCTAGCGCCAGAGTGTCACTGTCGTAAACAAATATAGTAAATTTTAAAGAGCGCATTTATTTTATTGTGTTTTATGTTCTATTGACGAAGTAGATTTAATTCACTCCAATAAGTTTAAATAAAATTCAAAATGCGTATAATTTAATATTCCGTACAAGGAAGTCATGTGCTGTACACAACAGATTATTTTCAGTTAGGATTCCAAAAGGACAAAATCGAGCGGTAAAGACTTCCGGGTCGTACACCACTTATGTGAATATGTCCTAAGTTAGTTTTCAGAGCATGTCTGCTTATTTCAGGCCACGTTCTGGTTTAATTATTAGCAACTTGCGTAAGCGACATTGATGTGTTCTTGCCTTTAGGCTTGTCTCGGCGGTTTCTTTAGACCAGAGCTCTTCCTGCACGTTAAAGTATTCCGTGAGCCGTTATGCAAACCTACACACCTTGAAATTGTTATATATTTCTGTTAAGCCAGAAGTATTTGGCTTCTTGTAAGCCCAAGTTGGGTCATTTTAAAATTTTATGATTGAATAAAGGGTCTTATACACCCTTCTTCTGATCTCTGTTTAGTTTCCCAAGGTTTAGAAGATAATTCTTCAAACACCATTTTTAAACGTTTGTGTGTGGGGGGGGGGAGGTAACCCCACTCAAAGTATGCCAAATCGCCAAGTTTTGTAAAAATCGCAATAGTAGTTTTTCAAAAATTAGCTCTCAAAATTTTAGCTTCTCAATGTTTATTGAATTTCATATATATTTATTAATCTCTCTTTTTTTTATGAAACTTATTGGATTCCTCCTTATACAGTTCGAAAATTAGGCTCATTCCAAACAAAACTCGCCCCTTTTTTACGATTTATTTTTAAAATTTGTATTTTTAAATAATTTTTATACATTTTTCGAAAAACATTTTGAATTATAACGTATAAAAATTTTACAGTCTTAAAGTAGATTTATTTGTAAGCGCCTGCAAAAAATTAGAGCTTTCTATTCAAAATTCCCGAAGATATACGTGAATTTATATATTGGCGCGTTTTGAAATTTGGCATATTTGTTGAAAGCGATAATAGCCAAAATGTGGTTTACGCCCTTTGTTAAAATTATTTGAAAGTAGAAATATTTGACATTTTTTCCTCTTATCCAGAACGTAAAAAGGCAGGAACGATGTGATTTTTTTTTCCTCCGCTGCACAATGGAAGGGAAGGAAAATAGGTTGCCACATGTTAAGAAGTTCGCCAAGTGAATTATTCTTGGCTCAAACTGAAAACAATTCGCCAAAATAAATTTATAAATTTCTCCGTAAATTTCGCACCAAATTTTGCAAAATTTAATATTTAGGCATAATTTTAGTCGTAGAGTCGAAATATGCAAAAGAAATTGCTGTTATTTCAGAAAAAGTCAAAATACCTATGTTAGAATGATGCTATATATAAATCTAATATATATCCTAAGTCGCGCTTTCGAGACATGAAAAACGCAATTTGAATTTCGTCAATTGGTCTAGTAGAACGGGAGATATAGACTGTTTTTTGCCTTCTTTTTTTTTCATTTTTTTTTTGCGTAGTAAACATATTTTGAATTATTCAAAGAATTTATTTTTGTAAATGGGTATTTAACAATTACATAGACCCCAAAAGTTTATGTTTCTTAAGCGTCATGGACTTTGCACACTCATCTCTAAAGACTAAAGAGTTAAATGCTTGCTCTTTTGTTGTATTTCCTAAGCTTTAAGAATACAGAATTTGAAAATGTAAGAAACCTTTTTCTACAAGGACTTTCTAGAGACATGGTAAAAATATACCGTTTGATCTATATTTCGGAAATATTTTATTTCAATCAAAAGTGACAGACCATACGTAATCTTGCGTCAGCACAATCTTCATCTCTAGAGAGTTAGTCCATTTCTCTTCCATAAAGAGTGATTTCAAACGCTAAGAGATTTTAACTTTGAAAGTTCTCAACAAGAAAACTTTCAAATGGGGAGTCTCTGAAGAGATCGGAAATAACTATTCTTCATTTTTCGGCACTAGCTGAAGCTGCGTTACAAAGGCAAGGCGCTTTTGGGAGAAGAGAAAGAAATGTGATTTCATATTTGTTTCTTTTAAATAACGAAGCAGTAAGATTCTGTCTCAAGGCTGAAGCGAAGAATGTCCATAAAAGTCAGATGATTTTTTTAAATAGTATTGTTAAATTTTTGTTACATATCCAAAGTCATTTAGAATACATAATTAAACATTAGTCGTAAAACGACTGTTTATTAACACACAGAAAACTTTACTCTTCATCGAAATAACATCCAAAATTAGGGCTTTGTACAGACAAAACGGATGAAGTAATCCTAATAATTACCGAGTCTCAGCATGAAATTTAGTTAGTTACTTTTATCTTAAAAGGTCCCTTCTGTCCTTTAGTTCAGAATGGGATATTAGTCTCAGGACGACATTTTGCGTCGAAACACTTAAATGCGTTGCCCCCAAATATTATACCCCAGGTAATACTATAAGGTATTTCTCCCGCCTTCTTCGCATGCCTTCGTGGTGTAATGGTCAGCACACTGAGCCGGTATTTCAGAGGTCCGTGGTTCGATCCCCGGCGAAGGCGTTGCTCATTTTTCATGTCTCCTGCTTCGAAATAACCTAATGTCTCTACACTTGGGCCCGAACTAAAAAGGTGGTGGATGATGATTCTCCACCACCGCGATTTGGCCATTGGGTCCCCAAAACCCCAGTCGCTCTTTATAAGGGGGAGTATATAAGGTATTTCTCCCGCCTTCTTCGCATGCCTTCGTGGTGTAGTATTCTGCATGCTCGACGCGTAACCGAGAGGTCCGTGGTTCGATTCCCGGCGAAGGCGTTGCACGTTTTTCATGTCTCCTGCTTCGAAATAACCTAATGTCTCTACAATACATTTGAAGGAATTAAATAAGGAAGAACGTTCATGAATCTATATATGTTTCTCGCATTGATAAAAAAACAAGGCTACCTATCAAAATCCTCAAATTCTGAGTAACGTAGTCCTCCATCCGAACGTGGGCAAAGGGAAGCTCGAATCTTTAATTTCGAATTTGTTTCGTTATCTATTTCATATTTATAAAACTTTAACTAATTTTTAACAGCCAAACTGAACGATTTGAAAGCGAGAAGTGGTAACATTGCACTGAACAAAAAAAAAAGAAAAGAAAAAAAAAGAACGGAAAGCTGTATGCCGACACTTAACGCTTGTAAACGTATAATGCTACCCTACTGTTAAAATGCTTTTAATTTTGCTGTTGACTTGTAGATGGCGCATGTGTGAAGAAAATCGTGCTCAATAATAAAGCTAAAAAGGCAAAAAATGGGTCAGCAAGAGTAAGTGTAACTGCAAATTGTTAGATTGCAAGCTCAGCGAGAGCGTAAAAAACAATTACAGCCTTTTTTGTGTGACCGTTAAAACCTGAAACCTTCCCATTTTTTAATTTTTTTTCTAACATTTTTTGAAAAATGTTGCCCATTTAGCGAACCAACCGATGCGCTTTTAAAGCAGGTTTACAATTATTACTAGTGTTTAGATAGTTGAATTTTTTTACGTTTCACGTGGATTGACTTTCGTTTAAGGATTTGAATTACGCAAAGTGAAACGAAGCATGACTTCCGAACTTCCCTTCCAAATTGATCTACAAATTCTTAAAGAGGAATTTTAAACAACATCATTCCATCTGAATTTTGTGAAAATTCCAGTAATTTATTCGTTGCCATTTAAGAAAAAGATAATTTTGATTAATTACGTATATACTGATGTTATATAGGCCACAGATATATGTTACATAGTTTATGTATTCATGACGTTGTTTACAGGCGTACTGGAGTATATTAACTATTCATAGTCTCAGAATAGTGTCCGCCGATAACATCGCGGCAAGAACATTGCGGACGAAATCGTCGCGGAGAAAACAACGCAAGGTAAAAACGTCGTAGTACAAAACATCGTGGGAGAAAATAAAGCAAAGAGAAAACATCGCAGTTCTAAAACACTGTGGTACAAAACATCGTCGTCGAGAATAAAGCGGTTCAAAAACTTCTCAGTTTAAAAACATCGCAGTCAAAAATAATGTAGTAAAAAACAAAGTACCTACAAATCACCGCATGACGTCGAACACATGCGTTTTTCATGCTTTAATAATTGTAAAATTCAATCATTGTTTAATAATTATAAAAACTCGCATAATGATTTGTGAGCGCGAGATAGAAAGATGGATAATTTTCACTTTCATATTTTTTATTCACTAATAAATATTTGCCGAAAATGTAAAATGGAAACTTAGGCATAGAAAATTAACTCAATTTATAGCACTTAATTTTAAACTGACATAGTTAACTAACAAACGGCATTAATAAATTGTTTTTTATAAAGTTTTACTGGTAATTTTTCATGAAAAGTATAATCTAACTGCATGAACTTATGTGTAAAAAAATTGCTGAGTTAATTATGATATTATTTTCTTCACTTTGTTAATCTGAAACTCTTATAATGAAAATTATTTCCCGTTTTGTTTAAATTTCTTGTTTTTTAGAAATTTATTAGTTAATAAAAAATATGAAAGTAAAAAATTATCCTTCTTTCCAGCTTGTGCTCTTAAATCATTATGCGAATATCCATTTGCAATTATTAAAGCCTGGAAAACGCATGTCTGCGATGTTATCACCATGAGATGATTTGTAGACACTTTATTTTTTACCAAGATATTTTCGACGACGATGTTTTTAAACTGCGAAGTTTTTGAACCGCTTTATTTTCGACGACGATATTTTGTACTATGATGTTTTAGAACTGCGGTGTTTTCTCTCTGCTTTATTTTATCCCACGATGTTTTGTACCACGACATTTTCGCCTTGCGTTGTTTTCTCCGCGACTTTTTGGTCCACGATATTTTCGGCTGTAACTCATACAACATGGCATTGGAAATACAAAACTTAACATATACGATACGTATTCATTGATGTAACAAAGATGTATCTTTTTAACCCTGTCTTTTTAAAAAAGATTTATTTGAGTGAGAATTATCATTTAATAATTCATTTTCATAGTACAGAATTACATACGTTCAAATAATTCAGTTTTTCTATATTTTTCTGTCTATAAAATTGAATGCACAGAAGTTAGATGTTCAGACCCCCCCAGACATTTTTGCACAACTCCGAATCCCACAGACTCCTCTGTTTCTAGCACCCCGTGCTTACACTCTTTTATAATTTACAGGTGAACTGTAAATGATCAGCATTCAGTGAAACTTGTCTTTAAGCCTGCAAGAAATCCAGGATTCAAAAAAGTCAAGTCCCCCTTCTTCAAGAATCAAAAGCATTCTGCAAAATGCTTTTTCTCCTTCATAAAGGGAGAGGTATTCTTCCTGACTACCTCTCAGTGGACATTTGAGATTTTATTTAATTTTGTTTTTGATTTTCATGCGTTTCGCTTCCTTTTATGTAGAAAAAATTAATTCATATGCGGTAAGAATCCGTTCCAGACTTCTTGCGGGTACGTGTCCCATGCCTAATACTGAACATTATTGTCTACCGCTGTTTTCATGCCACTGTAATACTGAAGCCTAAGATCGTTTTAATGGTTTTTTGTACCGCTGATGTTGTTTGTACCCGGAGACACCGTTCATATCGTGACAGACAGTCAGACATCTATACAAGCTATTCAAAGCTTCTACACCAACTCACCAATAACACAGGACATCCAGAACACCATAAGGACAAGTAATAAGCAGTTCGTTCTCTCATGGACCAGAGGCCATAACAATTGCAAAGGTAATGAGACGGCGGAATTCCTTGCGAAACAGGTAGCTCTCGATCAACTCGGCGACATCCCCTGGCCACAATCGGCATTAAAATCAAAGCTCAAATAACTTGCAACTGAGACATAACAGCAACACTGGGAAAATGGTACAACAAGACGACGAATCTACAGCTTCATACCGAAGATAGACGATACACGCACAATATCCAACTACTGCCTGACACAATATATCTCAGATCATGCCCCTAATATTTTTTCGAAAGAAATTTTATATCTACTGATTTGTGTGTATGTGGGGAAAGAGGCGACTCTGACCATTATGTCTTTCATTGCCCACTTACCGCCAACCTACGCGTCAGACATCCTACTCAAGTGGGAATGGAATTCAAAAGATTCCTAATCAACCATCAACACACCTACAAAAGCATCAAACTAATCACTTAGCATTTAGCACCACCGCACCAGCGGCCGAGCGGTAAAGACGCTGAACACTGGTAGTTCTGTCCGAGGTTCGAATCCCGCAAACGGGCTGGTTGCATGGGCGTTTTCGTGGTTTTCCCCATGTGTAACGCGTATACGAGCCAGTTTCCCTTAGAAAGGCCTCCACGAAGGCATCCCTCCCTTTAGGCAGATAGCCCTCGTGTGCTTTGCCATAATTGAATAACCTAACCTAAATGTATACTTTAATTTTAATTGCACACAGATTTAAATACTTTGCTTTTGAATTTGTGTACGGACCCTGAATTTTCACGAAACCTGAAATTTTAAATTAAACGTATCGATCAATTTTTGAAGCACAAAATTCAATAACTGTATGAACCATATAACTAAATATAATCATATGATCCTATTCAATCTTCTAGCTTCACGGCAAGGCAAAAATACACAAAAAAATCAAAGCATCTTCATCAAAAAATTGTGAAATACAGAACAATCTAAGACACCCAATACAGTTAAAAACAGATAAAATGAAATTTATAGTTAAAATTAAAGTTTCCACGCTCGAACATTAATTGAACGACAGCTCCAAGCCAGACGCCTTTTAGCATGTATTCTACTGACCCTGTCTGTGAGGTCAGTGGCGTCAAGCTAGAGCTCATTGGAGGACGGAATGGATATCTGTTATGTTTTCTGACGAAGACGGTTTTGGTGCAGTGAAGACCGTGCGTTGGTTTAAAAGGGAGCTAGACGAGCGCCTGCAGCCAGTCTGCCGACGGCTTAGACGCACTTGACCTACACCTGGAGTTAAGGTTTGGGGAACAATGTGGTGCGACAGTAGGATCACTGTCGTAGTTATCCCACGCACCCTGACTGCAAATTTATACGTCAGCCTACTGCAGGTGCAGTGATTCTCAACATTTTTTTGTCGCTGCACACTTTTAACCATTTCAAAATTTGGCTGCACGCAAAGAAAAAGATAAGTTTAAAAGTTGTTTACTTACCTATAATACACTGCGTAAAATAGCTTATGATAATACCTTTTAATGTAAAATAAAATAATACGTACCACAAAAACAGCATTACGTTTATTAAGGGATTAATTACAAGTTCATAATATGAATACTTTTAATGAGAAATTTGGGCTCGATGTTTTTTGATAATTTCATTTATATTTGGTAGTAAAAATGACAATGCTACTCTCATATCGTCTTCCACATGTAACAGTCTCGATCTTTTATTCGATTTTATGTTAGTTAATACTGAAAATCCGAATTCACACAAATAAGATGTAGAAAAGTGTAATAATATTTTAAAAATTTTTTTGGCCATCATGGGATAATCGCATCTAATGTTCATCCAAAATGAATTAATTGATTCTTCCGAATATTTTAAAATTAAATCTCGATTATTAGAAAAGTAAAATTAGTCCTTCCTCTTCATTCAAAGTTAATTCAAATACAGAAGTATTCGTTATCACAAATGGATTACGAACCTCATCAAATTTTTTTATATCTAAATTTGGGAAATTATGAATAATTCTCTCCTCTAATGTTGTCAAATGCTCAATAACAGTTTTATGAATACTTTTATTAAAATCTTTTGGGACTGAGTCAAACTTTTCCATATAGCCTTCCTACAGTTGTTTTCGGAATCTCACCAGTTTATCTGTTGAGTTTAATATATTTCCTTTCGGCCCTTGCATACTTGAATTTATGTTATTAAAAATAACAAAAGTGTCTGATAAGTAAGCTAGTCTCCCATCTGCACCAATCAGAACTTCTCAATTTTAATTTATATATTGAACATGCGCGAAAATGCTCCGAATAGCGATCGCCTCCAGAGCACCAAAATCGGCTTGGATACCTAAATTGGCGCGTTTATTAATGTCTTAAAAACCAAACTTCGCCAATTCTCATGTGTACCGTATACTAGGATTAAACCCATTATAATTTTTACTATATACATTTCTAAATTTGGTGGCAAACAAAAATGCCGCGGCACAGTGGTTGAGATTAACTGGTCTGGTGATTCAGCCTGTTCTGCTGCCATTTAGGAACAGCATTCAAGGGATCGTTTTCCAACAGGATAAAGCTCGCTTTCATACGAGCTGCTGTTGTAACCAAAAATGTTCTGCAGAATATCGACATGCTACCTTGGCCTACCAGATCTTTCTCCAGTTGAGCAGGTATAAGACATCATTGGACAACAACTTAAGCGTCATCCACAGCCAGCACTAACCGTCCCTATATTGACCGACCAAGTACAACAGACATGGAAGTCCATCCCCCAAGCTGACATCTGGCACCTATACGACACAATGGATGCATGTCTGGAGGCCTGCATTCGAAATTTTGGCGGTTACTCCCGTTATGAATGTACCAGCACTTCACATTTGAAATGGCTCTTACTGCGCTTGCATTAACCTGTGATCTTGAAACTTTTATCAGTTAAATATGTTAGCTAGATAAATGTATTGCCGAAATATGCCGGCAGCGGTTTTCAACCTTTGGCTAACACGTACCATCTAAACAAAAATGAAAAACCTTAGTACCACCAATACATTTTACAATTGTTATTTTCTAGTTTCTCAATAGAAATATAAAATATATATGTTGCCATTTTCACAACCTATTGGCTATTTGTATTAAATGTGCATACATAACAAAGTATTAGATTAAAAATTGATTACCATTTTAATTATCAAAATTTTAGTTATAATACGTTAATTCTAAAATTTAATGTGAAACTTGGGTCTGTTTAAGATAGATCAATTTCTTTATGTCCGTTCTTATTTCAATTAACTTTTGTTCTGTATTTCTTTTTTAAATAAAACGTGGAACAAGATATTTGTTCGCAAAAATAGGTTGTGCAAAAAGGCAAAAATTTAATAGCGTTATTTGAAACGCCTTTAAATTCTTTTTTGGATTCAGCCAAGAGTTAACAAGTGTGTTATTTTTGAAATCTTCACTTAGAGTTCAATCACAGGAAATTTCTATAATTTGTTCTTTTTCTTCACGAGATAAAATTTCAGGTAGATTTCGACAAAATGGGTTTCTAATCCAATTTCCTTTTTCATAGTCCTCGGGAAAATACAGGTTGAAATCATTTATCAATGGAAAACAATGATTTTTATTGTTGGAAGATACTTCTTTTATTTTCAAATTATTTTCAGCTAAAAAGTTTCCTAAAAGTGGTAAACAACTTAGAATTTTATTCAATTCTTTAAATTCCTTTTGGGGTTCAGCCAAAAGTTAACAAGTGTGTTATTTTTTAAATCTTCAGTTAGAGGTCGATCACAGAAAATTTCTATCAATTGTTCTTTTTCTTCGCGAGATGTTTGAATTTAATAGTTAAAAATAGTTAGTTTAATAGTTGTTTCTTTGCGTTCCACCGGTTGAAAATCGCTGTTCTACGGCATTCCGTCAGTGAAGAAAGGTATCAAGCAAGAGGTAAACGCAAGAGTATCGTAAAAATAAAACTGCAGATAACAGACTACATTATTAAAGTATAGAGTAAAATAAAATGCACAGAAAAAGAAGTAAGCTTATCAGGGCTGTTGTTTCTTCTTGTTGATTTCGCAAACATAACTGGAGTCCTGAGTAGAAACACGGAGCTTACTAAAAAAGCTATGTTCGTACGTGTGGGTAGAAGATACAACAAAGATAAGAAGGGTTAAAATTCACCTTTATTTGCTTATCGATTTTACAAACATTCCCTCTCTTCGGGATACAAAGACCAACCACTTGTGGCCTGAACGTAAAAGAATATAAGACTACTAACTAACTAAAATTTAAATAAGAGCTAACTTTTAATATTTCACACAGATGACTACCACTAAGACTGGCCTTTTAAATGACTACGTCTGTAGTACGCAAACTGCGGAAAACTACAATACGACTTTAACTTTTCAGAGGGTTAGAACCTTTGGCCTTAAAGGCGGACAGTAACTGATAGCAAGTTCGCGTGAAGACTCGTAGCAAGAGGACTCTCTCTCCTTCCTTCTACTCTACTCTTGGCAAAAAGCCACAACTTAAATACTTAAAGCGTTAGAAAGTACAATTTGCATAAACATATTCACGCATTAAGGCCGGAAGTGGAAAATAAGAGATGGTAGTAAAGTTTTAAAATAAAATAAACGTTAGGGAACTTAGAATCCTTACAAGTTAATTCAAAATGTTTTGTTCATGATTTTTCCCTTTTACTTTTTTAAATAAATACCACACATTGCTGGAAAATTCTGTTGTTCTTTCAGGTTACGATGTTTGTCGAGATAAAAATAATTCTGCATCCGATCTTTCATATTAAATTAATTCATGTAGGTCTAAATTAAATTTATATTTCTTAACTGAACCCTCCGCTCTAAGTCATGTTTGCCATTTTCAGCGGAAGCTGAGAAAAGAAAACATTTAAATAAATTTCATTCAGCAAATCTGTAAGCATTCTAAAAGTTCTAGCAAGGCGAAAACTGCTTTAGATTTGTTCTTCTTTTTACTCAAATTAGAAGACTTAGATTTTTTTTCTTTAAATAGGTATGTTTACTAATGTGTCTTCTCACTTCAAAAGATTCATCAATATATATTTTTCTGCATTATCTGTACTGAAAATAATAACTTTTCGCATGAATAAACAAACTAATTTGTTTTTTTTAACATCCCTTTTGAGCAACGAATAAAAAGAAATACGTTATTTTTTTGCAGATATCCGACGACAGGCATAATTTATTTTTGCACTCTACATTCAAATTAGTGTATCAGGAAAGCCTTAGGAGCATTTAAATATATGCAGATAATTCTGCACGCAGGAATTCATCCGACATCTTTACAACAATTCGCAAACAAATATGTATGTTAAAAATGCTCTTTCAATGCTAAATACGCTTCTGTTGTAAGTCGGTTAAAACCTTAGTGACACAAAACTTTTTTTTGACAAAGAATTGTTTCATGCAGACAATTTTAGCAGATGCATTGTGCTTTCAGAAAGTTTATGCTTTCAAAAAATTGAGTGATATTTACAACCTTAAAAAGGCACTTATAAGCAAGGAGTAAATGTTTGTACTGTTTGGTCAAATGTTACTTAATTACTATTACACTGTTGTTGAACTATAAGTATTTAACTAAAATGCTATTATACACTCACTTCCAAAAGTTTTTTATGTTTATTTTCACTTTATACATAATTCTGTTTAAGTCTCCAGTATGTCATTATCTGATAACTTAGAAAAACGTAATATTGTTTTCATTTCTGTATATAATTATTGATTTGGTTTCATGCAGTGGCGGCTCGTAATAAGCACTGTGGAACTGCAGCACCCCCTGTTTCCACTTATTATTATTTTTAATATTTAATATAATGAGCCCTTTTTTCTTTAATTTTTTCTTTATACTTCTACAATATATAATCCTTAAACTTAATGTCAGTAGCCATTCTCCAGTTTATGAAAAAGGTACGAAAGTTTTTGTATGGAACTGCGCTTCACAAGGCTGTTCTGCGCAAGCGCGTACAGAAAGCAGCACTGTCGCTCTTGCACTGCCGAAATTCTGGAAACGTGATTATTTCTTAGTCCACGCGTGTGGTATTTGACTGTTCTGCGCATGCGCTCTTAGGAAGCTCTTACGAGGCTGAGAGCGAGAAGAGCACTGTCGCTTTTGTAGTGCCGAATCTGGAGTATCGTTGGTAGCTGGTTCTTTTTTTTCACTCCGCGTGTGCTGTGTTAAAAAATCATACACCATATATTCTTGGTTAGATTATTTTTCAGCTATTCTATTTGATTCATTTTTTTTCGGTTCTTTTATTTTACAGATTACGTTAACCATGTCTTTGCCTCCTCAAGTAATAAATTCTGTGACTGTAAGTAAACTTCAAGAGCTTTCGTTTTCACGCGCTTGCAATGCTTTCAATATAGAAAAATTCCTCAGTTGTCATCCAGAGATCCAGGAGAAAATGATTGATCTCTTCGCGCAATTTAAAACAAGAAGAATGGATTTCATTTTTAAATGAATAGGTAAACCTTGAACTGTAACAATTTAAGATAAAGTAATTAAGAAATGTTTAATTTTTCTTTTGTAAAATTTCATGGAAGTTTCAAAATAAATTTTCTTTTTATACATGTTTGTTTCCCTTTACACAGGTTTAAAACAAAGGTTCAATTTTTTTGGAACAACACCCCCATTAATGTTAGCTACGAACCGCCACTAGTTTCATGCATGACTATATATGCTACTTTCCTGCCGAATGTTGTGTCAATCGAAGCAGTATTTGTTGATTTTTTTGCATTTTACATCTTCGTGCTTAACTTTTGGAAGTCTTAGTATGATATTACTATTGAGCCCTCGACTCTCTAATGTATGGAATAATCGAACGTGTGAAGCTCGCCTCGGTATGAACTGTAGATTACAGAACTGTGGAATTCATACCTAGCAAGGAGAAATGAAATGAATGGAGAGGACTTAAAAAGTAGTTAATTAATAAAAGTTTAAAGTCTATACACATTTTGAGACTTCATATAAGAATAAAGATTAATTAAAGGTGGGTCAGTTACATTTCATCGTTTTATTTTTGTTATTTATAACTCATGAAATTAAATAAAAGCGTTTCTGAATCATATTAACCACGATGCCGATGTAACTGTTAACACTGGCAATAATAGATAAAACGGGCAACTCATGGCTTTAAGCTTTTATTATGCGATGAATGAGATTATCTTAAATCTAAATCTTATTAGACATTATAAAAATTATCATAAATGTAATATTTTTAAAATACCTTATAAAACTAAGCTACTTTACGTTAAAACTAACATCAAAACAGTTCGGCGAATTCAAATTATAAAATTAGATCATCATAATAAGGCTTATAACATCTTTTTGATTGTATTATTGAAATATTAGAATTTACAATTTTAAATATATAAAAATAACATCTTGCATATTTTCCAAAATAAAAGTCTTTATGCTTATGATTCCATTATAAGTTGCTTTGCAAATTGTTGCCATCCTCAGCTTCAAAACAAAGAATAATTAAATTAATAACTTTTTGTAGTAATTTCAAACACTGAGTTAGTATTTTTGTATGTTACAATCCGTATGAACTTTTTGAATAAATATAACGACGGGCGGGGGGGGGAGGAACCTAAATATTTTAAACCTTTTTTCAATTCCAGATAGTAACAATTGTTACGGGCAAAGATGTTCAGAGCAAATCCGAATGCCTTCAACCAATTTATATCCCAAATATTACAGCGAATATAAAAAACGTATGGCAACACTAAGACTCTGTAAACGTAATCATTAATCAACTGAGTGCGTCTACACACACACACACACAATTATATTTCCTCTAGGCTTTTCTAATATCGGATAGTTTTACACTTAAGACTCTTTGAAATTGAATTAGATTGAATTAGATGTTGTCACAATTTGGAAAGTTATTAAACTATTAGAGCACTGTTTATAGTCTTTAAAACGCTTGCTTTATTTTGGAAGCAGGAGATGTGAAAAATGAGCAGAGTCTTCGCCGGGAATGGAACCATTGGATCTCTCGGTTTCGCGTCGAGCGCGCTGACCACTACACCACGAAGGCATACGAAAAAGCGGGAAAAATACCTTATAAACTAAAGAAAATGTTTCATAATAATAATAAGATGTAGCAAGTGTTGTGGGTTCCTGATAACTTGGCTAAATCAGTCCAATAAAAGTAAGGCATTTATTACTTTCTGTGAAGTCAGTTATTACCGCCAGAATACCTAGCTGCCAACCAAACAGACACAAATATTAAACACTTCATATTTTATTCCGCCTCAAGATTTGTGAGTTATTAATTTAAAATGCACAGATATAAATTTACATTCCAACCTGCACCTGGTTTCAATAGAAACTGTTTTTTTCAAAATTTCTATCAGTTCAACAATTTTAATCTAATCTGGGCACAGACTACAAAATTTATATCAACCGAGACAAAAATTCAAACAAATACTCACCAAAACACGATCTACAAAGCTCACAGCAAAGTAAGCATTATCGCCTTAACAGACCATTTTTTGTTTTCAATCGGCAATCCAACGACCGCTGGCTAAACTCCCGGACTCCTATTCAAAAATTTCTGATCTTTATTATCACCCTGTAGCTCTAGACAGAGGGATAGAGAAAACACTCGAAAGTTGTCCGGGTATTTGGACCTGCTCTCACCTGTTAACCTGTAAAATTGGTTTCTACTCAAAGCGACATGAATTCTGGAGCGAGAGAGCCTCGTGGCGAAAAGAGGCAGAAAATAAAGAATTAAACAATATTTCTTTAGTAAAATTTAAATATAAATTCCAAAAAAGGTTTTGATTAAAATAATATTTGTGGTACTTACGTAAAACACCGTCGACCATTTTTCCCTACTAAAGAAAAGACGCCAAACTAAGCGATTTTTCGCCAAAAATAGAAAGACTTCTTCAAACACGATGGGTTTGCTGTAATCTTCATTGCACGTGTTAGTTGTTATTCTTGAGTAAAGACGACATTTTTTCCCTCTATCATGCATTTTCGAAAGGAAAAAAAAATGATTAAAATTTGGGATCTGCGTACTACAGAAAAGAACACTGCTGAATATTTCTTAAGTTATGGAATCTTACCGGCCTCAAAAACTGTGTGAATGGCCACGATACGGCGATATTATGGAAAAATTAATGGAAATTTTAATGAACCATTAAATATAAGTAAATCATAATATAATAAATTTGAAAGAAAAATAAGAATAGAACGTGTTTTCTTGTATTTAATAAATGTGGTTTTTTTTTCGTTTGGCGCGATCGGCGCCGTCCCTTGTGGTCGACGGGATTTTCCGGAAGTACCATATTTCTATTACATATTGATTATATATATATATATATATATATAATCAATATATATATATATATATATATATATATAAACTTTTATTAGTAAATATTTTAATTAAAATAATATTTGCTTACAATAATTGCATTTATGCGTTTCTGAAGATGAAATTGAATAAAATTATTGAAACTAATTTGCGCGATTCAGGTAGTTGTTAGTCAAGGCAACAATATTTAATGGCTCAAAAACGAAATTTATGAAGCAGTTTTAGATATCAAAGAAAAATACCTTGCTTGCGTTAAAACGGCTTGCGCCGGCTCGAAGTTAAACTGAACGTTTATAGAGTCCCACACAGGCAAAAAGAAAAATCTGAGCTCAACACCACATGACTTCCTTGTAAACTTAATAAATTATACGCATATTTTATTGCACATCATTCGAACTTATTTCCTCGAATTAGTCTTAATTTACCGATCCATCCAGGCAAGTTGAAAATGACATCAAAAATTCCAAATTTTGAAATATCTCGGTCCGTTTTGTTGTAAGGGAATCTTGAAATTTATGTTTTCATAACGAATATAAAATTTTCCTAAATGTCGGTATAAGAACCGCAAGACAACATTAAAAGTTAGATTTCTTACTTGGTGAAAATTACTTTTTTGACTTGACATTCCCAAAAGATGAGTATTTTCGTGATTTAAAAAACTTCGGTATTTGGAAGCATATGGCTACCACCAAAGATTGCGGAAATAAAGTCCAGGTAAGGACTTTTAGGCTGGGTAAACGCCCTGGATATCTATATATATATACACTTTTGCAATTGCAATATAAGAGGGAGGTGCACAACTAGATGTTATAGCAGTACCGTATACAAAATGTTAACGTTCCACGGCTAATATTTTTAAATTATAGGAGATAGATAAATACGTATGTACACTACGGGAGGGGGGGAATCTGAAATGTTTCAGATTTTAAATTACGACCAAAGGGGCGTTTTTTTTTTTGTTTTACATTTTATGTGTTACCTTTATTCATTAAATATCATGTTCTTTGTACTTAAACCATAAAATTCAGTAAAAGTACTATATCGCAAAATAATTTTAAACTGAACCATATCTTTAGAATTTCCTATACACAGTCTCCCGCGCTGGAGATAAAAATGTTTTTTTTTCTGTACAACGTTGCCATCGCTCGCTTTGAAATACTTCAGTTTGTTACTCAAAAATTCGTTAAAGTTTTACAAAATATGAAATTGATAATAAAACAAATTCCAAATTTCTAATTTGGGCTTCCAGATGCCCATATTCGCAGCGGGATTACATCATTCGAAATTCTATGGCTCAAGGTACCGTCGTTTTATCACAATTCGAGAAACATACATACACTCTTCCTTATTTAATTTATTTTAATATAATCCAGTGCTGAAATATTTGGTGGCAACAGTTTGAAAAGTGAACCGACATTTAATGTTTGCGACGTAAAATAGCAAAACCAAAACAATAGTCCTTCAGGGACAAATCCCTTTTAGACTAAAAAGGGGTATACAGTTCTGTGTCTCCCGTTCTACTGGGACGGTTGACGAAATTCAAATTTCATTTTTCATGTCTCGAAAGCGCGACATAGGATATATATTTGATTAACATATAGCACTGCTCTAATATTGGTATTCTGACACAAAATCGGACTTTTTCTGAAGTAACATACATTTTTTTTTTTTTCATATTTCGATTCGACGTTTCAGATCATGCCCAGATATTAAATTTCGAAATGTTTGTGAGAAATTACAAATTTTACGGAGAAATTTTAAAACTTATCTTAGCGAAGTTCTTAATTTATAGCAACCTATTTTCCTTTCCTTTTTTTTGCTTGTCCACGATAGGGGGGAAAAATCACCTTTCATACTTTCAAATAATTCTAACAAAGTGCGTAAACCACATTTGACGTTATTATCGCTTATAACAAATACGCCAAATTTCAAAACGCACCAATATGTAAATTCACATATATCGCAGAAAATTTTGAATAAAAAACTCTTAATTTGTTGCAGGTATGCTTAGAGATACATTTACTTTAAGATGATGGCAAAACGTTTATAGGCTGAAATTCAAATTTCTCTTCGAAAAATTTATAGACGTTATTTAAAAATACAAATTTCAAAAATAAATCATAAAAAATGGGCGAATTTTATTTGGAATGAACCTTGATTTCGAAATGGGAAAGGAAGAATCAAATAAGTTTTAACAAAAGAAAAGAGGAATGAATAAATATACACCACATTCAATCAACAAGAAGAAGCTAAGTTTTGAGAGATAATTTTTTAAAAACTACTCGTGCGAATTTTACAAAACCTGGCAGTTTGGCATACTTTGAATCGTAGAATTTAAATATAAAAAAATGGCATTTCATTTCAGAAGAAGTCGGATTTCGTGTCAAAATACCGGTATTAGAACAATGCTATATATAAATTTAATACATTTTATAAGTCGCGCTTTCGAGGCACGGCAAAAAAAAAAAACAAGTTGAATTTCGTTTTCGTCAATCGGCATAGTAGAATGGGAGATACAGAACTGTCCCTTGCCCGGCCCGCCCCCTTTTTTTTCTGACTCAGTGTTCATGCAAGCATCTCGAAAAACATCCATTTTGTAGCAAATTCATCTCGCTATAAAGAGTCCAATATTCTGTTCGAACCTACTGACGTCACGCAAAAAAATAGCCAAAATTGGGTTCGAGAATTGTCGAAGCAGATATTTGCATTGAAATCTGATAACCGAAATTTTTCGCTATAAAAATACTTCTTTTTCTCCCTTACAAGGAAGGAAAATGAAAAATAAAAGTTAATACGTAAATAACGGAAATTCTTTTTCTTCACTCCAGTTTACAATTTATGTAAGCAGTAAGCAATAATAGGAATGAAATAAATGCTTAAGAAGGTATGATATACTTACGCACCAATGACATCGTGCGCATTTGCACAATCCCCAGTTATCCTGGAGAAGCCTGGATTATCGGAACTCGTCCAAAGTGGTATCGATCGTTGTAGACGAAGATTCCAGAAAAAGTCTGGGAATAAAATGCGAGTACGGCAGGCAAAGTTCTTCCAAACCATTCGATGCTCTTATCCTCTCTTATGCTTAAAAGTGGACAATTTCTTTCTTGTATTTCTACGATCACGCTATATTACAGCAGAATTCTAGCATACCACTTCTTGGGTTACTCCAGATTTGTTTCTTTTATTAAATCTTCTACTGTTTTAAGTGGCATAGGAAGAAAGCCGTTTTACAGAGGGTATTCATTATTCCTAGTTAAAGCACATAAACGCAAATAACGGTTTGTTTTCATGTGATTATGGCAAAGCCTCGAGCGTATCAGCCTAACAGAAAGGATGCTTTCGTAGAGGACGTTCTGAGGGGAGCAGTCTCGTGTACACGCCCTACATTGGGAAAACCACGAAAATGACCATGCAGCAAGGCTGTTCGCGAGATTTAAACCATTAAACGCAAGCAAAGTGTGCTTTCTTGAATATGTCATGGAGATTCACCTGTATTTTTAATATACAGTTGTAAGGTTTTAGTTAAACTAACAAAGTTTTATTTTAATTTAAATCTTTCTATCTCTTCTCAGTTTCAACTTCCCGTCAGAAGAAGCGCGCGTTTTCAGCGTATGCTAATTTTGAAGTGCAGCCAAGTACTATTTAAACCAGAGGTAGAAACCTCTCAGGGTGAAGAGAACTTTTAGTCTCAGACCATGATCATTCTGTTCGACGTTCTCCTGACCAGCTAGCAGCTAAATTATAAGCCATAGTGCTTGTTACGTGATTGCTTATTGCAATAAACCCAAGAACGTTAGTATTAGTAAATCTTGCTACGCACCATTTAGTTAGGAGCCAACCTCGCGCATAGCTCTGCGAGCAACAACTAGTTAAGTTCTATTCAGCTTTAGTTTAAATATTATTTAATTGTTCATTTTGGACCCAAGTGTGGTCTTTACTTTCTGTATCCCTCCGGAGTTCGGAAGTGATTTGTAAATAATAGTGATTTAATAAAAGAGGATTTTAAATCCCTTTCAAGTGCAGTTATTCTCCCACTTAATCACAGTATCTACCACCACAACATAGCTGCATTCAGCTCCCTGTTCCAGATCAGGACTTAAGGAGTTTCACAAAGATGTTTGCCAAGAATATGCACCGAACACTCAGGCCTGACACAGTAAACTCCGTTTAATGTGATGGCGGTTGATTTGATGTTGATTATTCGGACATTGTTATCGCTTTGTCGAAATCCCACCTGTTTGTATACTGAAATAACTGAATATCTCTAACTGTGAGCAAAAATTCGGTTAATACGATCAAATTATTACAGAATGATTTTTTAAACTCAACTAAAATCGCGAAATGGGCTCAAAATTTATTACAAAAATTATCACTCACTCAGATAGGTAATTTTAGTAAAGTCATAAGTAAAATCGTTGCCTTTTTCTGCTTAATGTAGCGCAAGACAAATTTTAAGAGAAAGCTAAGCCGGGAAAGTAAGAATACAGGGGCCAGGGCATTTAACATTCAGTAAATGTGTATCTCGTGAATTTGGCGAGATATCGCCAAGCAGGCATGGGTTTTGACGACAAAATAAGCTGATCGCCTGATTGGCGACATTTTGATTCAGTCTCTCTATCACCGTAGTATGTAATGAAAATGAATAAATGTAACTGACCACTATGTTAGCTGTAACCGTAATTCTATCCTCATATTGCTGTGCAGTAATTTCGAGAAGCAGAGAGTAGTAGAAATATCTCGGCGACTGGTTGAAATCTATTTAAGGTCGAAGGGAGAGCATCTGCTCTCCAATTGGTTAGTTATTGTTATTGCGAGTTGTTTAGTTCCGCGTGAACTGAGATACCCGAGTTAGCTATCTCTCTAGATGCGCTTTGTATTGCGTTGTGCTTAACATTCTTAGTAGTTTGAAGTGTAACTACTGATTACACTGCGTGATACTGTAAACACTTGTATGTATATTTCTGCGGAAAATTCCGCAACGAGTTCCGAAATATTTCTTTTGTTAAAAGTAAACTTTTATTAGCCTATTATCGGACTAGTGCATTCAATCGTTTACGAACCCGTACGCACGCAACAATATATAGCCTTTATTTCTTGGATCTATTTCAAGATGCAAGTGTATGTATGTTCTTACAGACATAAATATGTTGTAGACGTATGAAGAAGGCGTTGCCGGCCAGAGGGTTTTAAATCAGACGAGTTTTACACTGATGAACAAGAGTTTGAATGATAATTTAAAGATTCTACGGCGATCAATTCTCACTTTCAATTTGTAATATTCTTATGAACTCTGAGAAGGCGATAGCTTTTAAAACTGTTTCAATTTCAAAACCCTAGTAAAAGCTAATACCATTGTAACGTACCGTAACGTTTTTAGCTACAAAATAAAAATTTCGAAGTGAGTCAGAAAATTAGATAACTAATTTTCAGCAAAAATTATACTCGAATTAAATGCGTGGCTTAAAAATTAAGGCAGTCACAAGATTAATCAAGGCTGGAAGCTGGGTTAAACAGATTTTATACAAAAATATGCAGAATGGAATTACGTTCGAAAAAGGAATAAGATAAGAGACAAACATCGAAGTGGATAAATTCATTTAAAGCTTCATAGGAAATTTTCCAAGAGGCGAACAGCGTATATTTTCTGATTTTCAAAGGAACCTCGTACACCTTAGAACCCTTAAGATCTTCGAATATGTTACTATTGCAAGAATTGGGATAACTTATTTATATCAAAAGCAATTATTTCAACATTTTACAGCTAACTACATAATACAGCTGCTTTGAATAACCAGAAAGTATGTGTTGCCACAAATATTTTTATAATTTAATAAGTTTTGTGACAAAATTTTTATTCTTTCACGCCATGTTTCCACCTTGCGTGCATGATATTTTAAAAATGGCTAATGGTACATACTTGAAACTGGATGGAATTTCTTATATGGGCACTACAGAGGCTGTTCGCAAATTTTTTAGACGATTAGATTTTTTTATCTGTATATTGTGTACACAAAACTAAATTACATAAAATTCTTGTATTTTAAATGTTCTATTTGACATCCTTTATCCTGAATATCTTTTGACAGCGCAACTTCCAGGATAATAATGCCTTTTGAGGTGTCAGAAGAGGTATTCTATCCCGTTCCTCAAGAACAGCTTTCCAGAGTCCTGTTAGAGTTTTGGGACAACTTTTGGATAGTGCAGTTTTTAAAAGTCCGAAAGCACAAACATCCATAGGTGACACATCGGGAGATTTAGTAGGGATATCAGAGAAGGGTATGGCCTGGATACCAGTTTTTTGTTCCATTTCTTTTAGGAAATTTACAGTGGATTTTGATGTGTGACTGCTAGCTTAGTCCCGATGGAGTCTCACAGATGGATGGCACTGCGGGTAAAGCGATGGTATTTCATTCAGAAAAATGGGCGATAAAATATGTTCCTGATAGTATTTGGAGTTAATCTTGATATTTTTTTGCACTCTCTTTATTTTTAACTTGCCATTATAAGAAAAACTAGCAACAATCATGAATCCCTCAGAAAACCTTTCTTTCGATTCTTTGAACCATGTACTTAAATTTTTTTCTCCTCTTTTATGATCATAAATGGCTCTTTTTTGTTACAGTCATTTAAATACACCCACGCTTCATCTATTGTGACAATTGTTTTCCATTTTTCTTTGGATAAGTGTTTCTCATATTGATTTCTGCAGCGTGTCCCGCGTCGAGCGATATGCTTTGGAAGAAGAGATGCACATTGCGTTTTTTCGCTTTCTTAAGATTTAAATCGACGTTTATCATTTTGTTTACAGTGGACACCGAGCATTTTAATGATTTTGCAACTGTCCTTTGACTAGGGGTATTTTCTTTTTAACATTAAACAACGTACCTTTGCAATAGTCGAAGATGTTGGTTTTTTCCTCGGATACTTGTTTGGAATTTTTGTCCCGCTCGAGGTTCCAATTATACGTTTTTTTCCTTTCTTGGGGATGATATTACCTATCGATGCTTTAGATATCACAAAACCATGACTCTCACATCGCGTTTGGATAATTGAGTATGCATATTTCTCTTCGGAAAGTGCGTAAATGCGGCCTTCGAACCACTGCTTTGTTAAATTCGCCATTTGGAATAAAAACAAAACTTTCAAGTCACAGACGATAATTTTGACTTTTGGAAACATAGTACAATTTCAATTACTTCTTTTGCAGCAAACGATTTTTTATTATCGCTTATCAAATTCGTCTAAAAAATGTGCGAACAGCCTCTGTATTATTGAGGCTGAAGCATCATTTGGTGGCTTGAAAATATTGTAACAAACTTTCATTCCTAGTTAAAACGTAAAAAAAGTCAACGAAGATCTTTATTTTATTTAGAGAAGAAACAAGAAGACGCTATTCGGATAATTTATAGTTCCGGATTTCTACACGCTAGAAGTTCTGTTACATTCACAACTAGAAAAGTACGGAATACCTTTTCAACGATAACCTAAACAAAACACACAGTCATTTGCTGCGTGTGGAATTATTGACAATCTTTTCAAGTATCTAGTTCAGTATCGAAAATAATGGCCGTATCTCTTACTCTGGACAACTCTTTTCTGTGGTGAACTGAGCCAAAGAACAAAATAATCAGGGTTTCTAAAAATATCATTAATTTGGAAGATAAGATTAACTTAGCCACATCATGAGCGCAGAGTTGTTTGTTTTTTCTTTTTTGCTGTCTAGGGTGATTCTGTGTATGTGTGGCGTGCCACGATCGTTTACTTGCGCAGTATGTTTACTGACTGTGGTGAAAGTAACAGTTCTTAATTTCCTGAACGTCACAGCAACTGTTCAAACATACTGCCGTAAGGTTCCGCTCGAATAAAAAAAAAAGAACTAAGTTTATTTCATTAAAGAGTACATGAAGTATGAAAAGAACCCAATAATTGTTATCGCATACCATTATTAATTACTTACTATTACTGAAATTAACCACACGCGCAAACGATATTTACAAAAGTAAAGATATTCAAACCTGGAAAGGAAAATATATAAATTATTCCATCCATAAATGCCATAAGTTTGTTTACGTCTTCATTATTTTATGAGTTATTAAACATCAAAATGGGTCCGGGACTTTATAAACACCCTGTATATTAGGACAAAAGTAACTGGAAAGAGTTATTATCAAAAATATTAAGAAATTTATCCTTCTTAACTAATCTACTGTCAAGTACATCATTTGAATAAGCATAAGCTAAAATTTCCAGAGTTGAAGTTGATTCTTTCTTGATTCCATGCAACTACTGTTCGTGATACTTAGCTATAATTCATAATTTTATCCTTAACTAGCCGTTGAGCGGCCAGCCTTCGTCTGGCTTTTAAGTGTACCAGAAAAATGCCTAAAGAGAACACCAAACATTAAATTTGAAAACTGCACAGAATTTTACTCTGCAGAACAATTTTATCGAAAAAGAAACAAACAACAACGGAAAAAAAATTCAGTTAAAAATGCATTGCATATAAAAAGCATACAACGAAATAAGCAATATTCCTCAATACAAATATTAATTATCCTAATAAATAAATTAACCAACTTCCCTTTGCAAAATCTTAAGAACTCAAATGGTATAAGCAGATTAAGAACTTAAACAGATTAAAAAATATCATGCAAAACCTTTTTATAATTAAAATTTTATCCTAATAAACAGCAACGATCCTAATAAACGGCATCCAGCAACGATCATGAATCCCTTATAAAAACTTTCTTTTGACTCTTTGAACCACGTACTTAAATTTTGTTCTCCCCTTTTATGATAATAAATGGCTCTTTTTTTGTTACAATCATTTAAATACACCCATGCTTCATCTATTGTGACAATTGTTTTCCATTTTTCTTTGGATAAGTGTTTCTGAAATAGAATTCTGCAGCGTGTCCCGCGTCGAGCGATGTGCTTCGGAAGAAGACGATACACATTGCGTTTTTTCGCTTTCTCAAGATTTAAATCGACGTTTGTCATTTTGTTTACAGTGGACACCGAGCATTTGAATGATTTTGCAGCTGTCCTTTGACTAGGGGGATTTTCTTTTAACATTAAACAACGTACCTTTGCAATAGTCGAAGACGTCCGTTTTTTCCTTGGATATTCGTTTGGAATTTTTGTCCCACTCGAGGCTCCTTTGTGACGTTTTTTTTTCCTTTCTTATTGATAATATTACCTATCGACGCTTTAGATATCACAAAACCATGACTCTCCCATCGGTTTTGGATATCTGAGTATGCATATTTCTCTTCGGAAAGAGCGTTAATGTAGCCTTCGAACCGCTGCTTTGTTAAATTCGCCATTTTGAATAAAAACAAAACTTTAAAGCCATAGAAGATAACTTTGACTTTTAAAAACATGGTACAATTGCAAATACTTCTTTTACAGCAAACGATTTTTTATTACCGCTAACCAAAATCGTCTAAAAAATGTACGAACAGCCTCTGTATCTTCTAACTCATAGGTTCCCAACGTGGGCGATAACGCCCCCTTGTGGGCGTTTCAGGCTTTCAGGGGGGCGGTAAAAAACCCAGAGAAAATTAGGGGGCGTTGATATGGCACAGAGGGGCGTTGGAAGATTAGCCAAATATAGTCTAAAAAAGACTTTAAAATCACGCTGATAATTCATTTCTATCACGTGTGCGAAAATTCCCATATTTCGATATGAGACTTCACTGTTCAGAGAAAGACATACCTCTCTAGTATGTACGATTCTGCATGTGCTAAAACTAGCAACCTGTCTTGCCAATTTGGCGAAAAGCACTCC
>KK113143.1:633512-698432 GCA_000611955.2 Stegodyphus mimosarum
TTTGCCCATATCGGGTGCACAGAAAGCACAATCGCAAGCTGATATACGAAATAATTCACCTTTTACGAGTATTAATTTAGATATCTTAATTGCAGCTTATCTTCAAGTTACATGTGTTTACACAGTAGGAGAATATGTTTTAAAGTATAATTGTTTTATTTGATTACGAAAAAGCACTCGAAACCTATCTGCTTAAGGGAAGGGATGCTTTCATTGAGGGCTTTTTAGAGAAATTGGCTCGTATACGTGTTACTCATGAGAAAAAAACGAAAACTCCTACCAGTGTTTTCAAGCAACTTTACCGCTCGGCCTCTGGTGGGCTCTTAAAGTATAATATGGGCATTTTAACAGAAATTAGGCCACAAAAAATAAAGAAATACTATCCGTTCATGTCGAACGTTTGGATGAACCATTATAGAATATGAAATGCATCGATTAAATGAATTTTCATACACATATTTCTAGAACAAGAATATCTGGCAGAACTTCTGACATTCTAGCCCACTGAAGAGCATTTCCTAATTGAATAGGTCTTTGAGGATGTTTCTGATGATCAGCAAATGGTAAGGGTTATGTTAATTAACATACTATTATGATACGAATCTTTACTATAACTTCTTCTTCGCGTAGTCTTCACTAGAAAAGAAATTAGTTGAGTGAGCATTTAAGCTGAGGGTTTGCATGTCCCCAGTTGGCAGTTTCGCATGCAGTTTACGTCCTGTCTCCAGTTCTGCCAGAGATTATTCCGGCTTTAGCCATCTCCCTTGCCGACGTTAAAAGCGCACCGTTCAATATTTGAGCCTGCTTTGCAAACTCCGAGAGTTTCACTTATATTATTTTAAGTGCCCGTAATGGCGGAATTTTCTTTTGTAAGCACAAGTGATGCCTTCTGTTAAATTTAAAGAATTAATAAAAAGGTTATTTTAACCTTCCTTCAAGGTTTTGTCATTTTGATTCAAACTAGACCCGTAATTTGTTGTCAGCCTAATGCGGTCACAAGGAGGTTTATTTAACCTTCTACACAACAAGAATCCTGCAAACTTATATGCGCTAAGATCACAGTTTTGATTAGCAAGTAATAACAGTTTACATTCTGCTTCAAACCAATGATAACCGAAAAGAAATTAATTATTCCTTAAATTGTCAGTCTTCTGCTACTTTGGGCTGGTTTCTGGGTATTGTTCTAGCATTTCGGGGCTAATTCCTATATCTACAAATGACCTTTGATGAAAATAAAGCATCGAGAATCGTCTGCTAAACTTATCCAACTTCTAAACTTGTTGCTTTATGATAGACTACAGGACCTGTTAAATTGAACGGATATGAAAAATACCACATCAGATATTTTTCAAATTTAATTTGCTCTATTAAATTATACATATTTTTTGCTGCATTTCATTTACACAAATTTCTTCAGAAATATTTCTTATTCGATTAATTCAGTTCTCACTTCGTGGCAAAGGACAAATACATACAAACTCAAACACCGTCATTAACAACTGTAAAATACAGAAAAACATAAAACACCAAATACAGGAAAACAGTTAAAAGAAAACAATTTTTACAATTAAAATTATAGTTTCTACACAAAAACCAGCAATTAGGCCAGCGGGCAAGAAGGCAGATTTTTTGGTGCACAAAACTGAAAGTTTACTTTTATTTCTACTGGGGCAAAAAGACACTGCAGATTCCGAAACTAATTAAATTCACTATTCTATGGAATTTCAAAAGTAAACAAATGGCGATTCGTTAGGATTAACTGGCCACTTAAACTTGTTGATTAGTCTACAACTATTGCATGCAGATTAACTGAAGTTATAAAAACAGTAACCCGAACGTAAAAACCACATAATTCAATCACTTTTAAAGCAAAGAATGCGCAGTTTACAAGCATATAAGTATAAAAACGTCAGCAGGCTCACCGAGACCAGGTAATACAGTAGGAATATATATACCTAAATATATATACGATCGGTGCAGCCGATTGCAACGAAAAAAGGAGGTGCACTACTTAATGTTATAGTAGTTCTATATACAAAATTACAATGTTGTAGGGCTACTCCTTCTTGAGTTATGCGAGATATATATATATATATACAATCGTACGTACAGACGTCATAAAAAAATCTCCTCTGAATCCATTTTAATTTTATTTTACAATTCTTTTTGCCAATTCTGTTTTTTATTGTGTCCGTACGTACAGATGTGAGGCAAAAACGTCGTTCAGATGGTTTCGAGAGCGGTTGAAATGCATGATTTCGTTGAGATATGATAGCTGAAATTTTTCGCGATTACAATTCTTTCTTTACTTCGTATAATGAAGTAAAAAGACTTAATCTGCATTATATTGTTAGTATTCTGAATTAAAAAAAAGACTTATCTGCAATTAAATGTTCGTACACTGCAATTTACTGGAAAAAAAGACTTATCTGCAACATAATATTGTTAAACCAGCGAACGTTGGAATATAAAATCAATTTTCACCATTGCCACAAGAAAAACGAAATCATAATTACAAATATGAATATTCATGGCAGCATTTTATAGCGACAGTCAATTGTTTAACAGCGCCTGTTGCACTTATTTTAATGTCAATAGCTTCAATTTGTAATTTTCTATCTATAATATTTTCCTTCCAAACTTTGCTAACCAATCTTATTTTTAACGCAAATATCCAGAAGTCTTCTACTTTACATTAATGGTGTAACGACACATTATTTATTTCATTTAGTTTTCTCGGAAATTCTCATGCTCAAGAAATTACAGGAAAGAGATAATTATGATTTGTCCCCTTTGTCGTTTCTGAAAATTCCTAATAAAATAAATATTGATTTCGTATTGGAGAAAGTTATTATAATACAGGGTGTTTACAAAGTCCCGGACCCATTTTGATGTTTAATAAGTCACAAAATAATAAAGATAGATTAAAATTAATAACATAAACGGTTAGATAGACTCAAAAAGTTTCATGACTCTTGTCAATGAACTTCCACGTGTGCCCCCTTCGTCGCACGGAGAATATCGAGTCGATATTCAATTTCACGCCATGTACCGGCAAGCATGTCGGCATCCACAGAGGCTATTGCGGTTGTCATTCTGGCTTTTAGGTCACCCACGTTCGACACTCTCCTCATGTAAACGTTGTTCTTTACAAATCCCCAAAGGAAAAAGTCCAGCCACGTTATATCAGGTGATCTGGGCGGCCAAGGAATTATATCTCCTCGCCCAATCCATCTTCCTGTAAAATGGTCATTCAAAGAACTACGAACGATGGTACCCCAATGAGGTGGCGCACCATCTTGTTGCAAAAATACATGTGGCTGAAGCTCTTCTAGTTGTAGAAGTTTTTCAACATGTCTAAGTATACGACTGATGAGACCGTCTTTTGTGTAAAAAAGAAAGGCCCAATGACTTGATCGTGCATTAGTCCACAGCACACATTTACCTTTGGGAAATCCCTTTGTGCCTCACGGGTTTTGAAATCCCCATATGCGCACATTATGGCGATTAACAATGCCAGAAAGATGAAAGGATGCTTCGTCGGTAATATTATGTGCTTCAGAAATTCAGCAGCATTTTCTATTCTCCTTAGCATATCTGTTGCAAAGGCCATCCTCCTAGGCCTATCGTTCGGTTCCAAAACTTGAACAATTTGAACTTTGTATGCATGCAGTCTTAATGTTTTCTTAAAAACCTTGTACACCGTCCAAATTGGCATATCTAATTCTCTTGCCGCTGATCTGACAGATCTTCTAGGATTGTGTGAAAATGTCTCTCTAACACGCTCAACATCAAATTCACTTGTGTAAGGACGTCCGGAACGTTTCTTATCTGCGATACTTCCAGTTTCTAGAAAATTCTTTTTCCACCGCAAGATGCTGCTTTTGGATGGAGGATCTTTTCGGTAAATTCTTCCGCAATTTCTCTGTGTTTGCATTATGGATTTCGTTTCTATGAACCACCATAAAATCTGTGCTTTCTCTTGTGGTGCATGCATTTTCCTTAATATCCGGTCAAATAAAACATCACATACAAAAGTACTAGAACAAACACATAAAAAATAAACATAACATTGCAATAGTTGCCAAAAACAAAAGAGAGAATAATGCAATTAATAACCAGACGATATTTAGAAAAGTACAGATATTTAGACTGGAAAATGAAATTGTCTGAAATTAACCACATGCGAAGACGATATTTACAAAAGCAAAGATATTCAAAGCTGAAAAGCAAAATATATAAGTTATTCCATCAATAAATGCCATAAAAGTGTGTTTATATCTTCACTATTTTATGAGTTATTAAACATCAAAATGGGTCCAGGACTTTATAAACAGCCTGTATAATACGATTCATAATGAAGCCGAAGTGTTGAATTGATTTGTCTGAAGTAAAAATGTTAACCGCGTAATGAAGAGATAACTAGAAATAGAGGTAAAACTATTGAAAGAAATTTCATTCATGCTTTAGTTCGCACGTTTAATGCTTAAGCGTTCTTATTTTGAATAAATTACCATAAAAAATTCTGAAAGCTTTCAGATTTTATATTTCTCCCAAATGGGCGTTTTTTCCGGAAGAATTCAAAACGGGATTAGAAAAGTGATACAGGCATTCGACGCAAATACCTTTAGGCATTGTAACGTCTTTGCGATGCTACGCTACCAAAATAATACCAGTAAGAAATATAAAGAAACCTCGCGCATAAAATATCCGTGCTTGAAGATGCACGCGATGTTAATGTTAATGGAACGATTTGAAATCGTTGTATTTGTTAATCAAAAATTCGTTAAATTTTTACAAAATATGAAACAAATTCCAAATTTGGGATTCCACATACCCATATTCGAGTGGAGGGCTACGTTATTCAAAATTTGATGTCCTTAGGTACAGTTGATTTTCACAGTGCGAGAAACTTCCATGCACTCATGCAGATTCTTCATTGTTTTATTTCTTTAAAAATAATACCTGATGGAACAGATGTAAGGTTTTAGTTTAAACTAACGAAGTTTTATGTTAATTTCTCTTTCCTGTTAACTCTTATTTCAACTTCCCGTTAGAATGAGCGCGCGATTCAGCTTTATGCTAATTTGAAGGGGAGCCAAGTTTTGTACTTAAAGGTTAGCAAGGAACTTCTCAGTGAGAGAGCTTTTAGTCTCAAATCACTTCGGCTCTCTTCGACGTCCACCCGACTAGCTAGTATTTAAGTTCTAAGCCTTAGCGCTGTTACTCTAATACTTATTGAAGTAATCTAAGTGCGTTAGTATTAACCAAATCTTGCTACGCACCATTGATAGTTTAGAATAGAGGCCAACCTCGCGTTTAAAGCTCTGAGAGCAACGACTACTTAATTTTCTACTCAACTTTATTTTTTTTTAGCTATTTGATTGTTCAGTTTAGACCCAAGTGCGGTCATTATTTTCTGTTATCCCTTCCGAGTTGGGAAGTGGCTGTAAATAGTGGTTTAATAAAAGGGTAATTTTAAACCCTTCGTATGTGCAGTTATTCTACCACTGACATAGAACATAGCTGCATTCAGCTCCCTGTTCGAGATCAGGACCTTGACACTGATTCGACAATGTTCGCCAAAAGTATGAACAGAACACTCAGTCCTGATACAGAAAGGCCAATTGCATATGCTTCTAGAACACTGACTAAAACGAAAATAAAAATATTTTCAAACCGATAAAGGAGCCTTGTCAATCATTTGGGTATCTAAAAATTTTTTTCTATACTTAAAAGGTAGAAAATTTACATTAATTACAGACCATAAACTTCTTGCTGTAATTTTGGGCTCAAAGAAAGGCATGCCAGTTTTGGCAGCAACAAGACTTCAGAAAAACAGCAACAAGACTTGGCTTTACAGTCATTCCAATTCGACATTATTTACCGTAAAACAAACGAGCATGGTAATGCTGACTTTCTATCACGATTACCGACTAAATCAGAGCAACTCTCCGTTCAGGATGATGTAACTATTATTCAATTACAACATATTGAAACTCTTCCAACCACTGCCAGAGATTTGGCTAAAGAAACTGAAATTAATGCAGAACTCAGTCCTTCACTACGAATACTTCAAAGCGCCGGTGAATTGAAAGGAAGGGAGATGGAGTCTCCAAGATGGCTGTATTATGTATGGTCAACGTGTTTGTGTTCCAGAACGATACCGTGAGAATGTGTTGAAAGAATTGCACCACGGACATTTAGGGATTGTAAAGATGAAAGCAATTGCTAGACCTTACGTGTTTTGGAATGCTATAGATAAAGATATCGAAAATATTGCTAAAAACTGTTCTGAATGGGCAAAACATAAAATAGATCCTCCTAAGGCAAAAGTTCATCATCATTAGGAGTACCCGAGCCCTCCAATGGAATGTATCCATGTCGATTATTCAGGATATATTTTTGAGCATATGTTTTTGATACTTCTTGATGCTCACTCAAAATGGCTAAAAGCCTATCCAATGAAATGAAGCTCGACTTTCAGAGCAATAGAATTTTTACGGGACTTTTTTGCGCGATTGGGATTACCAATATTGTTAGTGAGTGATAACGGGCCACAATTCACTTCACACGAGTTTAAGATATTTCTATAGAGTAACGCCATCAAACACAAAACTACAGCACAATTTAAACCATCTAGTAATGGACAAGCTGAACGGTATGTGTTTACTGTAAAACAATCTTTAAGAACAATGCAAAATTATCCGGGAACTTTGAGACAGAAACTCAGTACATTTTCGAGGCTCCGAATTTAACCACTCTACAGAGCCCTGCAATGCTAATGCTGAAGAGGGAAATATGAACAAGAATAAATTTATTGAGACCAGATATCAAAAGAAGGGTGGAAGACAAAGTTCAAAAAGGAACCTACAAGTTTACGGACCGAGGATTTAGAGTTGGTGATAAAGTGGCAGTAAGAAATTATCGCCAAGGTGACAGACAATGGAGATTTGGAACCGTCCAATTCAAGGATGGGCAGCTTCATTGCACTGTAAAAGTAGATGGTCAGCTATGGCGACGACATGTCGATCAGATGCGTGATGGAGGAACCATAATTGATGATGGATGCATACGTCCACCGCCAGCTCTCGTGATTTCCAAACAGCCTGTTAAAAGTGGAATTCCAGAATCATCCAAAGATGATAGCCACCAGGTAGATGAGTCTGTGTCGTCTTCCAAGCCCAAGGTTTTACCGGATGTTCCATCCACCGGAGCTGCTGCTATAACCAGGTTACCAAAGAAACCGGCTGTGCCACAACCTTTGCGTCGGTCCAGTAGAATTCGACGTCCTCCAGATAGTCCGCAGTTGTGATAAAGGGGAAGGGACGTAGTGTATCGAAAACGTAATTCTAATCGGACTTAAAGTTGGCGCAGAGCTAAGCGTGCGAAATTATTGCATAAATCATAACTAAGACGGGAGAGCGAGTAGTGGTAGTGATACGTGTGTAAGCGAGGATGATATCCTTCGTATATAGTAAAGTAGCATGTAGTTTAATAGTGTGTCTTGTGACTTTCGTATATAGTAAAGTAGCATGTAGTTTAATAGTGTGTCTTGTGACTTTCGTATATAGTAAAGTAGCATGTAGTTTAATAGTGTGTCTTGTGACTTTCGTATATAGTAAAGTAGCATGTAGTTTAATAGTGTGTCTTGTGACTTTCGTATATAGTAAAGTAGCATGTAGTTTAATAGTGTGTCTTGTGACTTTCGTATATAGTAAAGTAGCATGCAGTTTAATAGTGTGTCTTGTGACTTTCGTATATAGTAAAGTAGCATGTAGTTTAATAGTGTGTCTTGTGACTTTCGTATATAGTAAAGTAGCATGTAGTTTAATAGTGTGTCTTGTGACTTTCGTATATAGTAAAGTAGCATGTAGTTTAATAGTGTGTCTTGTGACTTTCGTATATAGTAAAGTAGCATGTAGTTTAATAGTGTGTCTTGTGACTTTCGTATATAGTAAAGTAGCATGCAGTTTAATAGTGTGTCTTGTGACTTTCGTATATAGTAAAGTAGCATGCAGTTTAATAGTGTGTCTTGTGACTTTCGTATATAGTAAAGTAGCATGCAGTTTAATAGTGTGTCTTGTGACTTTCGTATATAGTAAAGTAGCATGTAGTTTAATAGTGTGTCTTGTGACTTTCGTATATAGTAAAGTAGCATGTAGTTTAATAGTGTGTCTTGTGACTTTCGTATATAGTAAAGTAGCATGTAGTTTAATAGTGTGTCTTGTGACTTTCGTATATAGTAAAGTAGCATGTAGTTTAATAGTGTGTCTTGTGACTTTCGTATATAGTAAAGTAGCATGTAGTTTAATAGTGTGTCTTGTGAAATAATTACCCACAAGAATACACGACAACACTGGATCCATATCGAGAACGGTTTAACTGCTTATTATTTAGAGTATCCCAGCAAAAGTGCCGAATTTAGTATGCCCACAAAAATACCTTAATTATAGAGAGAGGAAAATATTTTTACATGCTTACAACAGGCAAATGTTCCGAATTAAGAATACCAAGCTTGATTTGGCCCGGCAAGCCTGACATTTTATCACTGTCAGTTCATTTTGCAGCTTCGTTACAACATGGAGCAAGTAGCAACACAAAGTAGCCTAGAGTTTGGATTGTGAAAATACTTTTAGAAGAATAGTGAGTGTTATGCATAGACTGTCAGAAAACTTCGTGAAATAATAACGGAATAACAGATCGCTTATTGATAAAGAAATCTGAGGAGACAAATGCAATGGCAAACGTTAAACAACGAAGCTCTCGATCATTGCGCATGACAGGTTTTGTTTGGTTGATTATGGCAAAGCACCAAAGCTCTATCTGCCTAAGGGGAGGTATGCCTTCATGGAGGACTTTCTAAGGGAAACTGACTCGTATACACGTTACACATGGGGAAAACCGCGCGCCCATGCAGCCAGACCCTTCGTCTGGAACTGAACCCAGGTCGAAACTACCAGTGTTTAGGGATTTTACCGCTCGGCCGCTGGTAGACCTCATTGTGCATGACAGAGTTTTTGAAATTTCCAAAGAGTCCGAACTTAAGAGTAAAAATGAAATAACTTAAAAGAAGAAATTGGACCTATCATTAGTCACCTTGGGAAGTGACTGCAAATTTCGTTGAGAGGGTACGGTGTTATAGAGGAAATCGTGGAAGGCATCAGTAAGGCATTCTTTTTCATTCTTAACACAGAACATTTACCCGTTGTAAGTGTGTAAAAATACATTCCATTTTCTAAAAATTGGACGTTTTGAATGTGGCACTTTTATTGGGACGCTCTTTACGTATTAATGCCACATAAACTTGAAATCTTGAAGCTTTTAAACCAAATGCTTTATATCACAATTAGTGCCTCAACAAGATCTCATTGCGCGGTATAAACACATTAATCCGGCGCAAGGCGCATCAAGAAAACTTACTAGAGTGGGCGCGTGGGGTATCACATACTCCAATGTTTAAAATACGGTAAAAACAGTTTTATTTGGTTTTAAAACTATTTTTCTTGTACAGTACGCGAATAAGACTTGGGTTACAAAAGGTATTTTCCAAAATAAGCTTATAGAGAGTTAACATTAAGATAAAGGAAAATAATAACAAAATAAACCTCGTACCTCTAAGTTTTATTGCATTTCTAATACATAATGCAACTTAGTTTATTTGTTCACCCTTTGAACAAAATTCATGCACGTGTTCTTAGCACAGAAGGTTTTCACATTTTAAATATAAGTATTCGCGGTCTTCTGTCCTTATGCTCTAGGACATTCGTCACAACTTTTATACTTAGTTGCTTCGAATTTCGTATATTCGTATGAATTATTCCTCGAAACTTCTGTTCTTCTTTTGCAAGCAGTACGAACGTTTCTCGGTAGAGTACAAATCTCGGATCGTTGTTTAATGTATTTTTTTATTAATTATAATGCTATCTTCCTCAAAAAGAGACATCCTCTTCTGTATCTGGTTGGTGGATTAGCAGTTGAAAGTAATATAACTCGAGCCTTTATTGCAGTAACATTCAGTGCAGAAAGGAAAATTACCATTGGCCACTTTCTTGCTATTCTGGCAATTGAATAACTTGCTGCCATTTCGTCCACAATATCCACTTCTTCCTTAGACATATTATAAAAATATATAATTTCCGGCGTTTTCTTTTCTCCAGTAGTGTCATCTATAGCATCATCGTTATGTAATGTTAAAAGCATAAAAACAGTTTTTCTTTTTTTTACGAACATAAGAAATGAATGTTTTATCTTTTTCCAAACCAAACAGTGTAGAAAATATTCCTATTTTCATCTTCAGTTTCTGAAATGTAATCTTCTTCACTTTCAAATATTTCTAACCAGTCTCACAGCCGCTGCATTTCCAATTCATAGCGATTCATTCTTTTTGCCGTCATGCGCTTAAAAATCTTTTGAAATTTAATTTCAAATACTTTAAAATCTCTTGCGAGTAGAAATATTTGCTGTTACTCTCTAAAAATAAATTTTTAAAATAAAAATTCAGTCAGAAAATACTTACGGGGACAGGCGCGTGGGGTGTGTCTCACCCCAGATGCAATAAAATACCGAGAAATCTTTTTCTGAAACACACAAGCAACGGAAAAGCGATTCTGAAAGTCGCTCACTACTAGACACTCAGCTACTGAATGTAGTACAGAATTTCAGTTTCACAAATTAGGAATATTCCACTTTTTTGTAGACTTGGGGTATGATACACCCCACGTGATTTCCCGGGGGTTAAGAACAATTCATTCATGGGAAAACTACGTAACCAAAGTTAATGTCTCTACTCCTTTTGTAATACTCCTATATAGTAGTTCCTAATGGTAATTAGGTAATGCTAGTAGTTAATGGAGTGGTTAATGTTCCTAAATGGTAGTTCTTTGTATTCAGAAGTTCCCATCAATTGAAGACCGTGTCAGATATCACGGTTTCTATTGGTGCTCAGCTATGAAAATAAACTAAACTCAGCGGCGCAACAGCCCTCGTGGGCCAGAACCTACAATGTTCCGATAGCTGCTTACATGACCTTGGGCCCCGGGGTGCGTAAGCATATGTCTTGAGCAAGTGATCAGCTTGTCGCAGGCCCCCCCCGGTGTTTAGTCCCCAAGCGAATTTGGTACTCATTTTATCGACCTACTCAAGGGGTCGGATTTGCGAAACTTTTAAATGCCTTTAAGAATCATGTCCGACTCCTTCACGGTACTTACGTATTATCACAACCACCTTAGTAGAATTCGCCAATCTTTGGCAACCATGCGCATAACAGCTCTTTAGATGACCATGTTCATTGTAAGTTGCAATGAATAATTTATCCAATCACCTTTTCCTTCTCTAAAAATAGCCATAGCAAGTAACCAAACTAGACAAACTAGCTCAAGGCCAAACTAGGCAAAAAATAGCCAAACTAGCTCACGGCCTGAGCTTTCCTTGCCCAGCATGGGATTCGAACCCATTACCTATGGTTCTGTCACGTGACGTGCTAGCCACTGCGGCACCGGGCCTCATCTATAAATATATACGCCTTAAATCCGGCTGTAGGCTTTAATGCTAGCTCTGCAAAAAAATTTAAATATAAGTACTCCGTCTATTGAGTGCTGAATATCAAGTAGTTTTTATAGATAAAGAGAGTGGAGTTATCTTAAATATATCAAAGTTCAATTTAGTTAAGCTTGATTTTATGTCCCCCCCACCGAATCGCAGACTCCAACTACATAATAAAGGAAGGCTGCGTAATTGCGTAATATTATGGAAAATGTTGAAGGAAAGACATGGACGTGTTAGTCGGTTGAATAAAGTTAATCTCATGATTTGTAGAAAAGAATTTTACTTTTAAAGGAAACTTCCGAGGAACGAAACCACAGAAGCGGAGAAAAGATTTACAATAGCTTTAAGGATTGAGGATTTAACACAAAGAATAGACAGCCGGATGTCGGTTGAAAAGCGTCGAAACAAACAGAAATCTAGGCAATTTAAACTACAAACTTCCTTTTTATTTTAGAACTGAGAATTGTGGAAGAAAAGAGGACGTTAATATTTAGAAACTGATACGAAAGAGACAATTTGCACTTTCTTGTTCCGGCTCTTTTCTGTGCAAGTATGCATGATCACGCTACGTTAATGGGGGGGAAGGTGCATGTGAAGCAAATTGTAAGACAACAGGGAGGAAAAAATTTCCCTTTGATCGTTTGTGCCACAGAAACTTTAACGTAATTACAAAGAATGTTGTAGTTATTGTTGCTGACTAATATTTACTAGTCTGACCTATAGTCAGCGCAACTTCAGGAGATTCCTCGTGGCAAGGAACGCAAGATACGCCTGTTGTTGGCGACAACCTTGAGCACCTTACAGGTGACAGTGAGATTTAGCTTAGATCCACCCCCCTAGCTTTGATGAAAAGCACCCCAGGGGGACGAGTCGGTGGGTCTCCCTCTCTCCCTCTACCACCAACCTCTCGAGAGGACATTCGGTAGCTGCATATTTAGAGTGTCCCCATGCTGAACGAACACTATACATTCACAAACGTCATGCTTTCTTTGGGATTCGAACCCGGGCCCTTCGACACGGCAGCCAGACACACTAACCATGATACCGGTTGGGCGAGATTATAAAGAACGAATACTAGGGAACGAAAAATTGTTTTTCTAGCAACATGACGTGGTTTTTCACATCCAGTAAGATGACAGCGAAATCAGATTGATTTAGATATACTGAAAATGTTTAAAGAAACGTTTCCTGTTTCGTTCGGCACATAGTTTTGCCGAAACGAAAGGTACGCACGAGATCCTTGAGCATTGCAAATGTAGTTCGCTAAAACATTAGCGTGACAGTTACATTGATTTTGAAGTATTAAATTTTACATTTACATATGGTAATTAGGATATAAATTTTACTAACAGTTAGCTTCATATTAATATATAGAGCATTATAGTTTATTAAGAGAATTTTTCTGGGTATCATCCTTTTGGTAATTTGCAGACTGCTATTTACGTGGTGTGAAAGTGGTTTGGTTTATGTGATTACGGCAAATCCTCGAGGGTTATCTGCCTAAGAGGAGGGATACCTTCGTGGAGGACTTTCTTAAGTGAAACTGGCTTGTATACACGTTACACATGTTGAAAACCACGAAAACGCCCGTGCAGCCAGCCCGTTCGCGGGATTCGAACCTCGGACCGAACTACCAGTATTCAGCGACTTTAACCGCTCTGTCGCCGGTGGGCCTTGGTGTGAAAGATGTACTTACCCGTTTGCTCCGTTTGGCTATTTTTAGAGAAGGAAAAGGTGATTCGGTGAATTATCGGATTGCAACTTCCAATGAATGTGGTCATCTAAAGAGCTGTTATGCGCATGGCTGCCAGAGATTGGCGAATTCTACTAAGGTGGTTGTGATAATACGTAAGTACCGTGAAGGAGACGGACATGATTCTTAAAGGCATTTACAAGTTTCGCAAATCCGAAATTTCCTGAGAATTATTGAATTTTCTTGAAGGATTTTTTTGAATCCCATGAATCCTAGTTCGGTGCACAGTTTTGACGAATAAATATTCGAGATAATTCACTTAATTAATATCTTACAGAATCCAGGCAAAAAATATTATATTACTATATGGTTTTAATACTCCTAAACTGATGAAGTATTGTTGTCTTGTAACATTTTATTGTAAGTTGCATTAGCATACAAACATTTACTGTGTGTGCTCAGGATCTCTTCGTTATACTTACAAACAGCGACGTTTCCTTTTGTCAGCAGGTAGAGGGTTGAACATTGGAGTAAACAAATGCGTTTGCTAACATACAAGAAAATTCTATTGAAAGATTTTTCTCGATGCATGCTACCGGGACTTTGATTACTTCTTGTACCCTGTGCACGTAAAATAACGCCTACAAGCACTCGCGCCAAAAGAGCTGTACAGGTTTTCAAAGCAGAAGTGACAGACTATCCTGCAGAGTCTTATAGAATAGACTTCCCTGTTGACCATTTTTCCTTAGCTCTGTAAGCGGAGAAAGACGGAAATTTTTTGCTCTTTAGTGGAGACATTTCCATTGCAAAACTTTGTGTTCGGAAGAATCTAAAACGGTATCTTTAGTAGTTGATGCAAGAGGTTTGCTTTGGTTTTATGAGAATATGGCAAAGCCCCGAGGGCTGTCTACATAAGGGTAGGGATGCCATCGTGGAGGACTTTCTAAGGGGAACTGGCTCGTATACATTTACACATGGGGAAAACCACGAAAACGCCTACGCTGTCAGCCCGTTAGCGGGATTCGAGCCTCAGACCGAACTACCAGCGTTCAGCGACTTTACCGCTCAGCCGCTGGTGGGCAGTTGTTGATGCAAGAGAAAATCGGTTAAATTTGAGTAAATAATCTGCACCTATAGCCCAAACGAGCATTACCCATTAGTTATAACTTTGTAGGCTTTTCTTTACTAAATTTTCAAACAGATAATAATTCAAAATTTTGCGTTCACAAGATGCGCTCAGATTCTGTCAAGAGATCACGTCTGTTTGGAGTCTGTTTTTCAGCTGGCTGGTAAGCCTCTCGTTGCAGTTTATTTTCAAATAATGTCTTAGGTATATTTCTATAAAACTGATATTTAAAATTTCTTTAAATATATCTGTAACTCAAGATAATTTCGCTCTTGGAATGTGCATTGTTATGCTCTTACGTAAACTCATGTTGTACAATGCATTGATTCGGCATTTCATACCGACTACTTGGAATACATTTGATATAAATATTATTATTTTTAGGTATATTATCGTTATTTTTATTGTTCTAATTCATGAAAAACATTCGCTGGATCCTAAAAGTTTTCAAGTTCATTACAGCTGTTAAATTATCTTCGCATCCTTCAAATGCTTTCAAAACTGTAAAAGTGCAGTCCAACTGATATAGGTGTTAGTGACACTTACTACCTTACCGAAGGGCCCGGGTTCCAATCACTGAGGCATATTTCCCAAGTGCACATCTGTGTAGCCACCAAGGGAGTGGCTTATAGGGTGGATCAATGGGCTTCTAGTAATATTTCTATCATGTCAAATAACATTTGGTCCGCTTTAAGCAAGATGCACTGGTTATCATAAATTAAGGAAAAATCACAAAAATAGCAATAACTCCCTCAAAAATAGGCCAAACCGTGTAAAATTTGAATATGTTGTCAAGTAAGAGTAGCAACGCAAAACTGCAATATGCAATTTAGTGACGCTGCACCCGGAATACGTCATCTGCGAGGAGCATCAAAGTCAATGTTTGCCTACATATTTCACCGCGATACTACCATCAGAAAATTGAGATAGCCAATTCGTAACAATGGCCTCCAGGCATCATTTGCCTGCAGAACTACGATGGAAGGCCATTGGAAGACTAGAGACAGGACAAAGTCAAACAGAAGTGAACCAGAACGTGAATCCTTCTGTGGTTCATAGACTTTGGAGGCAATTTCAAACCACAGATTCGGCATCTAGGAAGTTCAGCCGAGGACGGCCAACTGCTACGAGCGCCGATGACCGATATTTGACATTATGTGCACGCAGGAATAGAACCGCTAATCCGTCTTTTCTTAGATCCTCCCTTGCTGCAGCCACCGGAAGGTTGGTGTCAACGTCGACTGTGCGTAGAAGGCTTCACGAAGGTGGTCTGTATGCGAGGCGACCAGACATTTGCGTGCCGCTCGCGTCACGCCATAGGAGGGACCGTTTGCGATGGGCACGAAGACATGTCCACTGAACGCCTGATCAATGGAGGGCTGTTCTCTTTACGGATGAATCCAGGTATAGTCTAGAACGCGATAGTAGGCGTTATTTGATATGGAGAAAACCTGGAACCCGTTATCATTCATCAAACGTCCGTGAAAGAGACGCATACGGAAGAGGCAGTGTCTGTGTTTGGGGTGGCATCTCTTTGGATGCACGCACAGACCTCCATGTCTTCCCAAGGGGAACCGTGAATGCTCAGGTTTATAGAGATGACATTCTTGATGCTTATGTACGCCCATATACCGGGGCAGGTGATGCGTTCCTGTTACAGGACAGCAACACAAGACCATACAGGGCTCGCATTGTAGATGATTATCTTGGCGATCATATTCCATACTGAAGATACTTTTCCTATAGCAAACTGAGACCTTTGATTTGTTCATTTTATACATGTGCTAATTTCTATACTACTATAATTGTCTAGTAATTTCTTTTTATGTTATTTAATACCTTACCATGTGTTGTATATTGTAAATTTCATAAAATTCTACATATAACTTAGTAATCGTGAATTACTAAGTTAGTGAAGTAATCGTGAATTTTTTTATTTTTCCTTAATTTATGATAACCAGTGTAGTTGAAACCATTTTGACACCAAATTTCCTGTACAAAATAATTGAAACATCGTCGATTTCTTCTGAAAATTTATCAAAATTAGATCAAGCAATTGTGAAGATGTCACTGTCTGGTTGAAAGAATTTGAAATACGAAACACATGTTGAATACTTCGCAAAACTTCGACTCATCAATCTCGGTTTCTGTTTTCAAGCAACTACATTTGTCAGCATTCTTTATATCGTAAAGTAAAGGTACGTACGTAAATTTACAATTTGTACAGCAGTTATGTAACAATTTGTATTTGAGGGTAATTGGCTGCGAAATGGTAACTCATTATTTAAAATCATTATTTAATTATTTAATCATTATTTAAAATTTGTTTCAGTTACTACATTCAGTTGAGATGAAAAAACATATTTGTATAAGGTTATTGAAAGTAATTTAAAAATTCTGAATAAAATCATGCAATTGTATATTATTATTTTTACATTTGTATTTTGCATGTGCGTGAAGAAATAGTATTAATCCAGATTCATTTAATTATTCATAAATATACTACTTAAAATATTATAAATGCTGTTATTTTGCAGAGTGAAAACTATGCAACGTATACAAAAAATAAATGTAAGTTTAAAATGTTATTAATATTTAAGCAAAACTATTGCTCTACTAAAAGGTACGAACATTTTGTTAACAGAATTTTATTTTAATTACAATTACTCATTGTTTATCAGAATTAGCTTGATGTTGTGAATACTGTGTCAAGCTGAAAGGAAACTGAAATACATATTGACTGATCAAAATATGGTTTCTCAGTGTGTTTTAGGAATTTCGTTCGTGTTGCTACAGTTTATACTGTAACTTAAAACTTTACCTCTGTAAGTAAACTTCTTCCGTATTAATTTCTACTAAATGATTTTAATTCGACATTAAACTACCTTTTAAAATGGTACACATTATATACACAAATATATATTAGATTACTAAGGTAAAATGTGCGCTGCTACTGTCGTAATAAATTTGCCATGAATATTGATTTTTATTCCTATACATTTAGTATGTTAAATTTCACGTTTAATAACTGTTCACTGGCATTGTCTGCTCAAGAAAAACACCTCAAACATAATGAATTTATCTTATTCACAAAGAATATATTTAATTCATTTATATATAATATTTAATGTAGCATTGGATATAATCAGGTCATATACAATATACAGAGGCAATTCGCACATTTTTAGACGATTTTGGTAAGCGGTGATAAAAAATCGTTTGCTGCAAAAGAAGTAATTGCAATAGTTCTATGTTTTTAAAAGTCAAAGTTATCGTCTGTGGCTTGAAAGTTTTGTTTTTATTCAAAACGGCGAATTTAACAAAGCAGTGGTTCGAAGGTTACATTTACGCTCTTTCCGAAGAGAAATACGCATACTCCGTTATCCAAAAACGATGTGAGAGTCATGGTTTTGTGATATCTAAAGGTTCGATAGGTAATATCATCAACACGAAAGGAAAAAAAAAGTCAGATTGGAGCCTCAAGTGCGACAAAAATTCCAAAGAAGTATTCAAGGAAAAAACGGACATCTTCGACTATTGTAAAGGTACGTTGTTTAATGTTAAAAGAAAATCTCCCTAGTCAAAGGACAGTTGCAAAACCATTAAAATGCTCGGTATCCACTGTAAACAAAATGATAAACGTTGATTTAAACCTTAACAAAGCGAAAAAACGCAACGTGCATCGTCTTCTTCCGAAGCATATCGCTCGACGCAGGACACGCTGCAGAATTCTATATGAGAAACACTTATCCAAAGGAAAATGGAAAACATTTGTCACAATAGATGAAGCATGGGTGTATTTAAATGACGGTAACAAAAAAAGAGCCAGTCATTATCATAAAAAGGGAGACAAAAATTTAAGTACATGGTTCAAAGAATCGAAAGAAAGTTTTTCTCAGGGATTCATGTTTGTTGCTGGTTTTTCTTATAATGGCAAGTTAAAAATAAAGAGAGTGCAAAAAAAATGTCAAGATTAACTCAAAATACTATCAGGAACATATTTTATCGCCAATTTTTCTAAATGAAATACCATCACTTTACCCACAATGCCATCCATCTGTGAGACTCCATCGGGACAAAGCTAGCAGTCATATATCAAAATCCACTGTAAATTTCCTGAAAGAAATGCAACAAGGCCATACCCTTCACTGATATCCCTACTAAATCTCCCGACGTGTCAGTTGTGGATTTTTGTGCTTTCGGACTTTTAAAAACTGCATTATCCAAACGTTGTCCCCAAACCCTAACAGGACTCTGGAAAGCCGTTCGGGAGGAATAGGACAGAATACCTCTTCTGACACTTCAAAAGGCATTATTATCCTGGAAATTGCGGTGTCGAAAGGTAGATCAGAATAAGGGATGTCAAATAGAACATTTAAAACACAAGAATTTTATGTAATTTAGATTTGTGAATACAATATACATCGTATAAAAAATGTGCCAACAGCCTCTGTATATTTTTAATCTTACACTTTTAAAATCAAAAGAATGCAAACCCTGAAATAAGAAAATACGTGATCCATTTTAACACTTCCAGTCCTTTTCCACTCAATAAAAAATAAGTATATACTTGAATTCTCTTAATCCACAGGTGATAGTAAATGCATAATATTCGATACTAATTGTAGCTTGAGCCATTTTCTCGATGTAAAGAGCGATAATATGTCTCGAACACCAATCCGAATATCAATAGGTGATAAAAATGGCGAAAGTGAAATATAAACGATTAAATAAATTCATAAAGCGAAAGCAATACGAGAATTTCTACTATTACGCCATACATTTATAACTGCAAAACAAATGCAAATTAAAACGTAAACAACACACGTTCATATGCCCAGTTTGAAAGATTCACCCTCACAAGAGCAATAGAAGCTCATTGGTCCATTTTCGAAACCCTCCCTCAATGGCTGCGCTGATGTTGTGAATTATGCATCCGGGAGAAGGTATGGATGTTTGTGAATGTACAATGTTTGTAAGGTATGGGGGCACTCTAAACATGCGGCGAGCCCAAAGCCCTCTGGAGAGGGTGATGGTAGCGGAAAAGGTATGCGAGACCCTTGAACGCGTCCCCCCGCGGTGTTCTCCTTAAAAACTGGGGGGGGACTGAGCAAAGTCGTACTGTCACCTGTATGGTGATCAAGGCTGTTGCCAGCGACAACCGCAGCTTTGCACTCCTTGCCAAGAAGAATTTCGTGGGCTAGTTCCAGTGTTCCTGTTCCTAAGCTAAGTTACAACAACAACATTATAAAAGGTTCATATTTTAGATTCTTATTTCCTTTTTAAATATAAATGGTATTTATCGAAACATTTTATGTTTCAAGAAAGACCATGCGAATGTATCCAACCTATCCTTATTTAATATGCATTACCATTCCTATGATAATGCTACAGTTCGCAAAAACAGAACTACAATAAAAGAACTTACTCGCTTCCACAAGAGCATTTTTCTTATCATCTTATCTAAGTCCAAAGTTGTGAAAAAGAAATACTTAAGTAAGAGGACTTGACCCAATAAGGTTTATTATTCTCACGACAATTCAGCAAGGAAAAAAATTGTTTTGTTTATATTTCATACAAAGTAAAAAATTATGCAGTATATTTTCAGAATTATTCACTCGAATCTTTATCTATCTTATTCGGAAATACTGTTGCGTGAGTACGGGTTAGTAATGGATTGAAAGAACACATGTCGTTAATAAAACTTATTCTTTTCACAAGATAAAAAACAAAAGGCTGAAATATTTAATCGGAGATATTCGTACAATATCACTATATCTCAAACGTTAAGCAGAACTTAATTCAAAACAGAAAAACTAATTCTATCTCACAGAGAATTCGCTATAATCAATAGCAGCATTACGTAAACAATACAGTTAGCTTAAAACAACAACAACAACTGAGTTGAGGTGTTTTAATTCGGCTTTTATAAGCTTTTTAATTATTCACGAGAACATCCTGGTAAAATCTATTTTCTCTTTTTTTCTGGATGGCAACAGCAATTACGAAATATTTATTTATTAAATATTAAATGCACGCATTCTTGTATTTTTATTTTTCCGACGTAGATTTCTCTTCAAATTCGTCTGCGTTGCACGGGAAAATAAAACAATTTTAATTACAGTTCTAAATAAATAGCTAAATATATACAAAATCCGTAACAATACTTTAATTATGAATTTAATTGAATACACATCACTACAACAAATGGACAGCAGCATAAAAAAGATGAGTATAATAACTGATTAATAAAGATGAGTATAATAAGTGATAACTATGAAAATATTTGATACTGCACCCTTCGTGAGCTGTCTGTGTAAATTGTTTAAAGTATTTTCTGTCATAGTTTCAATATTTGAATACGTACATGCATACATGTGATGTACCAAATGTAGTCGTAGCTCTAAGTATCAGACGATAAGTTTAAAGAAAAAAGAGGATCCATTTATTAATTTCCATGAAAAACAGCAGCTACAAAAATCAGATCCCCGGAATAAATAAAAAATAACAACTAATAACTTTTTGTATTGAAGTTTACTCCATCGTTACATTAATGCAAACACCCCTCGATATTCCATTCCATTCCATTTACCGCTATTATACCGGGTCTAGCCTATATGGATTGCAGGCTTTTTGCCGATATCAAGATCAAGATCAAGATCAAGATAGTACTTTCGGTTCAAGGTGTCAACTACTAATGAGTTTTAACCTGTATATCAAGTAAGGCCGGAGGCCGCTCACTTTTGTTTAGATAAATCAGAGGTGCTTAGCACCGCGCCCTTAGGCGAAAGAATGGTCCATGTGGCAAAGTCATACAGGAAGGCAGTCATGAAATTATAAATTGATATACTTTTGTAGATGTAGAAACATTCGAAAAATTTTTGAGCAGGTGCTGGGTGCGTGCTATTTGCAGTGAGGAATTGAGTGACTGAAATGAACATGAGATACGGAGAGTAAGTCAGAATCAAATCACGTAACCTGAGGTCGCGTTCTGGTTCGTTGATAAATACTGCTGTATTACTCAAAGTTTTATTAATTTAAGAGTAAATAACTCTTGTAGGCCTATAGTATTGCAATCTACTACATAATAATGATCTAATAACTATGGAGAGGTGAGTTTTATGCTACGTAATTCTTGTTTAATTAGATAGAATTTGATTATTCCTTTTTTGGGCTTGGGGGTCACATGGACCAATCATGTTGCAGGATAATCTGTTAAGCGATTTCAAGACGAAAAATAATAGTCCATAAGGCTATTTCAAATTACTCTTCACAAAGTCCGTAATTTGACTTTGCCAGATAATAAAAATACACTTAAAACTCAACACAAAAATAGTGAATCATATCACGAATTCTTGAGTATATGAAATTCAATTAAATAGTGGGTACTATTTACAATATGTACGCTTTCACCACTTTGAGTTGTGATGAACAGAACGTGGTCGCTTAACCAGATTTTCTTCTGTTGGATCATAGTTTGCAAGATTTTTAATAGCATTATATGGTGAATTCTGAACTTGGGTAAAGAATTTGTGCGAAATTATTAAGATCTGTTCCTGTATTTCAGGAATCTTCAGGTCTTGATCCAATTGGATATTTCTAATAAACCAGGGTGCTGAGGTTATTGAGCGTAGAATTTTATTCTGTAGATAGCTAAGTTTCTTTCTATGGGTTTTGCAAGCCGTGGCCCAAGTGGGGACTGCGTATAAGAGAATTGGTCGAATAAGCATCAGGTAAAGATTGCGTTTAGTATTCAGATTTAATTTAGAATTTTTCCCCAGAAGCGGGTAAAGAGCCATAAAAGCTGCATTAGCTTTGTTGGTGATATAACTAATGTGTTCTTTGAAAGTGAGCTGTGCATCAATATACACTCCAAGATATTTGTACGAATTAGCCTAAGGGATAAGAGTATCATGAATTTTTATATTGATATCCAGAGGGTAGTTTTTCTTATATCTTCTGTACATAACTATACAGCATTTGGTGGGATTAAGATTGATTTTCCATCTGTTGCACCATTTTTCTATTATTTTAATTTGGCTATTCAGTTTGTCTATTGCATGTTGCGGGTTTAAGGAATTAGTAAGTATTACCCTATGATCGGCATATTTAAGGATTTTTGCATTTTGCGGCTTGGGCATGTCCCTTGCATATAGATTAAAGTTTGCTGGAGAGATGACGGAACCTTGAGGTAGTCCTCTATGAATATTTTTATGTGTGGACAAAGCATTTTGCCGATATTCCTTTGCGAGTCCTTTTATAAAGCTCTGGAAAGACGGAGCTTCCAAGAAATGACGTCAGCCTCTTCAGCCAATCCAGTTTGCTTTAAATATTTCCAGAACATTCAATAACTGTACGTGTAAAAAAAGCGGAAAAATCAACTTGACTACGGGGCTGTGCATTTAATTCCACGTACTTTCAAATAAGAGATCGTCGCCATTAAAATGAAAAGAACATGCATTTAGAATTGTGACTGGGAAAAAATAAAAATAAAAAACGAAATTTAAGTTAGGGTTTTAAGCGTATTTTTGACTATGGAATTTTATTATTACATGCATATATATGTGCACAATTCAAATTTCTTTGAACCTGTATTTGTAAGAAATTATTATATTTATCCGTGCATGTGTCATAGCGCAACGTCATTCGAATTCTGGCAGTTAGTAGTTTCTCATGTTTTCCGGCTTAGAAGAATCTATGATCTCTATAACAGAACTTAAATATATATACAGACAGGGGTTTAATCGACCGGGTTTCGTGTGTCTACCCAGTCAAATTTTCTGTGACGGGATATAAGGAATTGTGCCAACCCACGTTAAGTTTAGGATTATTTGGATTATTTTTTCAAAGCACACGCAGACTATTGCCTAAGGGGATCCATACCTGGAGGACTTTGTAAAGAAAACTGGATCATATCTACGTTAATCTTGGGGAAATGCGCGAAAACTCTTATGTAGCCAGGCCGTTCCTCAAAATTTGAAACCGTGTAAAACTAGCATTGTTCAGCTTTTCTATCACTCGACCACTGGTAGACTAAAATTCACCCTTGCGTGCTTGCCATTGTGTAACTGATTAGCACTTTCAGCTACCTATCAACATTCGTAGCAATCACCAAACAACCCGCAGTTGAATTTATCGGGTTTAGGAAAAGACGTAATGATTTCGGTACTGTTCTGTTACCAGGACTGGATTCAGATATCGCCAAAAGTTGACGATTTGGCGAAAAATTCGAGGCTTAAAAATAATCGACAAAATATTTGAATTAGAATAAATAAAATACGATACGGTTAAGTTGAAGAAAAATACAAGGGGAAAAGTAAGAACAGATATTCGTAAAATTAGGAAGTTTTAATGTAAATTAAACAACTTGATAAAGAAAGCAGGGGGAAAAAATAATATTTTATGGTTTTTTGTGCCCTTTTTTTCAGATTGAATAATTTCTCGTTCCCAAGGGAATTGTATGGAAGATATTTCATCATTAGGTAAGTGCAAATTTTCAACTCATACTAATACTAAATACACTAAATAATACTCATTAAAATAACTCTCACTAAAGTACAATAATGGAAAAAAAAGAAAAAAAAAATCTGAAGGGGTTTCAGATTTTAGATTAGTCCAAAGGGGCGTTTTTTCAACGTTTTGTATGTCCCCTTGATTTATTAAATATCATGTTCTTCGCACTTAAACCATAAAATTCAGTTCAACAGCAATATAGCAAAATAATTTTAAAAGGAGTCTATCTTTAGAATTTCCGATACACAGTTCCACGCCCTTTAGATAAAAACCTTTTTCCCCCGTAGAGTGTTGCCATGGCTCGCTTTTAAATCTTTTGAGATTGTTCATCAAAAATTCGTTAACGTTTTACAAAATATGAAGCAGATAATAAAACAAATTCCAAATTCTGGCTTCCAGATGCGCGTTTTTGGGTGGAAACGTACGTTATTCAAAATTAGATGTTTCTAGGTACTATTGTTTTATCCCATTCGGAGAAATATAATACATTTATGCAGATTCTTCATTATTTAATATCTTTAAATATAATACAGGGCTGCAATATTTTGTGGCAACAGTCTGAAAAGTGATTCAGACTCTTAATGTTTCCGACATAAAATCGCAAAACAATAGTCCTTCAGGGACAAAGCCAGTTTGGACTTGGAATTTGCATTCCATTTGGCAATTTGGAAAAGACATCATTTTACTTTCACTTAAAAAAGTTAACATTGTAACGACTTTAGAAGTAAGCATTGGCGACTTCATATGAACCAATCTCTTGGCGAGTGTAACCAAACATTTAGCGGCGACTCCAGTCCCGATAAAACAACAGCACCATGACTTACACATCCTGAGAAAAACAGAAAATTTAATTAAAAAACTTCATTAACATTAAAAATGATAAATGCTAAGTAAACAATGCGTACACTTCATAATGGACTTACTAATGTTTTCCTTCAAGAATGGTAAACCTCCAAATCTTCGGATTAATTGCAATGTAGCCAATATTAAAAAAAGTTCGGATAATTATTTTTTAACCAAATATGCATTTTTTGTAACACAAATCAGAAAAAAAAATTGATTTTTATCGTTTTATTTTTTTTTGGTACTGATTATGCTCATTAAAAAATAATGCCTTCTGTAGAACAATTACAAAACACATATTTGTCAAAGAAAAATGAAATGACAATTGTTTGCCTAAACGCATAACCGGTTTTTGCTTTAATTAAAAAATGAAATAGATTTTGCATACCCCAAATCTTAACATAATCTTATTTTTAATTTTGCGATAAAGTAAACGAAGAAATTTCGTTTATATGATTTGGTTTGGCTTGGCTTGGTTTATGTGATTACAGCAAAGCCTCGATGGCTATTTGTCTAAGGAAAAGGATGCCTTCGTGGAGGGCTTTCTAAGGGAAACTAACTCGTATACACGTTACGCATGAGGAAAACCGCGAAAACGCCCATACAGCCAGCCCTTTTGTGAATTCAAATCTCAGACCGAACAATCAGTGTTCGCTCGGGCGCTGCTGGGTTCCGTTTGCATGAAAATAAAATGGCTAATATTCCATAAGCGGGGTAAGTTGGCGCCAAACTATTTTGGCTTTCAAAATTTGGCTAATTTTTTTGGCGGCAATGAAAGCACTAAGATGTGATTTTTAAACGTAAGCAGAATACTAACTTTTAAGTTTTGCGACGTTTAAGTAGTGAAACGTCGTTATTTTATGTAAACAGAATAGTAAAATGAGAGGATAAAATACTAAATGAGTAAAACAAAAACCAAAAGCTTTGCAAGTACAAACATAGTCCTATCTATATAATTCATCATAAAATAGTAGAATGAACAATTCTTGCAAATAATTATTGAGTAAATAAATATATGCACTTATCAGATTACAGCACTGTGCATTGAGTTTTAAACGTAACAGAAGAAGGAATTTTTGTTTACGGTGGTGAACAGCGATTATTATGTGCAAACAGAATAGTAAATAAAGTTGATTAAGTGATAAAACAACGTCGTGGAATTCGATATACTAAACAACTTTCGTTCAAAACTTTAAATATTCCACATCACTAGATTACCACACGCAAAATATATATATATATCTAGATTTGGCACAATAAAACATACAACCGGAAACCACAACCAAATCAAAATCGCGCGAAATAAAAAACCCTCACCAAGTTTGGCGCTCACTCCGATTACTAAATATTAACCATAAAATGCTTAATCATTACCAATAACTTCATTACGCTACTAATACTTTGCTGATATAAATTAATAAAAGAGTACAACATATTTTAGCAAATTCTAATCATTGTTTCAAGTGAATCACGGAAATATAAGGAAAAGCATAAAGTTCATTTATAAGATTTGTGCAGATTGCTAGGCTAGATTTGCAAACAGCTTTTATCTTAAGAGCATTCCGAAGAACGCAATAATTAATATACATAAGCTTTCCATTTTTACATCGCCAAAAGTACGATTAATTTCTAATGAAATTTGGATTGGTTTGGTTTTTATCTGATTACGTCACACAGCCTCGAGAGCTAGCTGCCTAAGGGAAAGCATGCCTTTGTGGAGGACTTCCGCAGAAAACTGGCTCGTATACACGTTTCACATTGCAAAAACAACAAAAAGCTCATGCAGCCAGACCGTTTATGCGATTCGAGCCTCGTACCGAACTACCAGTGTTCAGGACTTTACCGCTCGGTCGCTGGTAGGCCTGAAATCAAGTCGAAGTTGAAGATATCTTCTGCCTTTTTTTTAGGTCAGAATTATACGGGTGAAGCCATTATAGAATAAAAGCTTCATTTTGGTGTTAATCGTGTCTTTTTCTCAATTTTGTAATATTTAAGGCAGAAGTATTATTTGGATGTTTGACAATCGTACCGCGACCTTTGATTTCTAGATGATAGGTAAATAAATGAACAAAAATCTTCATTTTTGCTTGGCCCAAATACATGAAGACGATATTCAGATAATTAACAATTCTTTTTCTGAATTCTGTTACATTTGAGGCCATACGTATCATTTGGGTGCTATGTAACAGCATAGCGAACTTTGGTTCATAGTTAAAACGTCAAAAGAAAAAAAAAAAGTCTGGGAGATTTCAGATTTTACATTACGGCCAAAAGGGCGTTTTTTTTAACGTTCTGTGTGTTACCTTGATTTATTAACATCATGCTCGCACTTAACTGCATAAACGCACTTAACTGCATAAAAACAGCATATCTTTACAATTTTGGATAAACAGTCCCGCGTGCTAAAGATAAAAATGTTTTTCCGTACAGTGTTGTCATTGCTGTCTTTGAAATCCTTGAGTTAAGCAAAAAATTCGTTAAACTTTTACAAAATATGAAACAGACAAAAAAATTTAAAAATTCGGGCTTCCAAGCCCCCATGTTTGGTTGAAGGACTACGTTATTCGAAATTGGATGCCTCTTTGTTTTTTGACACTGCGAGAAACATTCAAGCAGATTCTTCATTATTTAATTTCAAGAAATATAATACATGGCGATAATATTTGGTGGCAACAGTTTGAAAAGTGAATCAACGCAGAAAGTGAAACGACGCTAAATGCCTTTTTCAGACAAACAGTAATTTGGGTGTAACGCCCCTTTTGGCTAAAAACCTGAAAGACTTCAGATTTTAACAATCACTCAAAAGCACGTGTTAATGTTTTTTACTCTCTCGCTGAGCTTTCAAGTGTACCACATTGCTGTTGCACTCACCCCTGCAATATAATAAAGCGCCACTTTCTTTATCAATTACGCCATATACAGTTCAACAGGAAAATTGCAAAATTTTAAAAACAGCGTATAATTAGAATTCCCAATGCAGTATTAAGTGCGTTTTTCTATTTTTTTTTTTCAGTCTTTCTTCTGTTCATCATATTACTATTCAGTTTTCTTAGTAAAATGGCTTAAAAAACTTTTTTTTTGTAGTTTTTTTTTTGTTAGTGTTTTATGAGTTAACTTTATTCATTAGATGTACTACTTTCTTCGTACTTTCGTCACGTAAATTTCAGTTCAACAGCAAAATTATAAAATATTTAAGAGAAGCATAACTTTTAGAATTTCTGACTGACACTCTGGAGCGTTGGAGACAAAAATATTTTTTTATATAAACAGTGTTGCCACTTCTCGCTTTCATATCATTGAGTTTGCTAATCAAAAATTCATTAAATTTTTACAAAGCATGAAACATGAAATTCGGGCTTCGAAGTGCACATTCTCAGGTGGAGGACAAAGTTATTCAAAATTTAACTGTTCTAGGTACCGTCACTTCTTTACATTACGAAGAGCATACATATTCAGATTCTTCATTATTTAATTCATTTAAAGATAATATAGGGCGATAGTATTTGGTGGCAACAATTTGAAAAGTTATTCGCCGTTTACAGTGGACGACGCAAAATACCGTTTTCAGACTAACAGGCCATTCGGGCCAAAGACCTTTTTTGTGTAATAAGTCAACAAAAATCTGCATTTTATTTGACCAAGGAACAAGAAGACATCGTTCGGATAACTTAAAAGTTCCTTTTCCTCAAGTAAATAAATTAACTAAAGTCTTCATTTTACTTGGCTAAAAAACAAGAAGACATCATTCGGATAATTTACAGTTTTTTCTCAGTTCTTCTATTATTGAGGCAGAAGCATTATTTGGTTGCTAGAAAATGGCGTAACAAACTTTCATTCCTAGTTAAAACGTAAAAAAAGTCAACGAAGATCTTTATTTTATTTAGAGAAGAAACAAGAAGACGCTATTCGGATAATTTATAGTTCCGGATTTCTACACGCTAGAAGTTCTGTTACATTCACAACTGGAAAAGTAAGGAATACCTTTTCAAAAATAACCTAAACAAAACACACAGTCATTTTGCTGCGTGTGGAATTGCCGACAATCTTTTCAAGTACCTAGTTCAGTATCGAAAATAATGCCCGTATCTCTTACTCTGGACAACTCTTTTCTGTGCTGAAGGAAGCCAAAGAACAAAATAATCAGGGTTCCTAAAAATATCATTAATTTGGAAAATAAGATTAACTTAGCCACATCATAAGCGCAGTTTTCTTTTTTCTTTTTTGCTGTCTGTGGTGATTTTTGTGTATGTGTGGCGCGCCACGATCGTTTACTTGCGCAGTATGTTTACTGGCTGTGGTGAAAGTAACAGTTCTTAATTTCCTGAACGTCAACACAACTGTTCAAACATAATGCAGTAAGGTTCCGCTCGAATAAAAACAAAGAACTAAGTTTATTTCATTAAGGAGTGCATGAAGTATGAAAAGAACCCAATAATTGTTATCGCATACCATTATTAATTACTTACTATTTATTACTGAAATTAACCACACTCGCAAACGATATTTACAAAAGTAAAGATATTCAAACCTGGAAAGGAAAATATATAAATTATTCCATCCATAAATGCCATAAGTTTGTTTACGTCTTCATTATTTTATGAGTTATTAAACATCAAAATGGGTCCGGGACTTTATAAACACCCTGTATATTAGGAGAAAAGTAACTGGAAAGAGTTATTATCAAAAATATTAAGGAATTTATCCTTCTTAACTAATCTACTGTCAAGTACATCATTTGAATAAGCATAAGCTAAAATTTCCAGAGTTGAAGTTGATTCTTTCTTGATTCCATGCAACTGCTGTTCGTGATACTTAGCTATAATTCATAATTTTATCCTTAACTAGCCGCTGAGCGTCCAGCCTTCGTTTGGCTTTTAAGTGTACCAGAAAAATGCCTAAAGAGAACACCAAACATTAAATTTGAAAACTGCACAGAATTTTACTCTGCAAAACAATTTTATCGAAAAAGAAACAAACAACAACGGAAAAAAATTCAGTTAAAAATGCATTGCATATAAAAAGCATACAACAAAATAAGCAATATTCATTAATACAAACATTAATTATCCTAATAAATAAATTAACAAACTTCCCTTTGCAAAATCTTAGAAAGGAAAATAACAGCACATTTTTTTAAAATAAGTTTTTTTTAAAAAAATTCCGCCGAAAAGGTGTTAAGCTCACCTTCCTAAATAAATTCGTATTTAATCGATTTATTGAAATACGAAATTTATTTTAAGTTCGTAAAATAGCTAAGTGTTCACGCTTCACGACGATGTAAAAATGAAATGTATAGAGTGAAATCTCGCTTTCCTGTAGCCCGTTATGTCTCAAAATGACGCGATTTGGTCCCAAAACATAAAATAAAAAAAATTCTAATTCAAATTTCGAAAAAATCGCTTCGAGGTGCACTAGCTCTTGTGTAGATACACCTATGTACCAAATTTCGCGGTGCTGGGACTTACTCGCAACACGAACGAAACACACGTGCGCGCGTACGTGTGTTTCGCGTACGTGTGTTCGCGTACGCACGCACGCACGCGCACGCACGCACACACATATACATATAATAAAACAAAGTGTGTGTGTGTGCGTGCGTGCGTGTGTGTGTTTTCTTATATGTACTCTTTGTTTTATTATATGTAGAGATTAAACATGAAAATGGGTCCGGGACTTTATAAACACTCTGTATATTAGAAGAAAAGTAAGTTAGATAAGTTAATATGAGTTATTATAAAAAATATTAAGGAATTTATCCTTCTTAACTAATCTACTGTCAAATACACCATTTAAATAAGCATAAGCTAAAATTTCCAGAGTTGAAGCTAATTCTTTCTTGTTTCCATGCAACTGTTGTTAGTGATTCTTAGCTATAATTCATAATTTTATCCTTAATTACATTTCTGAATTTTATTGGTTTTTTTTAAGTCTAAGAACATTAACAGCGGCTTGTGTGTATCATTTCTTTAAATTAAATTGTGTGTTCAGCAAATCGACATTGCAAGTCAAGCAAAAATTTATTTTATGTTTTACATTTGCGTAAAATATTGAAACAGAAGTAATTGCTCAGCAAGACGCTTTGCCTAAATTCCCATTTTGAAATAAATTTCAGTTCCCCTTTTTGCTGAAAAAGGCTTTTCTTTTCTTTTCTACCGGAAAGAACTGTAATATGTTACTGAAATGACCGCTTCTTGACGGAAAAGTTTGAAAAAAAGCATTATAAAATAAATGTGAATTCCTTTCGGAACTAGTACTCCTTACATTAAATTCAACTGCGTCATTACTATTATTACTTTTAGTGTGATTAGCCAGAAAGGCAATAGGTACTGACTGAAGAAAATCGATTTTTAATTTCATTTTATTTTCATTAACTATTCGTCTTCTGCATCGCAAAGGAGAAAAAAGCTTTGCTTCTGAAATGAAATACTCGAGAAAAATAATTTTATGTTTTTGATATGTTTTGAAAATATTATAATGACTTCTTTATTACTGTTTTTATTGTTTCTTCTACTCACAGGCAAAAGAAGTAATCAGGTTAATTTGAAATTTAAATCAATGCCTATATAATGTACCCATAATGAATGATCGATTTCTTATGTAACATAGCAGATTGACCAAAATTAGTAGGAATAGAATATTTTACCAGCAGTGAGTGACAAATTTAAAAACTTGGTACGGACACCCCTTGACACTCTCGTACGGTCTATTAAAATATGCACACTTTTTGCTGCACTCAGTTTAAACTTATTTTCTCTAATAATTCTTCTGGCTTAATGAACGATCCCTCGAGGCAAGTTTAAAACGACATCAAATATTTAAAATTCTGAAATTAAATATCTCGACCTTTTTTTTCGGAGTACGGAATTCAAAGGGCGTATAATTTTTATTCTCCATAACGAGTATGCACTGAGGTGACAAAAGTCACGCGATACCTCCTTAATATCGTGTCGCACCTCCTTATGTTCGACGAAGGGCAGCAACTTGACAAGTCGTTGGAAGACCCTGTAGAGCTATTAAATGTTACCGGTGCAGGAGTTTGTACACGAACTGACCTCTCGATTATGTCCCACAAATGTTCGAATGGGATTCATGTAGGGTGATCTAGGTAGCCAAATCATTCGCTGGGATTGTCTAGGATGTTCTTCTAACCAATCGCGAACAGTTGTGGCCTGGTGACATAGCACATTGTCATTCATAAAACCTGCATCATTGTTTGGGTACATCAAATCAATGAATGACCGCAGGCGATCTCCAAATAGCTAAACTTTAACATATCCAGTAAATGATCAGTTCAATTGGATCAGAGGAGCCAGACCATGCCATGAAAAAGCAGCCCACACCATTATGGAACCTCCACCAGCTAGCATGGTGCCTTGTGGACAACTTGGGTCCATGGCTTCGTGGACTTTGCACCACACTCGAACCCTACCATCAGCTCTTAGCAACTGAAACCGTGACTCATCTGACCAAGCCACAGTTTTCCAGTACTCTAGGGTCCTACCGATATGCTCACGAGCCCACGAGAGGCGCTGTCTTTTGTTACTAAAGGCACTCGACTCGGTCTTCTACTGCCAAAGCCCATCAAAGGCAAGTTTCACTGAAAGAGCTGGAAGACCATCGGATCTTCCTCAAAATTGACGTGGAGTGCAACCTCTTTAAGGTTCTGCCAACCATTCTTCCATGAACTACATGGACAAGACAACAACAACAACAACGATACCCTTCGTACTTTTCCCATCGTAATTCTGAAGACATATTGATAATTCACGTAACTCTCTCTCGTCTAATTATATTCTACCAAGGAAGACGAGCCTTTATAAACTTTCTGAAAAAGTTAAAGATAAAATTGGTTAATTCTCTGTATATGCTGATGTAAAGAACGTGCTCCAAGTGTTATGATTAGGGTTACAGAATATCGGTCAGCTAATTTCTAGAAATATTACACACAGTTCATAAGAGAACTTTGCATATTGCTTGCATACAGTCCACTAGGAACGACTTTTTTCCCAGTTAAAATGCTACGAAAATAAGTATTTATATGTTTCTTGTAGTATTTATATTTAATTAGTTGAATTCCACTGCTGTTCTGAAGGATTTTGTTTCATCGTATAATGTTGCCATTCAGTTAATGTTATCAAAATAGCCATGAACAAACACTAAGTGGAGCCTGTTTTATAAATTTAATAGAAGAAATATTGCTTATATTTACTTTCGAAGTATTTCTGATTTAGTTTGTAAGGGTTTATATTTAATTTTAACAACCAATTTAATTTAAGTTGAAGTTCATTTCCTATAAGCCTTCATTTCCTCTAGTTGTCAGGGCCAGAATATTCAAATTTGGTAGTGCACGTGAAGTAACGCAAATTCTACCTTGAGGAGAAAAAGGTTTAAAAACTAAGTTTTTGAAGGGAAAGTTAAAGAGTGCGGGCGAACTCTATGCTTGTTGTAGCGTGAGCTTCGGCTTAGCATTGACTGCTGGTTAAACGTGGCGTAACAGCTATTACTTTGCTGCCACTAGATTTTTATACTCTTTTAGGAAACAGGATAGTCTGGGGCCTGTAGCGTAATTCTACTACTTGTTAATATCTTCAAATTTTGAGTTTAGTTCTTACTGTTTCAGTTACCACCCAAAAAAAGGCGCAGTTTGTTAGCGTCGAGTTGACGCATTGTAAATTTCTAAAGAGTGTAATAAAGGTTACTTTTAACCCTTCTTCTGTGCAGTTACTACACTTCTAGTTTTCACGCAGCAGTTAAGCAAGCAAACCCTACAAATTGATAAATTATAATGAAGAACTTTTCTATAATAAGAAATTATCAGCTTGCAAATATTCAGCAGTCTCACAAATGCTTGACGCAAAAGCCATTTACCAACTTCCGGAATTATTTCTCTGTATCTGGGGTTTATGAGAAGAAGCAAAAGAAGATAACAAATCTTCTTTGAAAAGATTACATGTAATTACTCAATCATCAGCGAATGGCTACTAGAAAATAAAAAATGAAATAAAAACTAACAAAATGAAATAAAAGCTTGCGGTAGTTACGTTTTTGCAGAGACAGGTAACTTTTTATAACGCATTTTATTCCTCTAAGTGTTATGGACGTAAAATTACGTATAGAAAAAATGCTTTCCAAATCGTTATATGGGAAAATTTCTGCCAGCTCCTGACACATCCGATTCCGGATTGGATAGATAGGGTGTATTTGGAAAAGTGGGCAAAATTTTATGGAGTGATAGGACGCAGCTCTGCGCAATGTTCGTCACAGAGTGTAGGATCGGAACGATAACGGTCAGAAGTTAAAGGGTAGTTTTCCACTGTCATATATAGATAATTAACAAAAAGGTGTGAGAAGATACTTCAGAAAACATTTTATTAACAGGAATGTAACTGATGTACATGCTCAAAGAAATTGCTCAGAAGACCTTCTACCAGCTGTAATTCAAGTTTCACACCTGCTGGATAGGGACTGATGCACATTTGTGAAGACACAAGGTATTTCCGGGGTATCGCCGGCAACAAAGGCGATCCTGGCGACTACATTCATATTGGTTTCAAACGGGTACTCGTAGATTAGGCTTTTCATATGGTCCTACAGGAAAAAGTCCAAACACGAGAGATCCGGTGACCTTGGTGGCCAAACTATGGAACCACCTCGACCGATCCATTGCCATGGAAATTTCATGGTTCGTATAAACAGCCATCCTCTCAGTAAGCCACGGTAGAAAATGCCTTTGGGTACGAGGAACGAGCCTTTCTATAACATTTGCAATGTTGCCTAGCGGCTCGCCGTTTGCGGTCAGCCCAAACATTCTATGACTATTATTGCTTGAATAGTTGCGTTCTATTACCTCGTAAAGTTTTCCCACCTTTTCAGATTCATCCTGTATAATGGAAGAAAAGAATTCAAGATAAAATGTGAGACAATCATTTTGAAATTATTCTCAATAAAGTACTACTTCTTCATTACGTTTTGAGAAACTTTGCAATTTCAGGCGCAAATTCGTAACGCTGAAAGGATTATTAAATATCACTAATATTTATGTCATGTATAAACAAATTACCTCTTTGACAGCTTCTATTACAGTTAACTTGCTGAAGACTAAACTAAGCATAACAGCCGGTCAAATTTAAAACCATCTAACACTTCAAACCGGTAGATTTTGGTTGTGACAGGAACTAAGTATTGCAAGTTATTTAATAAGGATAAAGCTTTGCAAACTAAACTGAGATGCGTATAACCGAACTTAAACTACCAGAAGGAAGTTACGCAAGAATGGCTTTTACACTTAGATTTATCTTCTGTTAGACGGAAGATAAATCTAAGTGTACAATGGATCTTAGCCTTAGATTTATAATGTGGCTTAGATCTTATATTTAGATCTTATATTTAGATCTAAGCGTAAGATCAATTTAACACTTAGCTTATGTGGAGACAGCACACTTTTCTCCGATCGATATAGTTACATTCAGAAGCTACGAATTCAGATCAGATGGTTTTAGAGAGAAAAATCAAACTTTATCCTGCAGCAGTTTAAATCAGTGAAGGGAATAAGAAAGATTATTAAACCAACTCTAAATACTAGTAACGTTTCGGCTCAGTGTTTAGCTTGTGGGAATTTATTTCATTTGCTTAATTTTATTTTGAAGCAACCTTTCCTAGTGCTCTTGTTTTCAACCCACGCTTTTTTGCCAGAAAAAGATATTAGTTTCGCGTGTTATGCAAATTAGGGTAGAAATATGCTATTTAATCTGATGTCAGAGTTAATTTAGAACAGAGCGTTTTCTGTCTTTCGTTGTTTTTCTGCTATTTAAGCTGTTTTACGGCCGTGTATTTTGTCCGTTATTCCGGTGGTATTCCAGTATTATTATTTATTGTCCCGTCGGTGGTAGGGCCAAGAGCCAACTACGCGTTAAATACTCTGTGCATGTTCGGCTGATGACTAGTAAAGGGGCAATTTGCGCAGAAGGACTATTAATTTCATTTTGGCATATTGCGTCGGTTCACTTTAAACGTTAATTTGCTTTTCAAATTGTTGCCACCAAATATTAGAACCCTGTATTATATTTAAAGAAATTACATAATGAAGAATGTGCATAAATGTATGTATGTTTCTCTCATTGTAGTAAAACGACGGTACCTAGAGCCATCGAATTTTGAATGACGTAATCCTGCTGCGAATATGGCATCTGCAAGCCCAAATTTGGAATTTGGAATTTGTTTTATTATCAATTTCATATTTTGTAAATCTTTGACGAATTTTTTATTAACAAACTCAACGATTTCAAAGCGAGCAAAGGCAACATTGTACGGGAAAAAAAAAGCATTTTTATCTCCAGCGAGTGAGATTGTGTATCGGAAATTGTAAAGATTACTTAATTTAAACTTATTTTATGATATTCCTCTTGAATTGAATTTTATAGTACAAGTGCGAGAACATAATATTTATTAAATAAAGGTAACTCACAAAATGTTAAAAAAACGAGCCTTTGGACGTAATTTAAAATCTCAAATCTTTCAGACATTTTATTAGTTAATTTCCCCCTTTTTTTGTAAATTTATATTACGTTAATGTAGCGTTAATCAATTACAGCGGCTGGTAAAAAGCTAACTAAGCATGGCAACGGCTATTAGGATTCTAACAGCTCATTCAAATGGCCGTTGCCATTCTTTCTGAAGTATATATCTCTTAATCAATTACGGCGGCAGGTAAACAACTGAGTATTAAGAGTGGTACTTTGTACGCGAGACTTTGTATCGGAAATTCTTAAAGATATGCTTATTTTAAAATTGTTTTGCGAAATTGATGTCGAACTGAATTTTGTGGTTTATAAGTGCGAAGAACATGATATTTAATATGTAAAGGTAACACTTTAAAAAAAAAAGTCCCTTTGGGCGTAATGTAAAATATGAAAGCTCTCAGATTTATATATATTTATGTTACCATGTAAGGTTTCAGTTAAACTAACAAAGTTTTATTTTAATTTAAATATCTCTATCCCTTCTCATTTTCAACTTCCCGTTAGAAGAAGCGCGCGTTTTCAGCTTTATGCTAATTTGAAGTGGAGCCAACGACTATTTAAACGAAAGGTAGAAACCTCTCAGGGTGAGAGAGCTTTTAGTCTCAGATCACGGTCACTCTATTCGACGCTCGCCTGACTAGCTAGCATTTAAATTCTAAGCCATAGCGCTTTTACGTGATTGCTGATTGAAATAAATCCAAGTGCGTCAGTATTAGTAAATCTTGCTACGCACCATTTAGTTTAGAGGCCAACCTCGCGTTATAGCTCTGCGAGCAACAACTGTTTAATTTCTATTTAGTTTTAGTTTAAATATTATTTGATTGTTCATTTTAGACCCGAGTGTGGTCTTTTACTTTCTGTATTCCTCTCGAGTTGGGAAGTGGTTTGTAAATAATAGTGATTTAATAAAAGAAGATTTTAAATCCCTTTCAAGTGCAATTCTTCTACCACTGAAGCTTATTCTTGTTGCATGTGGCATAATTCCAAGAATACATTTATTTAATGCTTATAAATGCAATATGTCGCTCTCGATCACATACTTATTTTAAATACGTAATTTGATACATTTTGTATTATTTCATAATATATATTTTTAGGAAAATCTTTCAGATCTTCAAAAAAAGTATAGCTTCTTTCGAGTTATCAAATTTAGGCAAAATTTAACACTTTTTTTTCCATTTACATACCAGTCTCAAAAACTAAAACTTGAAAGTTTCGAATAGTATTTTAATATAGTTTTTCAATAATAAGACTTACAGCATCGCCAAACTTTCAATACTTCCATCAAAATCTTCCAATACATTTATAATGCATTATTAACGTGTGCAATAGGAACGAAATTTATACTACATAAAAAATGGATTATCACAAATAGTCTTTGAATTTCTAAGAAATATAGTGCATTAGTTAATATAATTCCTTTATTATTCCCGCCTTTATTGGAAGGATAATCAAATTAAAAAATTTGATGTATGCACCACATGACTTCCTTGTACGGAATATTAAATCATACGCATTTTTTCCTGCCTTTCATTTAAACTTATTGCCTCGAATTTCATTAGAGATGTATTTCTCAGTCAATTAATTCAGTTCTCATTACGCGATAAGGCAATATACATAAAAACTCATAATATCTATTGTTGCGTGCGTACGGGTTTGTTATGGATTGAATGCACAAGTCGTAAAATGTTAACAAAATTTATTCTTTCGACAAGAAATAAATCAAAATGCTGAAATAGTTCTTCAGAGATATTCGTACAATATCACAATATATCAAACGTTTAGCAAAAACTCAGTTCAAAACAGATAAAATAATTCTATCTCATAGCGAAATCGCTACAATCAATAATAGTATTAAGTAAACAAACCGCAGTTCGCTTTTTACAGCTACAACTACAACAACAACTGAGATGAGGTGTTTCAATTCTACTTTTATAAGCTTTTTAATTATCAGTAGAACAATCTCGATTTTTCTAGATTTTTCTGGGGGGGGGGCAACAGTAATTATGAGATATTTATTTATCAAACATTAAATACACGCTTTCTTTTATTTTTATTATTATTATTTTTACTTATTTATTTTTTGACGTAGGTTTCTCTTCAAAAATCGTCTGCGTTGCACGTTAAATATAAAGCAATTTTTATTGCAATTCTAGATAAATAGCCAAATAAATGTGAAATTCGTAACACTATATTAAAAATTGAAAGATATAGAAAAATATAAAACACTAAATAAGGTTAATATAACTAAAACACTTTTTTGCATTTAAAATTACAATTTCAACGCAAAAACAAGCAATTCAGCCAGCGGACAAGAAGGCACATTTTTCGGTGCACAGACCTGAAAGTTTAATTTTGGTCCACGCTGCAAAAAGGCACTGATGGTATAGAAATTTGCTTAACTTGTTGTGGCCGCTATGGTGATCCAATATATGGGATAATTTACTAATTCCAGATTGGATTAAGAATAATTTACTTCGAAATAATAAAAGAAGACGTTACTTTGTTGTTGCGAAACTTAGTTTCTCTAGACTGGCAACAAATCCACTATTCTGCTATGTTTCAACGGTAAACAAATATGGCTGCTATGGTAAAAAATTAGGCTTAACTGCACTTAAATAGCTTTTAAATTGCTGATAATTCTACAACTATAACATGCAGGATAACTAAAGGCAACAAAACCTTAACCGGAAGATAAGAACTACATAATTCAATAATTTTTATAGCAAAAAATGCACAATTTACAAACATATAAGCATAAAGAAACTGAGCTGACTGAGGCGAGTAACAGAGTGGACATATATATATATACATAAATTTATATACTTTTGTTGCTGCTGTCGATTGCAACCAAAATGGAAGGTGCACATCTACATGTTATAGCAGCCCTGTATACAAAATTTCAACGTTCTGAGATTATTCGTTTTTGAGTTATGCGAGATACATACATACGTACGTACATACGTACGTACAGACGGCACGAAAAAAAATCTCTTCAGAATCCATTTTAAATCAATGTTATAATTGTTTCGGGGAAAAAAGAGTCCGTTATCTTCTCTTTACGTACAGATGTCACTCAAAAACATCATTAAATTGCATTCCATAGAGGTCAAAACGGATATTTCCGTTGAAATATGATACCCGTAATTTTTCGCGATTATAATACTTCCTTTTACTTTCTTCGTACAAGGAAGTAAAAATGGACTATTACAATAGTCTTTGATTTTGCAAGAAATATAGTGCATTAGTTAATATAATTCCTTTATTATTCCCGCTTTTATTGGAAAGGCAATCAAATTAAAAGACGTAATTGAATAAAAATAAAAAATGCAAGAAACGTATCAAAATTAACACAAGAGAAAGGCAGCTGTTGTTGGTGTTGTGGTGTACTTGCCTGACTGTACTATCAGACCAAGCCCACGAAATTTATCGTGGTAAGGCGTGTAGGACGCCGCCTGTCATTGGCATTAAGTGGTGCCCTATACAGGTGATATGACGACTTTGCTCATTTCCCCCCCCCCATTTTGATGGGAGGGATGTCGAAGAGACGGCCCGAGGTTCTACCACCCCTCTTCTTCTACCACAACCTCTTGAGCGGACTTTCTGCCTGCCGCATATTTAGAGTTCCTCGATACCGCACAGACACTGTACATTTACAAATATCCATGCCTTTTCCGGGATTCAAACCCGGGTCCTCGGGTCCACCAGTCAGCGTCGCTAACCACCATCCCGCCTAAAGCGACAGGGAAATAGTTGCATATAGTTAAGAAATATATATAGACTAAATTAAATAAAGAATACTAAAGAGAAGAAAGAACGCGAGTCTAAAATTTTGCATGTGATGTGAAAAAGTATTAAAATTTTAACTACTACTGAGGAAAATAATGTGACATTTAAGAAACGAAATGCATGTTCAAATAACATGACATAAAACGTTTCTTTTTTATTCAGTGCAATGGACGATATTAGTTTTAAAATCACTATGAAAGTTATTGTTTCTAATATAACTAACTTACAGTGCGTTAGCTATGTGTCGTAAAGATTTATCTTGAAAGATTATGAATTTTGTTAAAACTTTCATTCGGATCTTTGTCCATTAGGAAGAAAATATCTAAACCATTTAATTTCTCAATTTTATTGCTCGTCGAAATGACTTGGATGTGTAATAAAAATGCATGCTTCTCCTTTAATTGGGCAGAAATAAATTTTAAGTTATCTGCTCGGAAACATAAAATTAACTTTTAAAAGTTGCTTTTTTTGGCCCCTTGGAATAAAATATTTTTATGGGATGCGATTTGTGAAATTGATCCTATAAAGATATTTCACCAGAAAAAAAATTTCAGACTTTGTGAATTAAAGTAAAGACAGAAATTCTAAAATATGTCTTAATATTGGTTTCATACAAAAAACACCTGCAATAAAATAAAGAGCGTTAATTGAATAAGAAAATGCGTAGAGGCGGAACCAAAGCTTCTACATAACATAAAATAAAAAATCCCATATGGACGACGCATGGCTTACTTGTATGGCCTATTAAATTATAAACATTTTTTCTCATTTCATTTAAACTCATTTTCTGGAATTTCATTAGAGATGTATTTCTCATTCAATTAATTCAGTTCTCACTTCACGACAAGGCAAAAACACATAAATATTCAAACCATCTTCGTTAAAAATTGTAAAAGACAGACAAACATAAAACATTAAATGCAGTTAAAAAAGCAATTTTTACAATTAGAATTAAAATTTTTGCGCTAAAACCAGCAATTCGGTCAGCGTCAAAAAGACAGATTTTTTGGGGCACAAAACTAAAAGTTTACTTTTAGTCCTACTCTGCAAAAAAAGACATTAAAGATGCAGAAACTGACCAGAATTCACAAATCTACTGAGATTCGAATGTAAGCGGCAGCAAATGGCGGTTTATTAGGCTTAATGAGCCACTTAAGCTATTAAGTTGTTGATAACTCTACAACTATTGCATGCAGATTAATCAAAGGCACAAAAACCTTAACAGGAACACAAGAACAACATAATTAAATCAAGTTTAAAGCAAAAAATGCACAATACACCAACATATAAAAGAATAAAAAAAACTTCACCGATTCCAGTAACAGAGTGGTAATATATGTACGATTGGAGCAGCCGATTGCAACGAAAAAGTGAGGTGCACAATTACGTGCTATAGCATCCTATAAGTAAAATATCAATGTTATACCGCTACGTTTTCTTGAGTTATGCGAAATACATCCACACGTACGTACGTACGTACGTAGAGAATGCAAGGGAAAAAAAATCTCTTCTGAATCCATTTTGAATTTCCATTTGATGAATCCAATAGAGGGGTGGGGTGGGGGGGAGGGGTGATAGAATTTTACAAATACAAATCAATTTTCAGAGACAAAATCAGATTCTGATTGTCTAAATATTTGATATTGATTAATGTGATGTCTGCGCTTGATGTATTTATTAATGGAGTTTTTTAATATTCGGCACAAAGTTGCTTATTTTAATTCTTAAAGCATCTCGCTCAGAAATATTCAGCCTGCTTCTTGTTTTCTAAAGGAAATAGTTGAGTTTATTTTGAGATATTACGGTACTCATGTGTACCGTAATTTAAGGTACTCTTGGGTTCTGAATAAAACTCCAATTTATATAATATAACTCTATATCAAGACACAATCAACTGTCTCCACTTAGAATTTAATCGACCTCCAAAGGGTCTGTACCGGCCCTGTTGGAAACCTCTGTTTCATACCATGTTCAATGTTGAAATGTTTTAATGGTTTAATAATGTGTTAATGTTCAATGTTTTAATACGCTGCAGGTGAAATGGATTGCTATAATATATATATCATATGTTAAAATATTTTAAGGAGTTTTTGTGAAACTATTTACCAAAGATATCATAGAGAGTTATTCAAGTTAACTAACAATTATTTTTTAGTTAAAGCAACTTTCCGTTCAGTTTCGTTGTCACCCTTATTTTCTTGATAGAATGTTAAGAAGCTATTGCTATTTTGAGTTACTAGCGATTAGACTGTTGTGGCGTTCGGTCCTTCTAGCCATAAGGCGTGTTTCCGCCGACGTCTACGAATCAAAGCCTTCCTGCGCGTTAAATTATTATGTGAGCCTTAATCTAGATTTACTACGATTATTTTAAATTCCTAGTTACCCGCTTTTGAGTTAAGCCAGAAGCAATGGCTTGTGTAAGCCCAAGTGGGGCCATCTTTTAAATTATATTGTACGAATAAAGGGATCTTCTTCTGACTTTCTGTTGTTATTAAATATCTGGGGATAATTTATCGTGCAGTCTTTTAAAGCTCGTTATCTTTTGCTCCCAAAGATAAAGAGACTTTATGTCTTACTGTCCTATTATTATGACTTACTATAACAAATTAAAAGCTTTGCAGAATCATTAGTGTTTTCTGTTTCTAAAGCAGAAGACATGAAAAATGTGCAAAGCCTCGCCGGCACTCGAATCTGAACCTCTCGAATATACGCCGAGTGTGGTACAGTTACATCACGAAGGTATGCAGAAGCGAGGGAGAAAATACCTCCTTTTAAAGAGCGACTGGGGATTAAGGACCCAGTCGCCAAATCCTGGAGGGGAAGTATCATCATCCACCACCTTTCAGTTCGGGCGCCACTGCAGAGTCATCAGATTTTTTAAGTAGGAGACGTGAAAAATGAGTAATGCCCTCGCCGGAAATCGAACCTGAACCTCTCGAATACCCGCCAACTGTGGTGCCATTACACCACGAAGGCGTGCAGAAAGGAGGGAGAAAATACTATTAAGGTATTTCTCCTGCCTTCTTCGCATGCCTTCGTGGTGCAGTGGTCAGCACGCTCGTCGCGTAACCGACAGGTCCGTGGTTCAATTCCCGGCGATGGCGTTGCTAATTTTTCATGTCTCCTGCTTCGAAATAAACCTAATGTATCTACAAGTGGCCCCCGAACTAAAAAGGTCGTGGATGATGATTTTCCACCACCGAGATTTGGCGATTGGGGAATCGCCCTTTAAAAGGGAGATATGTAAGGTATTTCTCCCGCCTTCTTCACATGCCTTGGCAGGGTATTGGTCAGCAAGCTCGACGCGTAACCGAGAGGTCTGTGGTTCGATTCCCGGCGAAGGCGTTGATCATTTTTCATGACTCCTGCTTCAAAAATACCTAATATCTTTATAATACCTTACAGCTTAATATGTAAAAAATATTTTGTTGAAGGCTTTTATCTTTATAATACCTTACAGCTTAATATGTAAAAAATATTTTGTTGAACGCTTTTTTATTTCTAATTTTTAAAACTGAACACGTTTATTTAAAAAAAGAAAAAGAAAAAAGATACGTTTAGCTTGATACATATAAAGAAACGATTTCAGTAAATAAAACAACATTTATTTGAATGCAAAATGGGAAAAATAAACAAAACGCAGTAACAGAGAGAGAGAGCAAGAATCGACATGAAATATTAAAGAAGATAGTTTTTTTTTTTTTTTTTTTTTTTATTTTTTTTTTGGATATTTAATTTTTAGAAGGAAATTCTAAAACCAACAAATTAAATTTCTCAAAATTGCTACTGGAATAATTATCTATACAATTCTATACACTTTGAAATTTCATAAATATAATGACAGATATCATCTGAGTATTTATTAAAAGGTATAAATCCAGGTCTGAGTTTGGTAGTATCTACTTTCTCACATGTGACACAGATTATGGCTGTGTATCCTTAACCGTAACTACCACACTCCCAAATTACAATCCTTGATCTAATAATCTAAGCAAGCAAGCGTGCAACTAGTTCCATCGCATGGGTAGGCCCAAAACCGTATTAATTTTTTTCCCAGAAACACCATTTTTTTTTTACTTTCGAGTAATAAAGTAAATAACAGAGGATTGTTTTTGCAGGATTTCTTCGTTAAGACGCTTCTCGGAATTGAGAATATTTGTTACAGTAATAGAAGTAATTTTTATTTGAGAGGGAAATCAGTTACTGCTGTAACAGTAAGATATTTAGTTAGACATAAAAATCTTTATAAAAGCTGCTATATTATTCCAGTACTACTATATGTATTGTAGCATACTTGCCAATCTCCGATGCTCAAAAATCGGGAGAATGTTTTTTGGAAATCGGGAGATTTATTTTCAACGACTAAAAGATTTTTAAATGATAAAAATATATTTTTTAATAATGAATTAACTTCGAATCGTCACTAATTAATATCTGAAAGTTCAGTTACTAATTCTTAAACGCAAACAGTACATTCTGCATTAATAACTTTTTGGTCTTTTGTTTCGGCAGAAAAAATTAACTTTTCGTTTTCATCAGTACCACTCATGTTGTCCTCGTTTTCGTGTACGAATATGTTTGAGAACACTGGCCCTTCCACCACGCGAAATTGAAAAATCGCAGTGATAAACGATACACGTCGCAAATTCATTACATTTCCTTGAGGAAATATTAGAAGGAAAGTCATCTGTGTACGTTTTTTGAAAAGCACCTGAGTATTTTATCTTTTTCGCGGACATAACTAATACGAAATACTGTAATTTCTTAAATTATTTCTCGAAAGCACGTACGTTCACACAGGTTAGCGACAAGATGAAGGAAATAACAACCTCGATCCTGCTTTGTGCTCATTGGCTACTATGTGCCAGATGACACTCGATGCTCATTGGAGAAATGGAACATGACGTTTTCGGACACGTGCTGTCATTCACAAAGCAGAAGCGCGGCGTAATTTATCACTGGTGAAATTACTTTGGTTTTCTATGCAGTCTAGAGAAAAACAAGGTCCTTTCACGCACCCCAAATCACTTTCTCGGGGGTGCAAATAAAGAAGTATTAAGCCAAGCTACATAAAAATCGTGAGAAATTTTAACAATAAGAGAAAGTCGGGGGAAATATATTGTAAATCGAGTTGGCGGCACAACGATCGAAAATCGGGAGAGTTGGCAACTCTGTGTAAGGTATTTTCTCCTACCTTCCAGCATGCCTTCGTGGTGTAACTGCAGCATACTCGAAGCGTATTCGAGAGGTTCATGCTGGGGTCCCGGCGTAGGCACTGTACATTATTTCACGGCTCCTGCTTCAAAAATTTTAAGCTGGTGAAAAATAATTCGTCATCACCAGGATTTGGCGATTGGATCCCCTAATCCCCAGTCGCCCTTTAAAAGGGGGCGTATATAATATATTTTCTCTCTCCTCCTATATGCCTTCGTGTTGTAACTGTAGCACGCTCGGCCCGAATTCGAGAAGTACAGGTTCGAGTTCCAGCAAAGGCCTTCCACATTTTCCAAAATATTCCAATGACTCCACGAATTATTCCAATTTTCCCCTTGGACTAGGAATATGTTAGAACTATTACTCTTTCTGTGATTGATTACCTTAATCACTATTTGTGTCTGTCCTACCTTTTAATTGCAATTTGAGTATTTAAATTTTTGATATATTCATGAATTGTAATAACAAGTGAATTAGCTGTGATTCGCATTAATTAAGACAAGTCTGCAATGCAGGAAGGTTTTTAAGCTTTGTATGCTCAAAACTTCTAAATGTACTCTGTTTGCATTTCTTAGTCGGTCAAAGAAATATATAGATTCCACAGGAAATTACTTTGAGAAAATACAATGCCGGGATTTACGGCAGCAGCTTAATATCTTTAATATAGTAGAATCTTGTTTATAATTTACCCCTTCCTGTTAGAGGTCTTTCAACCGCCCACCCCCAGATTTTAGTACTATAGTTCGACCATCTCAAACGCAACCCTGGCTGGCATTCTGCCAAAACACATAGACTCGTCCAAAAGGGGCGTTATTATTTGCTGCGACGTGAAAGGTGAGGTGAAAATCTTCTCTTCTCCGGAAAGAGATATGCTGGAGGGAAAGAAAGTCCCCATCCTTCCACACTATTTTGAGAATAATTTGGTTCGAATGGCGCATGCATGTTTGCGCTCATGGTCACGGATGAGGCGGTCGAACTATAGTTTCTGAAATTTTTTGAAAGCATTCACATAATGTTCCTCCTCTTCTACCGTACATAGGTTTTTCCTCTGAGGGTTCATTTATTAGTAAATGGTATCCCCTTTATTATTTTTTATATAGTGTATTCAATTATGTAGTGTATTTTATTTAGTGTATTCAATTTGTGTATTAGCATTTCATCTATTTTATTACTCCCAAGAGACTTTGTCCCTGAAGGACTATCGTTTTCGTTTTGCGATTTTGCGGAGGAAACGTTAAAAGCCTGAATCACTTTTCAAACTGTTGCCACCAAATCTTAGAGCCCTGTATTATATTTAAAGAAATTAAATAACGAAGAATCAGCATAAATGTATTATATTAATGCAGATTCTTGTACCTATATTTCTCCAAATGGGATAAAACAACGGTAACTAAAGCCATCCAATTTTGAAATAACGTACGTTTCATGCGCATCTAGAAGCCCAAAATTCGAATTTGGAATTTCTTTCATTATATATTTCATATTTTCTAAAACTTTAACGAATTTTTGATGAAAAATCTCAAACGATTTAAAAGCGAGCAACGGCAACAGTCAACATTTTTATCTAAAGCAAAACAAAAAAACAAAAATAACATTTTTATCTAAAGCGCGCGGAACTGTGTATCGGAAATTCTAAAGATATACTCATTAAATTTAAAATTATTTTGCGATATTGCTGTTGAATTGAATTTTATGATTTAAGTGCGAAGAACATCATATTTAATAAATAAAGGTAACACACAAAACGTTAAAAAACGCCCCTTTGTACGTAATTTTAAATCTGAAATCTTTCAGATTTCCCCCCCCCTTACATTTGTTATTTTGTGACGATTCGTTTAGCTAGCTTAACATGGCAGGTGCTCTCACACTTAAGAAACTTTCGAAGCATGTGATTTCTCTTTGCTTCAGTTATTTGCGTTTCAGTTCATTGTGGTCTTTATTTACTGCTGATGGGTTTGATCTTTAGAAATCCGGGTCTTTCGTTCGGCCCCTTTTCCTACATTTCTCTGATGCCCCGTGGAACTGTCGTCAAGACTTGTTTGTGTGATGTGACCCTACGCTTTACAAGGTGAATGGACCGGCCTTCGGCTCAATTACCGTCAGATACTGGTCAGTATCCGCTAGATATATTGTAATGTTAATATTATTATGTAGTGTTTTTGGAATGTAGGTTTCTTTTAAGGAACTATTTAATTTAATATTGTGATTGTTAGCAGCAGACTGTAAATGATTACTTTGTAAGGAATTTAAGTTCACTAACGTTTATTTCATTTTAAAACTTTACTATCATCTCTTATTTTCCACTTCCGGCCAGAATGAACGCGTGAATATGTTTATGCAAATTGTACTCGCTAACGCTTTAGTATTTAAGTTGTGGCTTTTTGCCAAGAGTAGAGCAGAAGGAGAGAGAGAGAGAGAGCTTTCTTGCTAGGACGCTTCACGGAGCTTGCCATCAGTTGCTGTCCGTCTTTAAGGACAGAGATTTTAATCCTCTTGAAAGTTGAAGACGTATTGTAGTTTTTCACAATTTGCGTACTGCAGACGTAGTCATTTTAAAAGCCGGTCTTAGTGCTAGTCATCTGTGTAAAATATTAAAAGTTAGCTCTTATTTAAATTTTAGTTAGTTAGTAGTGTTATATTCTTTTACGTTCAGACTACAAGTGGTTGGTCTTTGTATCTCGAAGTGCGGGAACGTTTGTAAAATCAATAAGCAAATAAAGGGTAATTCGAACCCTTCTTATCTTTGTTGTATCTTCTACACACGCACGAACATAGCTTGTAGTAAGCTCCCTGTTCCTACTCAGGACTCCAGCTATGTTTGCAAAATCAACTAGAAGAAACAGTAGGCCTGATAACTTTTCATTTGTTAAGTTCTTACTATAACGGTATTCTTCGGGAATTAAATTACTGTCATATTTTCCTTTTTTCACTTCCGGACAAAAACATTAGTTCAAAAAAAGGGAACAAAATACTCGAGCAAATGTGATAATAAGCAGAAAGCAACATTGTTTATTAGCCCAAAGGACGCTAGCCCAAAAAGGCTATTTAATTTCGTTTTGGCATTTTGCGTCGAAAACTTTAAAACTCTGAATCACTTCTGAAATTGTTGCCCACAAATATTATCGCCCTGTATTATATTTAAAGAAATTAAGTAATGAAGAATGTATGTAATGAATAAATGTATGTATGTTTCTCGAAGTGAGATAAACAAACGGTACCTACAGCCATCAAATTTTCAATATGTAACCCTCCACAGAATATGGGCCTCTAGAAACCTAAATCTGGAATTTGTTTTATTATCTATTTCAAATTTTGACAAATATGTTTGATTTCAAATTCAGCCTTAAGGCCTGATAAATTCAAAATGTTACAGAAAGACCTGGGAAAATAAGAAAATTATGATCTTTTTATGACATCAACATAACGAATTTGAATAACGTACATCTCCACCCGAATATGGGTATATAGAAGCCCAAATTTGGAATTTGTTTTATTTCATATTTTGTAAAGCATTTATGAGTTTTTGATTAAGAGACTCAACGATTTCAAAGAGAGAAATGGCAACACTGTGTAAGATCTGTCTTTTCTACTACACATAAACTACTTTTAGATCCTACAGTGAATTTTTTGAATTCTCGCACAGGTCTGAATAAATAACAGCGCAGAAGAGGAGTGAAAAGAAACCCTTTATTAATTAAAAGTTTAACAGAAAGGCACGGTGCGTTACAAAACACCGTCAACTTGCGATGGTAACATACATGTAGAATATATTTCAAGTCGAATCTAAAATAAACTAGTGCTGGATTAGCACGTTAAATTACACCTAACAGGTTGACTCTCAGAACCCTAACAGGCGTGATGATAAGCCGAAATGGCCAAGAGGCTTAATGGCGTAACAGCGAGATGGGAACGAAACGTGCGCTGGCTAGCGAAAACACGCTGTGAATAAACTCAGAGATTTACCAGTTTCAATATTTACTTCACTTAACTTTAAATTTACATGCTGGCGAGAAAATACAAGGAGAAGTTGAGAGGTTGAGGAAAGGTATCAAACTTAAAATAAATTTGCTATGCAAAATAAGGGAAACCCTACATCTGTATGGGGGGGAAACATTTTTATCTCCACCGCGCCAGAGTGTGTATTGGAAATTCTAAAGACACGACCTTTTAAATATTTTGTGATACCGCTGTTGAATTAATTTTATGGTTTAAGTGCGAAGAACATATGATATTTAATAAATAATGGTAACACACGAAACGTTAAAATAAACGCCCTTTGAGAGTAAAATAAAAGTCTGAAAGCCTTCAGATTGCCTTCAGATTATTTCTTATCTGAAAGCCTTCAGATTATTTTTTATAGCTGTTTATGTACTTGGAGTCATTACTACTTTTACTTGCTTAAAAGATTGCTGACTTACTGACAAGTGAAGTGAAATGAATCTTTTAACAACTAAGTAGAAATGAACAGTTAAACAGGTAAAGGAATCGAAATTTTTTATTTTGTTTGATAAACGTCCAGTTACTCGTATAGCTATGAATACACTGCATTCAGAGCTTACACTGCTCCGGAGTTCGGGTCCGGTACTACTCACCGGAGCGCACCGTAACCCTAAATAAAAGGGGTCGAATACTTCTTTTTTGTAAATGAAACGTTTCATGGGGGCAAATTTTATTTTAAAAATAAACATGCATTAAAAATGAATTATAACTTCCAAATCCATACCTATTTATGTTATTAAAAACAACAAAAATGTCTGATAAGTAAGCTGGTTTAGCACACCATTTTTTATCTTCCAACAAATCACCAAAATCAAAATTATTATTTTGTTTTCAAAAACATTTTTATTTCGTCTTTTAATTCCAGCACATGACATAAAACGTTTCCTCCAACCACCTTACTTCCGTATGCAGTAACGAGGATTCGTACTTAGCTTCCATAGCTTGCCATGAATTACTAAACGAGCGGCATTTTAATGGTCTTGATTTTATATGATTAACCATTTTAACAAGGACGGAGGAAAGAACCGTCTTGAGAAGAACACCTCCACGGGGCGCACTTACGCCACCCATCAGTGTTAATTGAAAAGTTGCCATCAGGGCATACATAACTTGTGGTACAGAGCATGGCCGGGAGATACAGTTGCTGGTGACAATGACATTACAATACAATACCATACATTGTAGTTAAAGGTGAAGTATAAATATGAATAAATATGCACAAATAAACACAAATAAACAAATAGAATTGAATGGAAAAACATTAAACATAAATATCTTGGTTAAGTTAATGTGGTATTAATGTGATGTAAATTTGGTACAGTGTAATACATATTTGGGAATTGCATAGTGGGTGTCGTCGGTTTAAGTTGATGGGTGAGCACAGTGTGCAGTGTCAGTACGGAATTGCAGTTCTTAGATGGTTCACACTGAATGAAAAATTCATGGCTTGAGTCATAGTACATACATACAGTAGAGTTTACCAGTACCAGTTATGCTATTTTTTTATCTGTATAACTGCCGTCGTATTGTGTAGGTGTTAAATCAGTACTGGCTTTGATACATTAAGATATTCTATTGCATAAGATAATCTATAATGGCACCCCCATTAGAGAACTGGCGTTTGTGCCAGAGAAGGAGAAGAAGAAGCACTTGTATCAGTTATGGTGCACACAGTTCCAGGCCATGCCGATGCAGTGTGTCAATTATGTTTTTAATATTAATGTGAACTTTCCGGTGCTTTATCAGAAAGCGTTTGAAGTCGGTTCCTGGTGCTGTAGGATGGCGGATAAGATGATCCGCTGTTATTGGGCATTGGAATAAATAATGGTCTGGATCACCCGGATTGCCACAAACGCATATTTAAGTCTCTGAAAGGTTTCGTTCATAGAAGTACTTTGGGTACAGTCCATGACCAGAGATATACTGAGAGAGATAATAATTATAAATGGTGCGCTCAGTATCGACACATGGGAGAAGTGAATGCGTCCTTCTGCCTTGTGGTCCATGATCCCATTGTCTCTGCCACTGTTCTTTGGCCAACACTTTTAACGTAAACTTCAGTGCGGAGCGTAGCCATGGGATGTAGATGGTAGTGTCTGACTGTTCGAGGGCTGCTTGCTTTGCCAGGAAGAAAGAAAAAGGACGGAAGTGTTAAGATTTTTAAGGAAAGAAAATCCTCCATCCCCATGTGAAAAACTTATTCTCCAGGTAATGCTGTGAATTTGTGAGAGCGGATAAAATATTTTTTCCCGTAAGTACTAAAAGTGGTTGCCTTGGTCGTGCAAGTCCAACGCCAATGATCTCTCACTTTAGAGCTCATGTAGACTTGAACTATGTGACCGAATATGAAGGACAAAAATTGACGCTTATGAAGACCTTACATTTGTTCTCCTGTTGTTATTGGATCGGATTCGCGAGAAATTTGTTTACTCAGTCGCAATCTGCTTGACAGCTAAGACAGAGATCGAGCTTAGAAAACTTAAACCACTTCTGTCTTTATTTTCGAAGCTATACTTCTCCATTAAGAGTTTTTTCCCTGCTACCGCAGTATTTCTAGCATCTTCTCTATTCTCATTATTGACGCTGCAATCTTTTTATTTATTGCACTGCTGTTATGGAAAAGGAATGGTTTTTACTTCTCTCATCTTTTGAAATAGGTACGTTTATATCGTATATTCCACAGCTTCAATTCAGCGGAGACCGACTGAGCAGTTCGTTAGGTTGTGAATGAAAATGCAAGTCCAGCTGAAGACAAAAATTAGACGAAGCTTAATTTTATTTTTTTAATTAACTATGTAAGGTTTTAGTTTAAACTAACAAAGTTTTATTTTATTTTAATTTCTCTTTCCTATAAGTTCTTATTTCAACTTCCCGTTAGAATGAGCGCGCGTTTCAGCTTTATGCTAATTTGAAGTGGAGCGAAGTTTTGTATTTAAAGGGTTAGCAAGGAACTTCTCGGTGTGAGAGAGATTTTAGTCTCAGATAACTGCGGCTCTGTTCGACGTTCGCCTGACTAGCTAGTATTTAAATTCTAAGCTTATTTCTTATTGAAGTAATCTAAGTGCGTTAGTATTAGCTAAATCTTGCTACGCACTCTTGATAGTTTAGCATAGAGGCCAACCACGCGTTTATAGCTCTGAGAGCAACGACTACTTAATTTCTACTCATTTTATTTTAAATTATTTGATTGTTCGGTTTAGACCCGAGTGCGGTCATTATTTTCTGTTATCCCTCCTAAGTTGGGAAGTGGCTGTAAATAGTGGTTTAAATAAAAGGGGATTTTAAATTCTTCTTACGTGCAGTTATTCTACCACTTTGTCAGGACTGAGTTTTCGGTGCTTATTCTTGGAAAACATCTTCGTAACAGCTTCAAGTCCTGATCTTGAACAGGGAGCTGAACGCAGCTATGTTCTGTGATAGAATACTGTGATTGAGTTGGAGAATAACTGCACTTGAAAGGGGTTTAAAACCCTCTTTTATTAAATCACTATTATTTACAAACCACTTCCCAACTCGGGAGGGATACAGAAAGTAAAAGACCACACTTGTCTAAAATGGACAATCAGATAAATTTAAACTAAAGCTAAATAGAAATTAAACAGTCGTTGCTCGCAGAGCTATAACGCGAGGTTAGCCTCTAACTAAATGGTGCGTAGCAAGATTTACTAATACTGACGCACTTGGATTTATTTCAATAAGCAATCACGTAAAAGCGCTATGACTTAGAATCTAAATGCTAGCTGGTCAGGCGAACGTCGAATAGAGTGAACGTGATCTGAGACTAAAAGCTCTCTCGCACTGAGAGGTTTCTACCTATGGTTTAAATAGAACTTGGCTCCACTTCAAATTAGCATAAAGCTGAAAACGCGCGCTTCTTCTGACGGGTAGTTGAAAATGAGAAGGGATAGAAAGATTTAAATTAAAATAAAACTTTGTTAGTTTAACTAAAACCTTACAACTTAACCACAGTTATTCTACCACAGAACATAGCTCAGTTCAGCTCCCTGTTCGATATCAGGTCTTTGTTACAGTTACGAATATGTTCGCCAAAAGTATGCACGGAACAATCAGTCCTCATTTATCATGAATTTAGTAATCTATGTAATTTTTACTTATATCGTTATATTTTATTAGTCCAAAAGGGCAATCTGCTCAGAAGGACTATTAATTTCGTTTTGGTATTTTGCGTTGAAATGCCAGTTCACTTGTAAAATTGTTCCCACCAAATATTAGAGCCCAGTATTATATTTAAAGAAATTAAATAATCAAGAATCTACATAAATGTATGTACGTTTCTCGCACTGTGATAAAACAATAGCACCTAGAACATCGAATTTTGAATAACGTACGTATGGGCATCTGGAAGCCCAAATTTGGAATTTGTTTTATTATCGATTTTATATTTTGTAAAACTTTAAACCTCCAGCGCGCAAGACTTTGCATCGGAAATTCGGAAAGATATGCTCATTTTAAAATTATTTTGCGATACTACTGTTGAACTGAATTTTATGGTTTAAGTGCGATGAACATGATATTTAATAAATAAAGGTAACACACACACAAAAAAACGCCCCTTTGGGTGTAATGTAAAATCTGAAAGCTTTTAGTTTTTATTCCTGAATTCTGTATTAATGTATTATTTTAATTATTAAACATTTTATTTTTTATTTTATATTATTCATTTTTATTTATTTTCCCCTTCTTCCTGCCGGCTTTCCATATAGCTCCTGCACTTCTGATTTTAGAAATTAAGTCGTGGTTGCATTTCAAATAATCCATCAGGACTTAGGATAAGAAAACGTTTCAGAAGTCAAAACCGCTCCAGAATTATTTTGAATAATTTTGCTGCCCCAAAGTCAAAATTATGATTACATTTCCAACAACGATTAGCAATGGAAGACTTGTTAATTTCCCCTCTTCGGGCATAAGATTCATAAAATTTAACCCCCTTTCAGTTTGGCAGATATATCTGAAATCAAAGATCCGGAAGATGAAATTAACAAGTCTTCCATTGTTAATCATTGTTGGAAATTTAGTCATAATTTTAACTTTGGGTCTGAAAAAATTATTCAAAAAGCTTCTTCAATCGGGGAATTAGATATTCTTCTAAATTCTTCACATTCACAAACATTTACCTTCTTTATTTAACGCCTTTATGCAAGGCAGTCCTTCCTGACGCTTTTAAAATTCTATTATATTAATTTTCAATTTCGTTACTATTTTCGCAGACAGATGGCGCCACCTTCTATTTGGCTTTACTACCGTATTGTATAAATACGATCGCTGCGCCCGCTGCTTTCCACTTTTGTAGAATTCTTTGCTCCTGATGAAGAAGCACCTGCACCTCTGTACCTGTTTGCCCTCGAAATCGATTGAGTTCTTGAATAAATTTACTGAAAACACAACGTTGTTACATTGCTAGTTTTATGTTTCAATTTTGCGTGTTTATTTTCTGTTTTGATTTATAAACTAGTCACTGTTTGTAATTACACGTTCTGTTTGCATATAAAATCTTATGTTTTATCAATTCATTTTTTGTTTTAAATGCCGCCCAAACAGAAAAGTGGTTAGTGAATCTGATTGCCGTACCGAAGAGCCCGGGTTCGGTTCCTGGAGAAGACATGGATGTAAATTGTCTGTCTCTTCATAGGAGGCAACGTTGGCCCACTTGTTAGGTGCCTCCATGATAAAGTGGCCACAGCTTCCGGGCTTAGCAGTAGCCAATACTATAACGGCTAATACCCGGTACTGGAAATAAATAAATAAATAAATAAAAATAATAATAATAAAAATCTGAAAGCTTTCAGATTTTACATTACGCCCAAAAGAGCGATTTTATTAACGTTTTGTGTGTTACCTTTAGTTATTAAATATCATATTCTTCGCACTTAAAACATAAAATACAATTCAATAGCAATATCGTAACATAATTTTAAAATGAGCATACCTTTGGAATTTCCGATACACAATCTCGCGCGATGGAGATAAAAATGTTTTTTTCTTTCGTACAGTGTTGCCATTCTTTGCTTTGAAATCGTTGAGTTTGTTAAACAAAAATTCTTTAATGTCTGACAAAATATATAGTAGATAATAAAATAAATTCTAAATTCCCAATTAGGGCTTCCAAATGCCCATATTCGCAGCAGGATTACGTTTTTCAAAATTTGATGGCTCTAGGTACCGTTGTTTTGTCACAATTTGAGAAACATACATACATTTAGGCAGATTCTTCATTATTTAGTTTTCTTTGCATATAACACGGGGTTCTAATATTTGGTGGCAACAATTTGAAAAGTGAATCGACACAAAATGCCAAAACGAAATTAATAGCCCTTCTGGGCTAACGCCCTTTGGGCTAACAATTTCATTTTAAGTTCTCCTAAGGGGAAAATTCAGCTTAAAAAGCCAAATTCAGCAGGTAGGTAAATAATTATGAATCATTGAGCAGATCCTTTTAATACTTTAACAAAAGTTACGCGTGTTAATTACTCTTCCTATCATTGCTAAAAAACAAAGGCGCAAAAAAAGAGATGACAAGATCGATGTATTCTCCCAAAGGGCGCAAATTTTATAAGTTTCATTTTTTTGGCGCAGCAAGAAATCAATACTTGTAGGTACTTTTATCTGAAAAAACTTCGAACATTACTTTTCTTTTTCGCGGTCCGAACATTCTAGAAGTAAGGGTAATAGAGATAACGTCCTCTTAAGAAACTTGGTTATCAAGGCTTTCCATTAATTTCAGGCTATCGATTTAGCAACAAAATAAAAATCTCATTAGGGCGAGTTAGAAGACAGACAACAATTTTCTTCGAACTATAACGAAAGATTTAGTGAATTTGCAAGCATATTAATTGCATATTTATGCGTTTTTAATAAACCATTATAAATAGCTATGAAGCTATTTAAAGCAACCATTTGTGTCGGAATATGTAGATTTATAAAATACACCGTCCTGCTGTCTTTAGTCCAAAACTTAGTAAATGTCGTTTGGAAAACTCCCACTTGTCAAATGGCGAATTTATTTAGGGTTTAAAAAATAGAGTTTTAAGTGATTTAATTTCTGTTTCTTTGTTGACCTCATGAAAATTCATTTGAATTATAAATGATTTTTTGACCTCCTTGCCGTGGCTTCCTTTTGTGGGGTAATTAGAAGCACATTCGGCTAGTAATCAAGAGGTCCGGTGTTTTAATTCTAGGTAAGCCATTGTGAATGTCTGCGGTTTTCTGACTCTAAAGAATCAAGATCGTTCTAAATAATTATCATATATAAGTGTAATATTTAAAAGTATTGATTTCCGGAGAAATGAGTTAGGTAACTGATTTACAAATGACATGAATAACATCTGTTTTTTAAAGTATGCGAACAGGAAAGTATATCATCATTTAGGGGAAAATATCAAATGCTGGTCACCTAAGTGTACTTACGTATTATCGCAAACACCTTAGTAGATATCGCCAAATTTTAAGATGTCGTCAGATTCTGGCAACCATGCGCATAAAAGTTGTTTCCGTAACCATATCCATCGTAAATTAAAATCCGAAAATTCACCGAATCACCTTTTTCTTGTGTAAAAAAGCTCCAGACTGCGCAAAGGTGGTTGCGCTAATACGTAAGTATCCACTTAGAAACACATAAATTAGTTCAATTAGTAATTCACGTAAACCTCTATTCTTTTTTTTTTTTCTAAATTGTTAGATTATAGAAAAAAGTAAGAATATTTGGGGGAATAACGGAACAATAAAATGGAGTTGTAATCACTTATATTGAAAAGAAGATAAGTAACTGAAATTAATCTTTCAAATCTCACTTAAATAATTAAAAAAAGGAATTATATTTAACAAATGAAATTTTCTGTTTTAAGTTGAATCATTGGAGGTCCACTGCTGAGCACTGGTGATTCGACCTGGGTTCCAGGAGTACGGGCTGATTCCGTGGACGTTTCCGTGGTTTTACCTATGTGTGAAGCGGATATGAGCTAGTTTCACTTAGAAAGTCCTCCACGAAAGCATCTTTTCTCTTTTCTTTCACGTAATCGTTACCGTAATGAAAATAAAGCAATCCACTGAATCATTTATTCAAAAATGCATAAACATCTTATTTTTGCCTCAGTTCAGATAAAAAAAATGAAAATAATAGTTTAAAAGTAGATCAGAAGATTTCAAAATAACAAAATTACTACACGGGAAAAACTGGAACAATATATATATACTTCCAATTACAGTTTAAGAACCACTCAGTTTTCTGAAATTGTAAAGTTCTCCTTATGTAGGTACCCCCCGGGGGTCGACGCAGAGTACTACGCGAGGCTACTGGCTAGGATCTGTACCTAGGCAGTCTCGGCCACGGGGGTATAAAATTTATGAACTTGGCAGTTCCCGATAGTCCATGGGGTAAGTCCATACTTGCTCTTCATGGGCCGGATGGTATTAGTCCCCTCCACCAGGGTATTGGTAGCCAAATAACAAACCGGACCATTGAGAGTCTGGTCACTGCTGTCCTTGGTATTCCATGTAAAGCCTAAGGAGAGGGGCATCCCGTGTAGTGCTGCCAGGTAGCCTCAATCAACGGCCAGTCATCGCTCCAAGCTGTCATCGCCCACCCCGCCGTGGTCTCGATCCAGCGAGGCGATGGTCTTGACTGGTCCGTGTTTAGCGGTGGGTCGGCTAAACGTTGAGCGTGATAAAATTGTTGGTGCCTCGAGGCTGTGGGCTTTCGGGCCCAGCAGGTGTGCAATTGTCATCGCTAGACGGGTGACGTTTATCCCCGAGTGTTCTTAATTGAACGGACGGTGGTATAAATCATAGTTAGTTATGTAGGTAGTATATCGATTTCGTACTAAGATAAAAAAAAATAAAAATAAAAAAAAAATAATAAAAATAAAAAGCTAATCTTAAGATTTAACAGGAAAGTTATTCACGCATTTTTAGTACTATGAGACATACATTTTTAATTTTAAAAGCTCGTTGTTATTAAGACCACGGCTACTCTTTAAGATTCGAAGATATTAATTATAAAACATTTTCTAAAAGTTGTCTTATAAGTTTGATTATTTATTAATTTTATTGCATGCTCCGTGACTGGGTACCACATAGAAAGAGAGGGATCAATATGGAAGTCTTTTTATGGGAAACTTGCCCGTATCCCCGTTACAGTTAGGCACAATCCCGAAAAACGCCTATGCAGTGAGCGCGTTCTCCCAAGACTCGGACCCCAGACCGAACTACCAGAGCTCAGCGGCTTTTACCACTCGGCCGCTGGGAGGCTGCCTTATAAATTTGGTAATGTTTTACAGTTTAGTGGTTTCTTTAATCCAAGAAATTTTGTAATTGCAATAGTATAGAAAAGCTGCGCCATGAAATTTGTCGATCTTTTATTTATTTATTTATTTATTTATTTGTGCTTATCAATGTCTTTTCGTTTAAAACAATTTGTTTTTTACCTAGGAAAACAAAAGAATCGGTTTTCTTAAAACAGATATGCGAGCTCTTATATTTTGGAGTAATTTGTAAGGCACATTAATAAAATTCGTGTTTAGAACAAAATTAAATAATTAACGTGTAGAATTTATATTTATTTTAAATAACCAGTTAATTTTAGTTTTAAGTTACTTTCCTATAAGCCTTCATTCCCCTAATTGTCAGTGCCGGAATATTTAAATTTAGTAGCGCGCGTAAAAAATGCAAATTCTACCAGTGGAAAAATAAGTTAAATATCGACGTTCCACTAGAGAAAAGACAGAGTCCGGGAAATTGCCGTGCATGCTTATACACAAACTTCTGTTTAGCGGTTACTGTTGGTTTTGGCGTGGCTTAAGCGTTATTATCTTGCTGCCACTAGACTCATTTGCGCGCTGTAGGCTACAGGATTATATGAGCCCCGTAGTTTAATTCTTCTACTTGTGAATATCTCTTATTTTAAGTTACCTTATACTGTTTCAGTTACCACCCAAGTTGAGGCGTAGTATGTTAGCGTCAAGTTGACGATTGCAAATGAGTTAAATATTTTAATAAAGGGCAGTTTTAACCCTTCCTCTGTGCACTACCTCTCAAGGTTCTACACAACAGAAGGAGAGTAGAACGTTGCAAACGTTTGAAAGAATTGCTGTCGTTAAAAATTGAGATTGTTAATGAAATCAATTTTACATACCACTTAAGAACTGATGTACTCCCTTTCAGGGACATTAAATTTTATTAAACTATATTTTTTTGATAATAAAATTTTTTTTGTTCATATTAAACTTGAAGGAATAGTGATGATCATCATTTCAAATTAATCTTACTTACATTACCCAATTGTTCATAATTTATGTCTTTATATTTTCAGATCAACAAGCTAGTATGAACAAAAGTTATACCCAGGAACAAAGAAACGTTATTGATTAATATGCTCAATAAAACTGCGGTAAACGCACGGTGGTAGGACTCATAACGAAAACAGTCTGTTTCAGGGCAAATTTCACTAAGGTTCGGAACGCTATTTCCTTCAGGTAGCTACGAGAAATGATGTCAATCCACACTCCCAAATGCAGTCCAAAATTGCGAAAGAGTATAATAAATCGACAAGAAGTGCTAGAAACACGTGAGATATTTGAAATGCTAAGAGTAACTTACTTAACATCATTACTAAAAGAATTGTGAAACAGTTATGAAAGCTACAGAGGCAGTTCTCACATTCTTTAGACGAGCTTCATTGTAATTCCAGAAATACTTTACCTAAAACTTTTGCGTTTTACAATTGAAGAGAAACACGCCAATGTGACAATCAAATTCGCTGAATTAACCTTGTATTTGCCGTTCATTTACTAAAAACACTCAATCGATTTCGAGGGCAGCTACGGGTCCCTCCTCATCAGGAGAACAAAATATCTAGAAAGGGAAAGAAAGCTGAGTAACGGCTTTTTATACTCTCGGGTAGAACCACGCGCGAGGAGGCAACGCCATCTATCGGCAAAAATAATCATCAAGAATTACGTTAATAGAATTTTAAAAGCGCTAGGAAGGACTGGATTAGACTTAAAATCGTTCACTACATTTGCTAAATCTTTGTGAATATGAAAAGCCTCAAGAAAATCCAATTCACCAACGGAAGAAGCTTTTTGGATAATTTTTGCAGATCCAAAGTCAAAATTATGATTAAATTTCCAACTATGATACGCTATTGAAGACTTGTTAATTTCGCCCTTTCGGACATAGGACTCATGTTCCTTGATACGAAGCTTTAACGCTCTTTTTGTTTGGCCAATATATCTCAAGCCACTCTGACACGATATACTATAAATTCCCCAAGAATTAAAGTCAGAAACAGAATCTTTTAGAGTCGAACCGTGAATTTTACTGATAGATGAGAAACTGACCCGAAAATTGAATTTGTGGAGAATCCGTGCAACCTTATAACTAACAGAAGTATAAAATGGAAGCACGACAAGTTCATTAATATTATTTCTAACAGTGGAATGTCTTCTATGATGGGAATCTGAAAACTTTTTAACAGCTTTATCAATGATCACGGAAGAAAATCCTCGGTCAATAGCAACTGCTTTTAAAAAATTATGTTCATTGGTAAGCAAGGATTCTGTGGAACAAACTTTGAGCGCGCGAAATACATAACAGTAAAGAGAAGCCATTTTTTGCTTAACAGGGGGCATGACTTACCATGGGGTGGTAAACAAACTGCAAAGGGTTTACGGTACACAGTAGTGCTAAAATCAATTTCATTGCGGATTATAAGAATATCAAGGAAGGGGAGGGAATTGTTGGATTCAATTTCAAGAGTGAATTGGATGGCTGGATCAATTGGATGGCTTTAGTAAATGTACGCCAAATACAAGGTTGTTTCAGAGAATTTGATTTTGTGTTTTATTTGTTTCATTCGATAGCCCTTATTATTTACTATCTTTCTACACCGTAATTTGCAAGACAAAGCCTTTTGTAGTGTGAGGTTTTACTTATTTAATTTAAAAGTTTTAGCTTAGAACCCCATGAACACTAACAAGCGAATAATCGCTGAAGTGTGTGAACAAAACACGTTAGACTTCAGGAGGGTTTACAACCCTTTATTTTTCAGTATATTTGCAACCAGTTCCTGGTTGGAACTTTACACAAAGCCTCAACTCGGGCTTAAATAATAATGAATTTAAATTAAATTAAACTAGCTTAACTAAGCTATCTGAAAGGTATATACTAAGCTATCAGAAATTTAACTACACTGCTGGCCACCGTAAATGCAACACGCTGAAAGAAGCATGCAAATAACATGAAATTTACAACATGCACTAGTGGAGGTGAGATATACAAATGATTAGAATTTCAGCGCAGACGCACATCACGCGCGCCTGTGGCGTAACTTCAAAGCGCTATTTGAGGCTTGGAGTTTTCGACGATTTCAAGTTCGAAAATTGTGTTTTTCATGTGGTTTTTTGAAAAAAAAAGATCCAATATGCCTCTTAGTAAACAACGACCATCGTTTGATCAACTATCCGAGTTCGACAGAGGAAGGATAGTGGCTTACCGAGAGTGTGGATTATGTTTCAGGGAAATCGGTATACGTGTTGGACGAAACCAAACATCTGTAATGCGGATATGTGACCGTTGGATGCAGGACGGTACGACGGATCGACGTGTTTGATGCCATCCACCACAGTGCACCACTGTGATGACGGATCGCTGAGTCACATCACGAACCATAGCTCAGCACATTCAGGCTCTAACGCATTATCCGGTGTCTGCGCGTACCATTCGACGCCGTTTACACCAGAGTGGTCTGTCCGCAAGAACGTCCATTGCTTCATCTACTCTTGATGCAGAACCACGGACGTCTCCGCCGCCAATTTTACGATAAAAGAGGGATGTGGACGGCAGAATGGCGTGAAATTGTGTTTACTGACGAGTCACGCTTCTGTCTGCAACATCACGATGGTCGCATTCGAGTCTGCAGACACCGTGGAGAGAGGATGCTATGCACCGCCACACTTGTCCTGCATCGGGTAATATGGTACGGGGCGGTATTGGATATCCCTCTCGCACTCCTGTAGTACGCATTGCCAGTACTTTAAACAGCTAGTGCTACATCTCCGAGATGTTGGAGCCAGTTGTCCTTCCTTAACTTTAGGGCTTGCCTACAGCCATATTTCAACAGGATAATGCGCGACCACACGTGGAACGCATTGTCCAAGGGTTCTTCGTCAATCTCCAGATTGAAGTGCTTCCATAGCCGTCTCGCTCTCCGGATCTTTCGCCGATAGAAAACATGTGGTCGATGGTTGCTGAACGACTGACCCAGATTACATTCCAAGCTGACACACCAGATCAACTTTGGCAACGTGTGGAAGCTGTTTGGTGTGCTGTATCCCAAGAACACATCCAAAGTCTCTTTGAATCAATGTCGAGGCGTATGGCAGCGGTGATCTCCAACCATGGCGGCTATTCTAGCTACTGATTCGGAAAGGAAACACACTTCACAGAAGTCTATTAATTTAATCATTTGATACTTGGTAAAGACGTTATCTACTAAATCCATTTTGTTGTGCTATCTCTTGTCTTTCTTGATGTTGCAATTTGGGTGGCCAGCAGTGTAGTTGGCCCCTACGTATTAATTAAATCGGCGAAGCCAAGCAAGGACCTAGAGTATGGCCGAACGTAGGAATATCTAAGAGAGACATAGCCAAGGGGCAAACGCCCGCTAGTCAGGAAATCAGTCTCTGTCTCTAGAAGTCGGTGAAATATCTACTTAAAAAGTACTCTTTCTCACTTACATTTACTCCGTTTCTGAAATAACATTCTGGCAAGAAATTGCAAGCTGATATTAGAATAAGATAGGAAAATACAAAACTTAAAGTAACTCTTAATAAACTTAGGATGAATCTTACAGTAGTATCGGAAGACGAATTTTAACTCATTTCTCTCAAACAGCTTTCCAATGTCCAAGGAGGGCTCTAGGTCAACGTTTCGATAATCCGCTTTATAAAAGCCCAAAAATCCACGGTGACAGCATCAGGAGACATATTAGGGGTATGACCGAAATGTTTGGCCTTGATACCCATTTCATGTTCTATTTTGTTTTAGGAAATTAAGAGGGCATTTTGTCTAGTGGCTGTTTATTTCGTGTCGATGCAGTTCCATTGATTGATGGCACTGTGGGTAAAGATAAGTTATTTGATATTTGAAAATTGTGTGTAAAACATAATCCTGATAATATGTAGAGTTGGTCTTAATATGTTTCTCCACTCTCTTTATTTTTCTTTTGCCGTTATATGAAAAACCAGCAACCCTCATAAACCGGTTTGAAGAACTTTCTTCAGATTCTTTGATCCATGTCTCAAAAGCGAAAGTCTTTCTTTTTCTCCTCTTTGATGATAATAAATGGATCTACTTTTATTGCAGTCATTTAAATGCACCCAGGAATCCTCTTGTGACAACAATTTGCGATTTTACAAAATTTACGCCGAAAACAAGGTTGTCGATTTGCCTGTTCTATTTTCTCCGCTTGCTCCCGCTTGTGTATAGATAGTCAAGGGGCGCACTTTGATAGCAGCTGGTAACTGCAATTTTCTATTTTTTACGACCTTTGTCCTAGTACTTTCTAACAAAGGATGGATATCAAAGTATCTGAAGTAATCGGTAGCGTCAGAAATCAAACGTTTCTAGTACATTTCGTATCAAACACACAAGCCCTTGCAATATCGTGCATGATTCAAAATGTAATATAAGCTCAGTTGGGTTTATTATAATATATGCTGAAACAAAGTCAAGTAAAAGTAAGCTCAGTCATGTTCCATGCTATGTTCCATGTTAAATTTCTGAATTCAAATTTCTACAACTTTGTTTCGAATTAGGAAAACAAGAATTATGGAGCGTTTGTTTGAAACTACCAATCGTAGAAACGGCGAAATTCAAAGTTTTATGTTTATTAAAATTAATTATATATAACTGAGTTCTTCATTGAGTTTTTTTTACTCAATCGAAGTTTTGTAAGAGAGTGGTTTTACATTTATGGGCTCCGATTTTTCGTAAAAGCTCTAAGTACCCCAGATCTTTAATAAAAGAGAAACCAAGTTACTCGTTGGGTTAATATGAATAGCAGTTTTCCTCGAAAAGGGATCGTATAAAAATGTTTTAAATAAAGCGCAATTTTTGATAAAATACAAAGATTTACCTCTTATTTAATTCACTCTTTAAACTGGAATTTAAAGGTATAAGATTACCTATTCAAAAGACAATTTAGACAATCATTCTTTTTTAAATAGCTTTCATACACAGTATTAGAAGAGTTCTTCCTACAACCACAAAATCCTTTAATTTTCTCGAGTTAACACGCTCTTATTCCCGTGCTTTGCCTAGTAGGATATACCTCACGTAAACGTTTCTATAAACGATGATATGGAAATGAAAATATGTCTGCATTATGTGCATTTCTAACAAAATATTAGTTTTAGAACTAAAAAAAAAAGAAATCCGGGCTTAGAAAAATGAAAATAGAAGTAAACTGCGAATAAAACAGTTCTAAGCTAGGTAGTTTTTGAGCTGAAGAGATATTAAGTGATAAATAATTTATCAGTGTTTTATGCTTCTCAGTATTCAGAACCCTCTAGAATCCCCAGACACAGACTCTTTTACAATTTTCAATAGCACGCAAGAATTTATAAGGATATATCCTCTTGCACTGCTTTAAAATACTCTAA
>KK113143.1:698530-733320 GCA_000611955.2 Stegodyphus mimosarum
GAATCTTTGCCATATCCTTTTAATACCACTCAACAATACCGTGCAAACTCGAATTCCATTTCTAAAAATAACATATTCCCAACTTCGAGAAATTTTATCCCGTCGCATTTTATATTCATCAGAATCATATATTCAGTTTTAAAAAGTAATTTTTATATCCTCCGGACTTTGAATAATTAAAAATTGACATAATTTCTCCGCACTCTACTAATTATTAAAAATCTTTGTAATCTGTCTTTCAAATAGATTAAAGGCGTGCGTCGTGATATTATGATTTATGCCAGACTTTAAGAAAAACAAATTTTAACCACCGTTGAAGCTTTTACACGCTGTAAAGATAAGCGGATATTATAAGCCTCAACTCTTTCTTATCCACAGAGGTCAAAATCTGTCTCCGTCAAACATCTGAAACGCCGGTATATATTGATTTCTATTGGAATGGATTCCTCCCTCCATGCTCAGTAGAATGCTACAGCGTCAACAGTAACCTATTTAAGTGAAGTGATCACTTCTCTCTTTGGGATCTTTGTACGGTTTCCTCTTAGAACAGGATTGCAACTACGAACGTCAGTAATTATGACTCTAAACAATGGAAAGGAAAAAGGTACTTTCAAATAAGAGAGCTACTTTAATCGCTTCAAAAGAATAACTCTCATGTTATTTAACAATTTCTGAAACACGTCAGCCATACGCTAACATGCTGGGGGAAAGCACCAGGAAGAAAACAAACGCAGGCGTTCGGGCCACCTGCCGAAGTTGGCATGCACGGGCGTTTCGAGCGACTTCGCTGTGAAAGCGTTAAGTACTAGAGTCGACTATATATAAGCCTTAAACAGTAGGAACCTGCATTACATTACGATATCCATGTAAGTTAATCAAATGAACGCCATGGGAAGACCATAGCTGCTTAGGGTTGTAATAACCATCGAGTTTGTTGAAGTTGAAAAAATATATATAGGTGCTTTATGATACCCCATAGTCAACACGAATTAAATTTATGTGTATCGCGCAGGAAGTGAATTTATTCATAACAGAGAATAAGCTAAGAATTCTTGCTTATAAAAGCGCATAAATATTCAGAAGTATAAATATATATTTCTTACCAAGTCAAAAATCTGTGTAAGTGTTATGCCTAGGCGTATAACAACGGCATCAGATGCATTTTTCACTGGCCTTACGGTGTTGTCGTATCCGTACATCAGTTTGTCCACCAGCCGCTTTTCGTCACTGTATTGTAAGTCACTCGATGTACCTTCATTTCCATCATCTCCTGTTAAAAGAAATGTCATTCCATCATGAGTGAATCGTTAATAATTAAGTAAATATAAGAACATTTCTTTTCCATTTATAAAGTCTCTGGAAGAACGTAGCAAAGATTTTGGAAACTACCACTACTTTGTAACTGCTGGTGAATGCAAAATCTCTGCTACATTTGTGTTTAAAATTCTCTATTTGCGCTGCGATGCGCTAGCACATCGTCTGCGAGATTATCTGCGCAGTCGCAAAGCGTTACCATAGTTACCAGTTTTCCTTTACCATTGTTATTGTTAAAAATAAATGAAAATGGCTGTTCTAAAGATTTGAAGTTGTGTTTAATTGGTCATTCGAACAACATTTTAGAATTAAGTTGAGGACCGCATAACTCCGCGAGAAATACTCATTTTCAGTATAAGAAACTGCTGATATTCTATAACTGTGAAAGATTTGAAATTCTGTACACAAGTGCCCTCTAAGTGATTTAATATTTTGTAAATACTTGGGATCTGATGTGTTGGCTGGATTTCACAGATAATAGAAAATTATTTAACATTTTTTAATTATTTTAAATATTATTTATAAATTAAAGATTTTTTTCATTTATCTTTTTTTTGTACTGGTTGAATATGGTATTTTCCAATTATTTCTAACTTAGCTGCATCATGTTATGTAACAATACCATCTCACTTTTATAGTTGAAAATACTAGATAAAGTGTATGTATATATCATATTATGCTTTTACATTTTATCCAAAAAGCAAGAAGAAGAAGAAATACTGTGGGTGTACAAAATGTGGTTTTTATAAAATACAATAAAGAGAACATAGTTATTGTATTGTTGCGTTCTACTGGTTCGTGGATTCGGAGTAATTGATAATAACACTTAATGAAGAATCAGAACACAATTTATTCTCCAGTATTATACAGAACACTTCCAAAGACACGTTTACAGTCGTGGAAAAACTGCGACGAACACACTGAAACTATCAACATCACAGCCTTCAGTCTAAAACGGTAAAGACAGCTTCAAAGCAAAGCAATTTAAGTACAGCTCCCGACTTTAGCGATCGCTCTCAAGCTAAACTCAGAATTCTACTACTGAACTCGAGATACTCTCTCTTTCTCCTCGTACAGGCAGGTTTATATAGCTTTAACCTACCTTTGAGAACATTCTCGAGAAAATCGCTAAACATGTGTTCTAGAATGTTCTTGCTCCATCTATCGGATATCGCCAATTTTGTCGCCAGATATCACCAAATGGATGATTTCGTACCAAATCTGGTAACTGTTCCTTTTCCTGCCACCTCCGGCGACTTTATCTCCGCATTGCGGGGAAGCTATCTTACCGCAGCTGGGCATTTCGCTACAGTATTATGTTTGTCATATTGATGTATTATCTTTGAGAAATTAATTTTTGTGATATATAATATATGTTTATTGATGTTCGTGAAAAGCAATTAAAAAATTTTAAAATAGTAAATTTGATATTAATGATTAACTGCATTTAAATAGACCAAGTTTAATCCTCAATGCACTTTATTTTCTAGACACGATTTGTAACAAGACTTTCAAGGTTGCCCAACCATACTCAAAATATTGTTGCGTGCGCACAGGTTCATAATAGATTGAACGTATACAGAACCCATGATAACTTAAATAGATAAAATTTATTTTGCCAAAAGAAATACTTCAAAATTCCGGAAATTTCCTCAAAAATACTGGTACAGCTCTTCACAATATCACCGAATACAACTTCGATAAAATTACTAACAACTTTAAACACAACGCAATGCAAAGCGAATCTAAAGGGCGAAGTTAAGACGTATATCTTAGTACTCCTAATTCAGGTCTGAACTGGATACTGACAACTACTGAGAAACCGATGCTCTCTCCGGTCTGATATAGTTTTCACCTAGCCGCCGAGATATTTCTTGTACTTTCTGCTTCTCGAATTACTGGAAGGCATATGAAGGCCGGATACAGATACAGCTAATACAGGAATCAATTACAATTATTTAATTACAATATCCTTTACCGTTATACAAAAAACGAATCCACATGTCGCCAAATGTTGGCTCAGTTCGGCGACTTTTGGTTATTTCTTGCCAAATTTTGTGACAAAAATTAGTCGCCAAAACCGTTGCCAGCTTGGCGATATCTCGCCAGATTAACAAGATAGCCATTTACTCAGAGTTAAATAGATTTACCCCTGTAGTCGTATTTTTCCTTCGAAGCATCGTTTCTCTCAAGCTTTTCATATTACATTATACGGAAAAATACAGTAATTTCACATATAATTTCACTAAAATTATCTATCGATGTACAAAGTTTGTAACAATACGTTAGTGGAAGATCGTCTTTCAGCAGTTTTGCATTGTTTAGATGCAACAAGCAATATAGCATTTCAAAAAGAGTATTGCAGCCGTTTAAAATTTATGAAGTTATTTATTTAACATGCAGGTACATTCACAATTTCTAATTTGCATAACATAAATGAATGCATAACGTTTCAATCATTAGGGGCTCAGCAATTTCTTAGAAATTAAATTTCAGCTAGGACAGTTTTTAGTCCGTTGTCATCACCAGAATGCAAATTAGTTATTGTGTATTTAAGCCGAGAGTTTGAATGGTTAAAGTTACAGCTTCTGGCAACCTCATCTGGCAGAAAGAGCGTGTTCTTCCTGCTTGAAGGCCACGTTGCTAACTTTGATTCTCAGAATCAAAGTTAGCAATGTGACCTAATAGCAAGAAGCAAGAAACACGTTATGCCTAATAGAAAAAAAATAATAGCAAGCCTAATAGCCAGAAAAACTTTACGCCGCAGAGATTAGAATTCTGAGGCATAAATTTTTCTTGCTATTAGGCTTGTTTACGCCGACTTTGGTCAGAACTTAACTTGTGCGCTAATTAAACTGTTAAACCGTTAGCCTAGACTTAAATTTCACTAACTTTAGCTTATCCATTACTTTTGACTTAAAGCCCAAAGTGCCAGCTTCTGTAAGCACAAGTTGGTGCCCTCTGTTAAACTTTATTTGGATTAATAAAAGGCTCCTTTACACCCTTCCCCTGTCTGTGTGGTAAATACAAAACATATCGATGATTCGCCACGTATCCTTCACAGGTTTGGTCGTGTATGCTCCCAAAGAAGACCAAACTGTACAAGTTGTATGGTTTTGGGACATACCATTACCATGCGTGGGGAGAGCGGTGAAAGAAGAGATATTTATAAAATAAAATCCTAAAATATCCCCGAAGACAACCCCCCCATAGCCACTTTATTTATTTTATTTCCTAATAGTGTATTCTGGAACATATAACATTCTTGGGGATTAAATATGAAAAATTTCAACAATTTAATACCTCCAAGATGTGTTTTTTTTTAATTAGATAGAAAATCTTGCCGCTACAAATGTATTGATCAGAAATATGACATCTAGTTGAACACTTATCTTTATTACTGCATTCGTCAGCATCAAATGTATATATATGTATGATATGTGTGTGTATACTCACAATCACACACACACACATACATACACATTCACTACCTTTCTTAAAAGTCCTTGCCCCAGCCTTTATTTTAGCAATCTTCAGTCGTAGACATACACTTCCAATTCCAGAAGTGTCTTGAAAGATGAAAATATTTATGTTTTGGCAATGTAAAATTTTAAAAAATGAAATAATTTTCGACAAATAACGAAACCTGACCTCTAATGCATTCTCCCGCTTCCTATACTTATATTTGAGCAAGTTTTAACACTCATTTTAAAAATATAAAAATACAAGAAGTTTGACTCCCGTGCGGCAAAAACTGACAGGGATATTTAATTCCGAAAACTTACAATTTTGGTTGTAATTTTCAACTTGCTCTTGAGGGGCCGGTTAATTAAGTTAGAATAGTAGGAGAAAAAAAAGTTTAAATGAACCCCAGCAAAAAAATGGGCATAATTTAACAGGCCGTAGATGGAAGTCACGTGGTGTCTACATCGGATTTTCTTGTTTGTTTGTTTGTTTGTTTGCAAGATGTCAAGGATTAGCAATGCTTAGTTTATTGATGCAAGTCATGCACATGGGATTCCGATAAATGGTTCTCCATGCTGTCAAAACCTCTGACAACCTAATAGGTGCTGCAAAAGGATCACGTGTCAAACAAATCCCATATTGAAATAACATCCGCATCTCCGCATCCTGAAAGTTCACTAACAAGAAGAAATGGCAGCTCAATAGTGGTTTTAAGAGGGCCTTTTAGCTAAAAATCAATAAATAGCGATGCCAATAAATATATCATGTAGTTCTTTTCCTCCCAATCTCCAGGGTAGGGCCGAGCAATATGCCTCAAGCGTGCCGGACAGTTATTGACTAGACACTCTTTTCCGTCTTCAATATGGAGCAATGCTCTGGTTTCCGCTCCATACTGAGGCCATAGGTTTCATAAAAATCGATAAACAGAGTGAAGAATTTCCAAGCGTAAAAATAAAATAATATGCGCTAGGTGCTTTTCGGAGCATTTCAGCAATAATCCGATACCTCCTTTGCTTGCGATTTTTTTTCTCCCTCCCCATTTTTTTTAACAACATTATTATTATTTTAACACCGCTAGTGACTGTTTGCAATCAAAACACAGCAGATTGCTGAGGTCCACCTTTTTAAAGTTCAGAAATTCCTCTGCATATATTTATACATTTTATTACAATTTTGTGTTTCACATTAATGCTGTGAACGACGATTTCTTATTCCACACGTCTTGATTTATAGACAGGATTTCAACACTCAACAAATGAAAATTCCTAAATTCTTTGCTTTATAAGACTGTTGTACCATTCATGCCTTATTTTCCTCTAGAGAAAAAAATTTGGTGTATACACTACATGATTTCCTTGTACGGAATATTAAATTATACGCATTTTGAATTTCATTTAAATTTATTGGAGTGAATTAAATCTTCTTCATCGATAGGGCATAAACCACAGTAGAATAAATGTACTCTTTAAAATTCACTATCTTTGTTTAACACAGCGACACTCTGGCGCTAGGTTCACTTAACAGCGTTACATCTCATTCATTTTATAACTTATCAGAATGCACAAAAAGTATGTATATCAGCTGGAGAATGACCTAAGCGTTGCCACATGTTCTATTCAAATACCATAATAAATCTAAAACGATGTGCAATAAAAATTAAACAAACAACCAAAGAAAAGAAAAGGGAAAGAAAAGAAGCAATTTTTCACAGACGATTCAGTATTTCTCATTCAATTCATTCAGTTTTTACTTCGCGACAAGGCAAAAATACATAAAAACTGTAAATGCCTATAGTAAAAATTACGAAGTAAATCTTAAAATATTAATTTCATCGAATAAATTTCAGAATGGGTTAAGCACGATTTAATTCGCAATAATAAAAGAAGGCGTTATCTTTGCTGTTGGGAAGCTTAGTTTCTCTCGATTGGCAACAAATCCAATATTCTCCTAAGTTTCAAACGTAAACAAATATGTCCGCCATGAGAAAAATGATTAGGCTTAGCCACACTAAAACAACTTTTTAATTGTTGATATTTCTACAAATCTTGCATGCAGATTTACTAGGGGCATAAATGCCCTAATCGGAAGATAAGGAAAACATAATTCAATTATTTTTAAAGCAAAAAATGTACAATTTACCAATATATAAGAATAAAGAAACTGAGTTCACTGAACCCAGTAACAGAGTGAATATATACATACATTAATTTAAATTTATATACTTTTGGTGCGGGCGATTGCAACCAAAATAGGAGGCGAAATCTACATGTTATAGCAGTTCTATATACAAAATTTCAACGTTCTGAGGCTACTCGTTTTTGAGTTATGCGAGATATATACATACATACGTAAGCACGAACGCCATGAAAAAATCTCTTCAGAATCCATTTTAAATCAGTTTTATAATTTTTTTGGGGGAAAAGGAGCCTTTATTCTGTTGTTACGTACGGATGTCACTCAAAAATATCGTTAAATTGCATTCGTTAGCGGCCAAAATAGATATTTTCGTTGAAATATGATATTCGAAATTTTTTGCGATTACAAAACTTCCTTTTTACTTTGTACAAGGAAGCAAAATGTATACTATTATCATTGCCACTTCTCTAAATGTAGCATAGAATGTGTGGTAACCAGCTGCAGGTCGGGTTGATGGCTCCGTGTAATTATTAGTGCATATGTTGAAGTTGCTTAACACTTGAACTCAAAACATATTTATCACAAATTATGAGGAGCTCTTTTACAATATCTGATAAATGGGAAAATATAGAACAATTAATGTAGGTAAGATTCTGGTCTCGTTATGTGACGATCTTACTAACGGCGGATCTCTCTAGTCGAGAGTTCTAGTCGATAGTCCAAGCATTCTTTCGTGTTGCTCGGATGGAAACAATCTGCAGATTGAGTTTGCCACGCCTCTTTAACTTTCAGTTGCATTTTACATCATCTGGTTCGTTATATCTGGAACGCTATCAGAGGAAAAACAAGATCATTGGTTCGTCAGCCTTATTAAAATCAAGAGGCTTTGTCGAAAGACGCAATGCAGAAAGCTAATCTCTTGATGCTGGTCTGACACATCGTAAAGCTTAAAAACAGTGATTTGCGGGGACTGCGCAAACGATTTTGTCATCTCTGTGTGGTCGCCGCAGAGACATCAGTTTTCTTGAAGCAAAAGACGTGAATAATGTGCAGTGTTCTTGCCGGGGTTCGAACCCTGGATCTCTCGAATACGCGTCGAATATGTCGTCCACGAAGGTACGCGGAAAGGAGGGAAAAACTACCTTAAAATAGTTACATCCCACATAGCACAAAAACATCCCCGGGATATCCTGAGGATGTTACTCGCGGAACATGCGCACATCCTCAGGACATCCCGGAATATCCCCGAATCTCCTAAACACATGCGCCTGAGTGCTTAATGTCACATCCAGTGTATCCTCCAGACATCAGCGTACGGGATGTTGTTAGGATCTGAAATCCTACTTACTACATCCTCAGGACATCCTAGGATGTCCCATTAACTTCCTAAACATATCTCATTATATCCTCAGAACATCCTACCTAGGCCCCATCGACAGAGTATGGGATGTTATTAGCATTTATTAGTTATTAATATAATAACACGCAAAATTACGTGATGTAACAGAACATACTAACGATTTTTTTTACTAATAGCACTCCTTTAATGATGCACTTTAAACATCATTTTGTAAATTTAATTTAAGTTTTACTAACATTTACCTTATTTTCATTCTTCCCATCATGACTTGTTTTGTCAGGCACTCCCTCAGTCCAGAGGCCTATGTAAATGTTATAGAAAGCGGCACAGGTTAAAATTAGGTAAAAATTGTAGGCTGTATGATTTTAGAATAGACGTTTGGCCACTGGTACTGCTACGTTCCCAGATAACGCCGCATTCGATTAGAACAAAATGCCTGAAATTGTCACGACTGCCAAGTATTGAGTGTTAGCTGTTGTTTTTCCTGCTCAACCCAATTAATGTTGTTGCTTCTCGAAGAGTTGTTGGAGTTGTCACCCAGCTAATATACTGTAGAGTTTCGTCAATGGCTGTTAATAAGACTACTATGTAAACTACTATGTATTATGTAGCTCTAAATTCTACCAGCTGTTAGAAATAAGTTTTATATTAACTTTCACATTTTGAATTGTATCTTTGTCCACAATAAGCATTAAAGAGGGGTAATAACTCCCCAAGACGTAGAGGTGATTAGAGATTAGTAGATAACGGCAAAGCACACTACCGCTATCTGCCTTCGTGGAGAACTTTCTAAGGAAAAACCAAGAAATTGGGTGAGTTTATGAGGAAAACTATGTAAACCAACCTTGCAGTCAGTCCAATCACCTTGGCTGGAAACCAAACTGGCTCATATACACGCTACACATGAGGAAACCTCCGATGGAAGCAGCCCTGGAATCGAAACCAGGTCTGAACTACCAGCGTTCAGCGACTTTACCGCTTGACTGCTGGTGGACCCAACACGCAGAGGTAACTTCTAAATGTTAGCAGTTAGATACAGTAACTTAATTAAGTAGTTAAACACTTTTAACTGCCATAACCTTGTTTACGATTGAACTTTTCGTAATTCTAATTTGCAATTCGTATCCACGTGCACTGACTGAAAAAAAATCCAAAAGCCAAGAAAAAATTAATGTAGAATAATAAAATTTCGGCAATACATTTGTTTAGCTGACATATTTGAATGACTGAATTTTCAAGATGACAGTTAATGCAAGTGTGAGAATAGCCATTTCAAATGCGAAATGCTGGTACATTAATAACCGGTGAAACTGCCGGAATTTTGAATGTAAACCTCCAAACGTGCAGGCATTGTGTCGTACAGGTGCCCGATGTCAGTTCGTGGGATGGAGTTCCATCCCTGTTGCGCTTGATTGGTCAGTACAGAGACGGTTATTGCTGGTTGTGGTTGACTATGGAGCTGTTGTCCAATGATGTCCCATATGTGCTCGACTGGAGTAATCTAATATGCGAAGGCAATACGTAAACACTCTTTATAGCATGCTGGTTTGCAACAGCAGTATGAAGGCGAGTGTTATCCTGTTGGAAAGAACCTCTTTGAATGCTGTTCATGAATGGAAATAGAAAAGGCTGAATCACCAGACTGACGGTACAAATTTGCAGTGAGGTCCGTGGGATAACCACGAGAGTGCTCCTGGTGTCATAAGAAATTGCTCCCCAGACCATAAATCTGGTATAGATCCAGTGTATCTACGCCGTATACAGGTTGGTTGTAGGCGTTCACCTGTGTATCTAGGCCGTAGACAATGTATCAAGGCAGTAAACATGTTGATTGTAGGCACTCACCTGACCTCTTTCTAACCACACTGCCATCACTGGCACCAAGACAGAACCGGTAGGAAGCAGAAGAGATCTCCTTTCAGTCCGTCAATGAGTTCTAGCTTGACACCTGTGACGTGGCAAATGACAGTGGGTTGGAGGCAGTGGAATGCACGCTACAGGATGTCTGGCTGGAAGTTGTTTAGTAACCGATTTGTAGCAGTTCGTTGTGCCATTGTGGTGCCAACTGTAGTTCGAAATTCCGCTGCACACGCAGTACGATGCACCACAGCTATATGCCAAACAGGTGTATCTTGCTTCTCAGCAGTGACGCGTGGCGGTCTGGAAAAAGGTTTTCTTAAGCCAATACCTCCCGTCACCCACTCTTACCAAAACCGTTTCCTTGAAATTCACATTGCCTGAATCAATACATGGTTCCAAATGAGCTAGAACAAATTGTGTTCAAATTTCAGCCCAAAATATTGACATCTTGAGGTTTCACAACTCAAGTGAATATCTGTTCTAACTTTTTATAACGGTTTTATGTTTTTTCATAAATTGCTTTGTCATAAACGCCATTATTAGAGCAAGAAATTGCTTCCCACAATAAAGTATCAAATTTAATGCCAAATATGCTACTACATGACGGAATGGGCTCTAATCTAACTATTGCTTCTAGCTTGGGGTAAGTGATCCCTTGGCTTCCATGATCTTTCAACGACATTTTGTTGTTAATTAGTTGGTTGTTCGGTGTGTTTTGTCAGTCCCGCTTTATCAGTCATTGTTTATGTTGGATTAAGATGAAGTTAACTAGAAGCGTATCTTTCTGTAATGTTTTTGGTATAGTATACAACTTAAAGAGACAGTTTTACCCATGTATACTGATGTAATGAGGCATATGCTTTGGATCAGAAATGAGTTATTGTGGAAAGGAAAAAAGAAAAAACGATCAGTCAAAGACATTACAGATATTGTTTCCTGTGACATTTCAAGAATTTGGGAGTAAAAATCCATATCTCAGTTAAGTTACCTCTGGGAAATGTATCTAAAGATAAACCAGCTAATGTTATTGATAATAATATTATCGAAAGATTATCTAGCTAACGTAAGCTGCGGAGAGAACGTTTTAAAGTACGATACCAGTTTCAGTCAACCGCTACACCAATAATACAATCTTTGAATGGCATCTACTTTGATGGGAGGAAGGAAAAACTATAATGTACGAGAAGAAGGGAAATTCTTCTTACAGGACTACAGCTAAGGAATAACATATTGTCCTCCTGTCAGAACCTGGTTCTGTCCATACAGGACATAAAACTCTGGATTCTGGGTATAGCACAAAGCATCACCAACATTGCTAAACAGAAAGTGATAGAACATTCCAAACTGGTTGCTGTTGGGTGTGATGGAAGGAGTGTCTACACTAAGAAGAAAAATTGCGTGATTAGACATACTGAGATCATTATTGGTTATAAACTGCAATGGTGGCAACAGAATTCTTCGCCTTTATATATCAACCGCCAAACCAACAGACGGCTTAAAGCTACTAGCCGAATATGCTGTAAACGTTTATGTACCATCCTGGTTTGAAATAAAGGAACTCCCGAGAGCAACACGTGGAGCACAGGATGATAGAGGTAAGATCATTCTTGCCAGAAAATTTTAAGGCAATCGTTCACGAAATTAATCTGAGGGACTGTTATTTTGCGCAATCTGAAAATTTTCTGTTGGTGATGTTGGAAGAGGAACGAGCACATATTCGTGAACATGGCCTGAGAAGAATACTGAAAAGCAAGAAAAATTGAAAGGGAGAAATACGACAATTTGTGCTTCTCAAATTGAGTTTGAAAGCAGAGGAGTGTTTTCAGACGATTCCCTGGGACAATCCCTTGGAATACTGGCTACCTTGAACCTCCTTCGCAACGAAGACATAAAATTAATTAGAGACCGTTCTTAGTTTGAAAGAGGAAAGCTCACTTGCCATTCTCAAGTAACAGAGAGGCATATGAGACTGGTGACAAAGGAGTCATCGGTAATACGTGGTGCAGAAGCCAGAGATGGATTCTTACGCAGTTGAATCAAGTCCTAGAACGGACGGACGAATTTCGACATTAGGACGATTTTCTTCGGTTTTCTTGTCCAACCTGAAGATGACGAGCAATTGAGCTGAAACTTTTTTAATGGCATTTTTTTACCAGTTACAACCATACGCTGGGTCAGGAAACAAAGCTGTTGTAAAATACTAATTAAAAACACTTTAAAAAAATAATTTGATGTTTTCATTAACATTGATTCTTTTTATTTACCTCATGTGGAATCCGAAGATGATGAGCGACTGAGCTGCAATTTTTCTATTTTTTTTTCCGTCAAGCAGAACCATTTGTTGGGTCAGGAAATAATGAATTTGAAAAGAAGATTTTTTGCCCTTTTCACTACAGCCTATTGTGGATACATTCCTGTTACGTTCTTGTGCAATATAGCGGAAAGGTAATCTTCCTTCTCAAAACCTTGTTACACGACCTCGTTCAAACACACTACGCTGTTTATAATAACCAATTTCGCTTATATAGCACAATTGCTTCTTGGAGTTGGTAGTTTTATTCCGTCATTGTATTTAACAGTTAAAAGATTTTAATGCAAATATGTATATTGGAAGAATAAAAAAGGGACAAAGTCTAATACAGAGAAAATTTTTTATATACAGTGTCTCACAAAAGTGATGGGACACTTGTGCTTTACAAAAGGAAACTGTAATAAAATAAATTAAAAAAACATGTAAATTTTTTTTGTGGGTGTGTTTCATACTTAAATTTAGTAATAATTATTACATAACATACATTTTCTCAAAATATTAATTTAATAAAAATACAATGTTTTAGAACGGAGCAAAAAATGGCTCACATAAGTGATGGGACGCCATTAGACTATGCAACAAAAATCGTCTGAAGTAAGCAATAAAAATATTTTTTGGGATTTTTATTTTTGCTAAAAAGCAATTGGCAATAATTTATAAAATCCTCTGCGTTATTTCTGTCCAGTTTGTTTTGGAATTGTTGTGTTTTTTAGCTCTGTGCAGCCATGAATGCTAAACAAAAAGAAACTTTGCCTGAAATTCGAAAATTAGTTATTGATTTGCATATTGAACGTGGAAAATCTATTAGAGAAACTACTGAAACAGTTAACTTCAGTCATTCAACAGTTTTCAATATCATTAAACGATATAAAAAGAATCATATGATTCGGGATAAAAGAAGACCTGGCCGACTATCCACTGGAATAAAGCGAATTGTCGTTCGAAATATTAAAAAAAATCCAAGAATGAGTGCTCCTAAAGTTGTTGCTGATTTACAAGCATTGTATGGAGTAACTGTTAATCCTTAGACTATTAGAAGAGTAATTCGATCTGCTTGATATCACGGTAGAGCAGTCAGGAAAAAAACTCTTCGTAAGTGAAAAAAATAGAAAACTCAGACTGGCTTTGGAAAATCCAACATAAATAAGAATTCTGACTACTGGAATGAAGTTATACTTGCTGATGAGAGTAAATTTAATATATTTAGTTCTGACGGTAGAATCTTGGTGTGGAGAAAACTCAGGAAAGAATTTCGCAAACAGAACTTGGTGCCAACAGTAAAACATAGTGGAGGAGGAGTTATGGTATGGGGGTGTATGTCGTCAGCTGGAGTTGGTAATCTTGTTTTTATTGACAGTATAATGGATCAGTATCATTATTGGCGTATTAAATCAAAATCTGAAATCTTCAGCACGAAAATTGAACCTTCATAACGATTTTAAACTCTACCAGGACAATGACCCCAAGCACACTGCTTTGAACGTTAGACTCTGGCTGCTGTATAACTGTCCTGAAATAATAAAAACACCACCACAATCTCCACCATAGAGAATATTTGGCAAGAACTGGAATCAAGAATTCGCAAACACATCATTTCTTCAAAACAACAATTAAAATCGGTGCTTCTAGACGAATGGGGTAAAATCACTCCAGAAATCACATAAACATTATTCGAATCCATCCCAAGAAGATTAAATCAAGTTTTAAAAGTAAAAGGAAATCCAATAAAATATTAAAACCTTTTAAAAAGTAAAATTTTTGGATAAATATTTGATGGAAAAGTAACTGTCCTATCACTTGCGTGAGCCATTTTTTGCTCCGTTCTAAACAATTGTATTTTTATTAAATTAATATTTTAATATTTTGAGAAAATGTATGTTATGTAATAATTGTTACTAAATTTAAGTATGAAATACACCCACAAAAAATGTTTACATGTTTTTTTTAATTTATTTTACCACAGTTTCCTTTTGTAAAGCACAAGTGTCCCATCACTTTTGTGAGACATTGTATATAAATTCAAAACCTGAAATGTTAACTTGTGACCCCTTCTGTATATATTAAAGCATAATCTCTTTGATGGATAGCATAATCACTTTGAACTTATTCTGCTGTTCTCCGTGACTTTTTGCAAATTCCCATATTTTGATTTACGCTTAAATTTTACAAAGGAAAATAACATTCCAGGGGAAAAAAATTCTTAACTTGCAAAATAAAGTAACCAACTATCTTCTTTCACAACAGCTATTTTTTACAAAGCTCGAGAAGGAAATTCATTTTTTACGTTATCTGAAGCTAAAAACTGTGTGAAATGAAGTAGAAAATGACTGGATGCTTTAAGAAAAGACCGTAATTTTTCTTACAGTGCAAATGGACCATTCGGCTTTAAGCTCTAAAACCGCAAGTATAGCCATCTGACCGAAGCATGCCTTGAGTTCTTCGCCGAAGACTTTTAAAGTACTTGGAAGCAATCGCAGCCACCATTCATTTCAGTGCAAGTGAAAGGCGATTCATGCTCCCGCGATCAATATAAAACTCAAGGCACAAAATTGTTTCACAACAGCACGTGCACAAAATTGTTTCTAACCTGACACTTGCTGTTTCGTATAAAAATATTTGAAAAACGAAGCAGACGCATTTAAGGGTAAAAAATAGTGGGTATAAAACGAAACCTGAGGGTAAGCTGTTCATTTATAATACTATTTTTTTATTTTTACGGAAAAGGACACTAAAAGGTATAAATTTATTACATGGCTATGATTCTCATATCGCAGTAATAAATCACTTTTGAAACAAGTATTTATTATGCTCTCTGAATAATGTGTTCTTGCTTGAACACTTAGTTGTTTTCTCTGGTTATTATTATCGGTATAAAGTATAATTTGCGTTATAAACTGTTTTAACACATAAGCGTTTCTTGTCGCCTAGATCAAATTTTGAAATCTTCAGCACGAAAATTGAACCTTCATAACGATTTTAAATTCTACCGGGACAATGACCCCAAGCACACTGCTTTGAACGTTAGACTCCGGCTGCTGTATAACTGTCCTGAAATAATAAAAAAACCATTGCAATCTCCAGACTTAAAACCCATAGAGAATATTTGGCAAGAATTGGAATCAAGAATTCGCAAACACACCATTTCTTCAAAACAACAATTAAAATGGGTTCTTCAAGAAGAATGGGGTAAAATCACTCCAGAAATCACAAAAAAATTAGTAGAATCCATCCCAAGAAGATTAAATCATGTTTTAAAAGTAAAAGGAAGTCCAACAAAATATTAAAACCTTTTAAAACGTAAAATTTTTGGATAAATATTTGATGGAAAAGTAAGTGTCCCATCACTTATGTGAGCCATTTTTTGCTCCGTTCTAAACAATTGTATTTTTATTAAATTAATATTTGAATATTTTGAGAAAATGTATGTTATGTAATGATTGTTACTAAATTTAAGTATGAAACACACCCACAAAAAATTTTACATGTTTCTTTAATTTATTTTACTACAGTTTCCTTTTATAAAGCACAAGTGTCCCATCACTTTTGTGGGACACTGTATATAACAATAAAAGATCCTTTCCATTATAAGCTATTTTCTCCCTCTTTTCTGCATGCCTTCGGGGTGTAAGGGTAGCACACTTGGCGCATATTCGGGAGGTCTAGGTTCGTAACCCAGCGAGGGCATTACACATTTTTTATCTCTCCTGCTTCAAAATATCCTAATGACTCTAGACGGTTATGAGATGTTTGTATTATTATACATGTTATTATATAGTTTAATTATATAAATATATCTTTTATCTAAAAATTTCCTTTAGAAAATTTTAAAAATAAGCAATAATTAAAAATATTATTTAGGAATAAACAAAAATGTCTATTTATAATTAGTATAATTTTGCCCCAATATTAGTAAAATAAGGCGTTGAAATGAATTTATAATACCCGATCTACAATCTGCCAAAGAAAAATCTGATGTGTAGACAACATGACGCCCTTGTACGTAATGTTAAAATTATACGCATTTTTTCTTGCATTTCATTTAAACTTATTAGATTGAATTAAATCTGCTTCGATAGCGCATAAACCACAATAGAATAAATGCACTCTTTTTAAAATTCACTATATTCGTTTACCATTACGACACTCTAGCGCTGCGTTACATCTCAATCATTTTATAACTCAGAATGCACAAAAATTATATCATCTGAAGAATTATCTAGTCGTTGCCACATGTCCTATTCACATACCAGAATAAATCTAAAACGATGTATAAAAGAATTAAACATAAAAAAGAAAGAGATTGTCACAGACGATTCAGCGCCGCTTACCTAATGCGCATGCGCTACTCGTAAACATTCTGGCGACAATATTTGCTGCTAATAAAAAACACTTATTTCCTCAAATTTCATTAGAGATTTATTTCCCATTCAATTAATTCAATTCTCCCTTCGCGGCAAGGAAAAATGCATTGAACCTCAAAATTTCTTCATTAAAAAAATCAAAAAGAAATTTTTTTTTAATCATAATTAGAGTTTCTACGCAAAAACAGGCAATTCGGCCGGCAGGGAACGAGGCAGAATTTTCACTGCACAAAAATGAAAGTTTAATTTTGGTACCACTCGGGAAAAAGACCCTGAACGTGCTGAAACTGAATTCACTGTTCTGTTAAGTTCTAAATGTAAACAAATATGACTGCTGTGGTAAACAGTAATTAGGCTTAGCCGTAATTTAAAAACTTTTAAATGGCTGATAGTTTTACAACTATTGCATGTAGATTAACTAAAGGCATGAAAACCTGAAGCGGAAGATAAGAACAATATAATTCAATCATTTTTAAAGCAAGAAATGCATAATTTACAACATAAAAGAATAAAAAATACGTGTTCAACCGAGCCAAGTAACAGAGTGGGTATATTTATGTATATACAAACACACACATTTATATACTTTTGGTGCGGCCGATTGTAACTAAAAAGGGAGGAGCACAACTACATATTATAGCAGCCCGATATGCAAATTTAACGTTCTGAGGCTACTCGTTTTTAACTTATGCGAGACACATACGTACACACGCCCCGAAAAAAAATCTCTTCTGAATCCATTTTAAATCAGTTTTATAATTCGTTTTGGGAAAAAGAGTTCTTTATCCTGTCCTTACGTAGGGATGTACGAAAAAACATCGTTAAATTGCATTCGATAGCGGTCAAAATGGATATTTTCATTGAAATATTATAACCGGGGATATTTTTTTATATAAGATAGCCAGAATGTTTCGTGATTACAATACTTCTTTACTCTGTACAAGGAAGTAATAATAAAAAAGTAGGCAAACAGCTGAGTTATATGAAATTCAAAAATAAGTAAATAAATAAGGGGCAAAAGGAGTGGGGGTGACTTCCGAGCAGAATAAAATTCTCATCCGCAAAAATAAAGCCACATAAAGGATAAACAGTCTATTTCGTCTACGTATGATGTATTGATGAGATTTTGATCTGGTGAAATCTCAGAAATTTGGAATTTAATAAAAGGACGAATCATCGAGAGCGATTCTCCCCAGGGAAATTTTTCCTAAGTGAGTCCTTTCAGTCCTTTGCCAGAGATTTCAATTACAGTTTCATTCTCTTATTGGATTATTCGACCTTACTTGCTCTCATTTTCTTCTGTTTATATCACTGAAGAAACAGTGGGAAAAAGAAAGTAAATTGCTAGAGAACAGTACCTTTATAATACAGATGCTTTGAGTGCATGAGACAGAAGCTAGTAGTGTATACAGTCGATGGTACAAGATTTTCGAAATTGGTAGAAGTGGATATGGCTTTTATTGTCTTAAATGTCTATCTTAGGTATGTGCTTCCAGATAAGAAATTTCTTAAAATAGTTTAGAGAATTTTATCAAATCAGTTTAAACTCTGCGTATAAGAAAAATCGGTACCATTCCGCCAATGCGGCCAATGCCCCAGGGCACGGATGTTAAGACCGCGCCTCTCAAGAAGGAGGGAAACTAATTCGTGGCCATCTCGCGGGGCGGAGGTTGCCAGATAATGAAAAGCCCCAGTTTAAAGCGCTTCAGATTTCTGCAGTGAGTGGCGGCAATAACGGAATTTTCATCATGGGACAAATCAATGGAATTCTTTGTAACATGACGATCGACACGGGAGCCAATGTTACCATCATTCGAAAAGATTTGGCTCAACAGCTCGAAGGTAAACTTATCTGGACGCCGCCCTGCGTTACCCTCCAGACTGTATCCGGCGAGAAGATCAATATAGAAGGGAAATTAAACGTTAACATCACCTTTGGAAGTGCCGCTTACCATCACACGGCCTATGTAGCAGAAATTACGGACCCTTGCATACTCGGATTGGACTTTTTAAGAAAATACAATTTTTCCTTGGACTTTAAAAATAACGAACTGCATTCTGCCTCTGAGGACATAACTTTATTCGGAATTAATGATGAAGGAGTGAAATCTATCCACAAAATCGTAGCTCAAGACGATATCACAATACCGGCAAGAACAGAAATGTTACTTCCTGGATCCATAGCCGAAAACAGAAAGTTCCGCTACGGCGTGATGGAATATCTCAAGAATTGTAATAGCCCTAAAGGAGTATTAATAGCCTCAGCACTCGTCGACCTATCGGGGACCGTTATCCCGGTGAGAGTTGCCAATGTAACTGATAAGGCGAGAGTTATTAAGAAAGGTGAAGTGGTTGCAGAATGTACTCCAGTAACCAGCCTTGAAAGAAAAAGTAACATCTCAAAACCCGCGTCTTCCGACAACATTATATCGGAGTTACTGCAGAATGCGCAATTAAACGATGAAGAAAAGAATGCTGCCGAGCGTGTTATTAAAGATCTTCAAGATGTTTTCTCCCGTTCGTCTTCTGACGTTGGTCGAACCAGTTTGACTCAACATAGAATCGATACTGGTGACCATCCACCAATCAAGCAACATCCAAGACGTCTGCCGATTGCGAAACAGGAAGAGGTACGAGCACTTTTAAAGGACATGCAAGAAAGCAATGTCATCGAGCCTTCAGCAAGTCCCTGGGCATCTCCCATCGTCCTGGTGAGGAAGAAAGACGGATCAACCAGATTTTGCGTTGATTATCGCCGGTTGAACGAGGTTACGAAGAAAGACAGTTACCCTCTTCCTAGAATTGATGACATTCTGGACACTCTTTCTGGAAGCAAGTGGTTCTCGACACTTGATTTAAAGAGTGGATATTGGCAGGTAGAAATACATCCTGATGACCGAGAAAAGACGGCATTTACTACAGGACAAGGACTTTGGCAGTTCAAGGTGATGCCGTTTGGGCTATGTAATGCGCCGGCTACATTCGAACGTCTAATGGAGACTGTTTTAAAAGGTCTTTCATACGAAGCCTGTCTGATATACCTGGATGACATCATCATCGTCGGGAATAGTTTCGAAGAACATTTGGAAAATCTTAGAAAGGTGCTTCGGAAACTGAAAGAAGCCAATCTGAAGTTGAGTCCCGCTAAATGCAAATTATTCAGACAGGAAGTCGCTTATCTCGGACATGTCATCTCTGCTGAAGGTGTGCGCACGGATTCTGAAAAAGTGTCAGCAGTTAAAGACTGGAGACGTCCCGAAAATGTCCACCAGCTGAGAAGCTTTCTAGGACTTTGCACCTACTATAGGAGATTCGTGAAGGATTTTTCTTCCATCGCAAGACCCCTTCACAAGCTGACAGAGAGCAAGCAAAAGTTCGTGTGGACAAAAGAATGTGAGAATGCATTTAAGAACCTGAAGGAAGCCTTAACATCTGCTCCAATCCTGACGTATCCTCAGCTCGACAGACCATTTATTCTCGACACGGATGCGAGTAATGAAAGTGTCGGCGCTGTTCTGTCCCAAGAAATAGAGGGCCAAGAACGTGTAGTAGCTTACTGGAGCAAGTGCCTATCTAAACCGGAGAGGAATTACTGTGTCACCAGGAAAGAGTTGCTCGCCATAGTCAAAGCCGTAGAACATTTCCATCATTATCTGTACGGCAGAAAATTCCTGCTCCGCACAGATCATGCATCATTGGCCTGGCTTTTAAATTTCAAGAATCCTGAGGGTCAGATAGCCAGGTGGATACAGAGACTCCAGGAATATGACATCACTATCCGTCATCGCAAGGGACAGTCGCACGGAAACGCTGACGCCTTGTCTAGAAGACCTTGCCCAGAAAACTGCCGATATTGTTCCAGGGTCGAAGCTAAATACCAACTGGTTAATGCAGTCGCACGGCAAATTACAGCATCAACATTGGCTGATCCAGATCCATGGACTGACAAGGAAATCAGGAAAGACCAGCTACAAGACCGTGATATTAAACCCATAATTGAGTTAATGGAGACCTCAAACAGAAAACCTACTTGGCAGGATATTTCGAGCTATAGTCCCACTACAAAACAATATTGGGCTCTCTGGGACTCACTCCATATTCGAAACGGCGTCTTGTACCGAAAATTCGAATCGGATGATGGAAAAACTTTCCGATGGCAGCTGGTACTCCCAAGATCCCGAATCCCGGACGTCCTTAAAGAACTACATAGCAGCCCTGCAGGAGGTCACTTCGGAATAATGAAGACCTTGCAGAGAGTTCGGGAGCGTTTCTACTGGAATAATGCAAAGGATGACGTGCAAAAGTGGTGCCGAACTTGCGATGCCTGTGTAAGTCGGAAAGGACCGAAGAAACGCAGCCGGGGGAAGCTGCAACGTTACAATGTAGGAGCACCTTTTGAACGTATCGCCTTTGACATCTTAGGACCTCTGCCACGAACTGCTGATGGCAACAAATACATCCTCGTTGCCATTGATTACTTCACCAAGTGGCCTGAAGCGTATCCTATTCCTGATCAAGAGGCTGTCACAGTAGCAGAGATGATGATACAGCACTGGATTTCCAGATTCGGAGTGCCTCTTCAGTTACATTCCGATCAGGGAAGGAATTTTACCTCGGCTGTAGTCAAGGAACTCTGCAAGCTACTCGGCATTGACAAAACCCAAACGACGCCTTTACATCCCCAGTCGGACGGTATGGTAGAGAGGTTTAATCGAACCATCCTCAATAACCTCTCATTAGTGGTTTCCAGAAACCAACAGGACTGGGACAAGAAGTTGCCACTATTTTTACTGGCTTACCGCAGTGCTGTCCACGAGACTACCGGCTATTCCCCATCTCAGATGCTCTTCGGTCGTGACCTTCGTCTGCCATGTGATCTTTTGTTTGGTCGCCCTCCAGATGCGCCTTCATCGCCTGAGGAATACATTCAAGACCTCCAGGCCCGGTTTGAAGTGATGCACAACTTTGCACGAGAGCGAGTCAACTTGGCGACGGAGAAGATGAAGACCCGCTACGACACGAGAGCTACTGGACATCGTTTCAACGAAGGAGACAAGGTGTGGTTATGGAATCCGACTCGTCGAAAAGGACTTTCTCCGAAACTACAATCACCTTGGGATGGTCCTTACACAGTCCTAAACAGGCTGAACGACGTCGTGGTTCGGATCCGTAAGTCATCGAACTCTAAACCTAAAGTCGTTCATTACGACAGGTTAGTTCATTACTATGGCCATAGTACGTAGTGTATATAGTTGTAAATAATAATGTACATAGTATAAGACCATGGTCCTATTTGTATTTAGTATTTGATTTGTATTTGTTAAGTATTAGTATTTGATAAGTATTTGTATTTAATAGCATTTGTATTTGATAGTATTTGTACTTAGTATTTGAATTGTATTTCGCGTTGGATAGAATTTAATTTGCTGAAAGTCACTTATTTTAATTATTGTTTATTTTGTTATTATAAAGTAATGTTTATTATAGCACTGATGCTTTAGTTGTAAGTTTGGCTTCCTGTCCAGGGATTGTACTGCCCGGGACGTGCAGTCCTTGGGAAGGGGGCAATGTTACGAATTTCACATTTATTTGGCTATTTATTTAGAATTGTAATTAGATTTGCTTCATGTTGCCTTAGCAACGCAGACGATTTTTGAAGAGAAAGCTACGTCGAAAAAAAAAATAACAATAAAAATAAAAGAGCGCGTGCATTTAATGCTTAATAAATAAATATCTCGTAATTACTGTTGCCATCCAGAAAAGTCTAGAAAAATCGAGATTGTTCTACTGATAATTAAAAAGCTTATAAAAGCCGAGGTGAAACAGCTCATCTCAGTTAGTTGTTGTTGTTGCTGTTATACTTGTAGCTGTAAAAAGCGAACTGCTGTTTGTTTACTTAATGCTGTATTGATTGTAGCGATTTCGCTGTGACATAGAACTATTTTATCTGTTTTGAACTGAGTTTTTGCTAAACGTTTGAGATATTGTGAAATTGTGCGGAAATCAGTGAAGAAATATTTCAGCATTTTAATTCATTTCTTGTGGAAAGAATAAATATTTGTTAACTTTTTAACGACTTGTGCATTCAATATATAACGAACCCGTACGCACGTAACAATAGCTCAAAAGACTAAAAAAAATTAACTCTGTGAGAACTAAATTTGTTTAAATTTCATAATTTTTGAAGACAAATTTTTCTTTTGAATTTTTTAATCTAGAGTATTTCACACATAAATAAAAAAAAGCAAAAAAATAACGAAATTTAATCTAAACAGGTGGCATGAAATTACAAATATCGTTCAATATTATAAAAAAATGCAGTTTTTTAATACAACCAACACCACATGAATTCTATCAAATATGGTTCTAAATGGTGGGAAACAGTGTCCCGCTGAAATTTATTTCTCCATTTAGCACTTTCCCGCACTCGCTTCACAGTTTGGGTACGGCCTCCGGTTTCGGGGTCTACAAAATTAATAATGTGAGGCACAGTGAAATATTCAGCATTTCGTAATTCCTCTTTCATTTATCTAAAATATCATGCTGCCATCCGCGATGTTTTCCTCGATGGCAGTCATCAATGTTGTAGCACAACGATCGGGAACGGCGACCAGAAAGCATTCTTTGTTCTGCCGGCATAAGCCCCCGAATACCCATTGTTTCAAAAGAACATATCGATGTTGTTTTTTATTTTTGTGAAAAGGCACGTGTCTGTTTTTACGACTTTGTTGGTTCTACCGATTTTACTTCTTTTACGAGACATCATATTGTTTGCATATACCTGCTTCAAGTAGTTATTCCAATCTGTTTTCATAGTATGGCTGATTTCTAACTGAAGTTGGCAAAATTCAATCGACGTCAGTTCTTGACACCACGAATAGGTAAAACGAACGCCACTGAGGAAAGAAAGACGCGATCCTTCAAACCATGTTTTGGTTCTCAATATTTTCCTCACAGCAAGAACGTACGTAACAACGTCATGTAGGAGTTCTGTTTGAGCCAAACGATAACTTCATGGGATGATTTTGAAAACAAAACCAATTGGTATGAATTGTTCCTCTGTCCTGAAGGAATCTTTATGGCAGCCTCTTCGTTATTAGGTAATTTCCAAACTTTGTAGTACTAAAAAATGACGGAATCGACAAAAAAAATGTAAAGTTTGATGATATTTCAAACAAAAACTAGAAATCTCGAGCCAAAATATTTGGTGTGTTGTTGTAGCATTGTTTGCTTCTCATTTTTTCTTCCTTTCGAACTGAAGCCGTTGTAACGGAATAGTACCGAAAAATCTATTTAAAATATTCTGACTTTTTATATTGCTTCCCGCAAACAAAGGCAAACAAAGATTTAAATTTCTAAGACCTTCTTTATGAAGTGAGTCACGTGTTTGTTTACGAACTACACATAGGTATTCAAGAACAAAATTGCAGCTTTAAAACATTTCTCGCTGCTGTTGCCAACGTAACATTAAAGCCTTTGAGAACAAATTTAGAAGTTGAGGTAGAAAACAATGAGTCCTCAATTTCGCGACTGATGATTACGATTGAGCAAAGAAACTTCCTACAAGAATGTTTAGCTGCTTTTATATATTTACTAGCAGCCAAAGCAGTATTAATAAGTTCTGTGTACTGAAAGTGAAATGAATTATTAATTTAATGTACTGTACACAAAGTTGCTAGTTGGGGCCAAAGTAAAATTTATAAGTTCTATGTATGCCTGATAATATGAATGAAATCAATTCATTCTTTCGAAGCAACCACCAATTCGTAAATAATTTTTCTAATGCCAAACCAGTAAAGTAAAATTCTGACACTTCCGGTTAATGCGTATACATATGATATCATGATTTAAATTTAATATAGTAATACAGCAATTTTTTCTCAATATCAATAAAGTAATTTACATGGCAATAATATGCCGTGTCAATTATTCTAACCTGAAACAAAAAAGTTGCCAACAGCAACTAAAGGCTCACATTAACGAAAAATCTTCGACGTGCAATGACGTCACATGCACTTGCATGCTTTCTTCAACGTCAGAATACGACCTTATATAACAATAATATGTTTATAGTTTGGCAATGCTACTTTCACTTCATATTTTTTAAAACTTACAAATTTTCATCAACAAATTCTATGATTTGAAAGCGAGCAGTGGCAACACTTTTGGAAATAAAGCAGATCTTAATCTCCAACGTCAGAATACGACCTTATATAACAATAATATGTTTATAGTTTGGCAATGCTACTTTCACTTCATATTTTTTAAAACTTACAAATTTTCATTAACAAATTCTACGATTTGAAAGCGAGCAGTGGCAACACTTTTGGAAATAAAGCAGATCTTATTCTCCAACGCGCGAGATTGTTGCCACTCTGTAAAATGAGTCCAAAAATTAGCGTTTTTAGAGTTTTTAATTAATATCTTGGCTGATTAAAGTCGTACGAAGATGAGAATAATTGAAATAGCTTCGCATGAGTTTTCGGAATGCGGATGTACCTGTGTCGTTCTGGAGGTGATGATGTTACAAACAAACAAACAAACAGACAGACGAGCACAGATTTTAACTCAATAGACATCACGTATTTTCTTTTATATGAATCACAAGTATGATTTTAATTTTACAAAATCACCTCCGCCCATAGCATTGGGAGTATGTTACTTCAACGCTACATCTTAACTTGTTGAGTCATTAATTTGTTTTTTTTTTAATCAAGGCAGGAAAGGGGAAAAAGTATATAAGGTATTTCTCCCGCCTTCTTCGCATGCCTTCATGGTGCAGTGGTTAGCACGCTCGATGCGTATTCGAGAGGTCCGTGGTTTGAGTCCCGGCGAGGGCATTGCTTAGTTTTCATGTCTCCTGCTTCCAAGAAATCCTGATATCTGTACAGTGGCCCCCGAACTAAAACAGGTGGTGGATGATGATTCTCCACCACCAGGATTTGGCGATTGGATCCCCTAATCCCCATCGCCCTTTAAAAGGGGGACTGCATAATGTATTTCTCCAGCCTTCTTCGGGAGAAAGAAGAAACCTCTACACCAGCGCTCCGCAACCGGTGTGCCGCGGCACACTGGTGTGCCATGAGTAGGATATAGGTGTGCCGCAATCAAATACATGTATTTGACATTTTGCAATTTTTTATCATGTATTTAATACACAATGACAATTTTTTTTCCTTAATAATGTCTATTTTAAATGTTTTTATATATTTCACTGTTGTGTGGTTGTGTGTGTGGTTGTGTGTGTGATTGTAAGTGTGTCAGCATTTGAATTTTTTCGGCACTTCCTTGATAACTCGGAACTCAAAAATATATAACTTTTTTTAAACATAAATTTAAACGAAATATATTGGTTTCAGACCATTTTAATTAAAAATAATAGCTCTAAAACTGTTTTTTTAGAAATGTGAAATAAACCAATCAAATTGAAGAATTGTTGTTTTTTAATTTAAAAAAAATTTCGATTATTATGATAATTATTATGATTGCATATAAATAAATATGTTATGGTTTTATAATTGTATATTTTGCAAATTAAAAACAAAAATTTATTGTAAATTTTGTGTACAAATCAATACATATATACATTAGCTTTTGGTGTGCCACGAAATTCCAGAAAGAACTTTTGTGCGTCGCAGGTGAGAAAAGGTTGCGGAGCACTGCTCTACACCACGAAGGCATGATGGTGTAGATGTCAGCACGCTCGACTCGTATTCGAGAGGTCCGTGGTTCGAGTCTGGGAGAGGGCATTGGTCAATTTTCACGTCTCCTGCTTCCAAAAAATCCTAATGTCTATACAAGTGAACGAAGACCTTGCCGGAATTCGAACCCCAAACCTTCCCATTCCCATCCAGACGTGCTTCCAGTTACAACACGAAAGCAAATGTTAGAAAAGAAGAAGATACGTTATAAATTTTACGAAACATATAAGGTATTTCTCCCGCCTTCTTCGCATGCCTTCGTGGTGTAGTGGTCTGCATGCTCGACGCGTAACCGAGAGGTCCGTGGTTCGATTCCCGGCAAAGGCGTTGCTCATTTTTCATGTCTCCTGCTTCGAAATAACCTAATGTCTCTACACTGGCGCCGAACTAAAAGGGTGGTGGATGATGATTCTCCACCACCGCGATTTGGCGATTGGGTCCCCAAAACCCCAGTTGCCCTTTAAAAGGGGGAGTATATAAGGTATTTCTCCCGCCTTCTTCGCATGCCTTCGTGGTGTAGTGGTGTGCATGCTCGACGCGTAACCGAGAGGTCCGTGGTTCGATTCCCGGCGAAGGCGTCGCTCATTTTTCATGTCTCCTGCTTCGAAATAACCTAATGTCTCTACAAACATTGTAACTAGGAATTTGTGTTTACCACAAATACTTGTGAATACTGATGAATATACCACGAACACTTATACATCCAGTGTAGTCAGTTACATACATGCATTCTTTTAGATGAATGCGCCGAATATAATATTATTTAATATAAAAAGAATTATTTCTGAACTCAAGAGTGTTCTAATACTTCTAAAAACATTATTAAAGAGCGAATGTAGAGGTTTAGATATTAAATTAGGCTTTTCTTATAATTAATAACATTAGATTCCATTGTGCTGAGCCTTAAAGCTTATGGCAGAGGCTGGCTAAGCCTTGAAACGACAAATGCGCAAGCTTCTTCCTCGATCATGCGAACCTACTCTGCTCTGATAAAAGATTATCGTCCTCTAATAACATATTCTGCAAATAAGCCGTTTTAGCTCAATAATCACTTTGGTAAGACCTTTAAGTAACAGATCAATATAATTGCGTACTAAGACTCAGACGAGTCTGTCCAAAATAATCTGAGATGAGTGGTCTTCTTCTCATCAAAGGAGAAGGAAATAAGATGTAATCATCTCTGTTCGCGGAAAATAATTTATAAAAATGTTAAAGTAAGTACCCTTAGTAATTTTCAAAGTATTGCAGCAAAATAATTTATCAAAGCAGATTTTGTAATGACACAAATTAATAAAATTCCATAATTACTATTCGATGTTTTAAAACATTACACTCATGTCCATAAATTAAGGATAATGCAAAATCAGGCAAAGGAAGAGTTAGAAGCAAAGCAAATTTGACTTATTTGTAAAGCTTATTTATTAAACAAAAGGTAAAGAGCAAAAAAAGATGCTATATGTCGGATATTATTAAAAAAATTAGCGATTTTTTCTCCCTGGAGCAAATTAAAAAAAACCTATTTACGAAAAACCAATATTGCATGATTGGTATGATTGTTAATACATTGTATGTCTCCCAGACGATGCAATACAGTCCGTACAACGCCTAGGCATGCTAAGTATCAAATTATCGATCTTATCTTGGGGGATATTACACCACTCGAAAAGCAATGCTCTCCGAAGTTCCGGTAGACATGTAGGAGGAGGTCCACAAACATGTCCCACACGTGCTCTACTGGATTAAAGTCCGGTGAGAATGCTTGCCAGTCCATACGGGTGATATCCTCCTATTGAAGGCATTCGCTTACGATGTTTGCACGGTGAGGACGGGCGTTGTCATCCATAAACACAAATTGTGCGCCTATGGCGCCCCGAAACATACGTACATGTTGTTCCAGAATGACGTCCCGATCGATTTTGCTTGTCATGGTTCCAATTTGAACATGCAGGTCAGTTCTGGAACCCAGAATAATTCCACCCCAAACGAGCACTCCTGCACCACCGTAACGGTGTCATTCAATGATGTTTTCTTGGTGGTAACGGGTACCTGGAGCTCTCCATATGAAAGCCCGGCGAGAATCAGACTGCAAGCTAAACCTGGACTCGTCGGAAAACATCACACAAGCCCACCGTTGCGGTGTCCACAATAGATGTTCTCTACTCCAGGCTAACCGCAGGCGACAGTGAGTTGCATTAAGTGGAACGCATCTGACAGGTCTACGAGCCTATAGACCAATCTGCTCTAAGCGTCTGTACACGGTCTGCCTCGAAATTGTCGTACCAGTGGCCGAAGAGAGCCGACGAGACAGGTCTGAGGCTATGCTCCGCCTGTTTCTTTTCGCAGTAAGTGCCAAATACCTGTCCTTATTCGGCGTTGTAACTCTGGGGCGACCTGTGCTCTAACGTCTACTCACATTACCATCATTTTGGAATCGTTGCCAAAGCCTGGAGATGACACTCTGGGCAATTCCAAGTTCGTCCGATACTTCAATTTGGGTACGCCCCCATTCCAGACGGCCGATCATTCTACCACGTAAAAAATCATCCAAATGCGTCCTTTGTGTCATAACTATTCGGTTATTGCACTGAAATGCTTAAAAAGCGCTTGCGAACAATTTTTCGTCTTTGCCTGTATTCCTTATATATCTTACACTCTCGTCATTGTGACGTACCATCGGTGTCATCTGGTTACTTCCTGAAATTTGCATATGATTCTTGAAGATGTGTGTAATGATTTTACAGGTGATATATTTATTTGAGAGTTCGATTTCCGCGTGAATCCGAATTATCCTTAATTTATGGACATGAGTGTAATTTGAATATAGTGATCGTATCGTTCAACAACTAATCGATTGATTAAATCGCACAAATAACTAATTGATAAGAAAATTCGTTATTAAACCTTTCAGACAAAAGCACGTACAGATAACTTCTAAAGGTTAGCAGTTGGGTACAAGAGCTTAATTAAATAGTTAGACACCTTTAATTGGTATGGATTTGTTCATAGGAGGCTTGCTATTTGTATGTGTGTAATAATGAAAAAACAAATATCTATGATTGAAATTGATTTGATCGTTTTTCAAAATATTCTCCATGAAGTTTAATACACTTTTGCCAATCTTCGACCAATTTTCGAAGTACTTTTTTCACTCCGATTTCAGTTCATCCAAAACATGCGTTTTAAATGCATCAGCCGCTTCCTCGGGTGCCGCACCGCTGACCACGTAATTTATTTTTGATGTGCGAGACTACAAAACGCCATTGGGTACCAAATCAGGGCTGTAAGGTGGATGACCCACCCATTCGATGTTTTGGCCTGTCAAAAGTTCCTGTGTTTGAGCCGATGTGTAAGACCTTTCATTGTCATGATGAAGAATGATTCGGCTCTTCTGCTCTTTTCGAATTTCTACCATGACTTCTGGCAAACAAATGATCATATATCATTCGGAACTGACAGCCCTGCTTTGCTTTAAAGCCACTGTCGTTACGTGGCAGGTAATGCTGAAGAAACAGGCAACTATTTGCCTCGATGTGTTTCTTCCGCGAACAACTTTAGTTGGATTTGGCTCGTCTCGGAAGATCCATACAGTCGACTGCTGTTTTGTTTTGCGCTTATATGCACAGATCCATGATTCGTCAACTGTGTAGGTGTTACACACAGCCTTTGATATACCTTAAACGCATTTTTCCAACAGATACTTGCACCAATCGACACGAGCCTTGTTTTGAGCGTTTGTCAGATTATGAGGATCCAACGCAAATAAATTTCTTTTACGGCCCAAATGTTCCAGTAATACCTTATTGATGCTTGTCATGCTAATGCCCAAAGATGCCTCAATCTCAGGTCTGTCACATGACGGTCTTGCTTTGTCAGTTTGTAAGGTTTTAGTTTAAACCAGTGCTCCGCAACCTTTTCTCACCTGCGACGCACAAAAAATCTTTCTGGAATTTCGTGGCACACCAAAAGCTAATGTATATATGTATTGATTTGTACACAAAATTTAAAATAAATTTTTGTTTTTAATTTGCAAAATATACAATTATAAAACCATAACATATTTATTTATATGCAATCATAATAATTATCATAATAATCGAAATTTGTTTTTAAAAATTAAAAAACAACAATTCTTCAATTTGATTGGTTTATTTCAAATTTCTAAAAAAACTGTTTTAGAGCTATTATTTTTAATTAAAATGGTCTGAAACTAATATATTTCGTTTAAATTTATGTTTAAAAAAAGTTATATATTTTTGAGTTCCGAGTTATCAAGGAAGTGCCGAAAAAATTCAAATGCTGACACACAATCACACACACAACCACACAACAGTGAAATATATAAAAACATTTAAAATAGACATTATTAAGGAAAAAAAAAATTGTCATTATGTATTAAATACATGATAAAAAAATTGTAAAATGTCAAATACATGTATTTGATTGCGGCACACCTATATCCTACTCATGGCACACCAGTGTGCCGCGGCACACTGGTTGCGGAGCACTGGTTTAAACTAACAAAGTTTTATTTTAATTTGCCTTTTTTTATCTGTTCTCATTTCAACTTCCCGTTAGAATAAGCGCGCGTTTCAGTTTTATGCTAATTTGAAGTGGAGCCAAGTTCTGTTTAAACGAGAGGTAGGAACCTCTCAGTGTGAGAGAGCTTTTAGTCTCAGACCACTGTTAGTCTATTTGACGTTCGCCTGACCAGCTAGTATTTAAATTCTAAGCCTTAGCGCTGTTACTCTATTACTTATTGAAGTAATTCTAAGTGCGTTAGTATTAGTTAAATCTTGCTACGCACCATTTAGTTTAGAGGCCAACCTCGCGTTTATGTGAGCAACGACTACTTAATTTCTAATTAGCTTTAGTTTAAATTAAATTTGATTGCTCAGTTTAGACCCAAGTGCGGTCATTATTTTCTGTATCCCTCCTGAGTTGAGAATTGGCTGTATACAATTGTGTTTTAATAAAAGAGGATATTAAATCCTTCTGAAGTGCAGTTCTTCTACCACTTAACCACAGTTTTCTACCACAGAACATAGCTAGCTGCATTCAGCTCCCTGTTCAAGATCAGGACTTTAAAGTTTTCACAAAGATGTTCGCCAAGAATATGCACCGAACACTCAGTCCTGACAATTTCATGCCAGCATCGATATTTTCAGACGAAACAGCCAATTTTGGACAACCTTCACGTAATTCGTCCTGGACCGAACTGAATTCTTTATACCAGCTTTTACTGTGCGGTAGAACGATATTTTATCCCTGTATTAAGAATTAAGTTCATCGAAGTATTCCATTTTTTGCCCAAGATGAATTTTTCAATTTACTGTAAACAAAACAAATCAAGCTAAAATGGCAAAACGTTTTGAAGAAGTTGTGGTTAAAAAATATTAAACTTTCCACTGTAATTATCTGCGGTCGGCCGGCGACACTTATTGTTGCCAAGACCAGAAATACAAACAGCTACCTTCGTACGATACAAAATTTTCGTAATTCACTTAATAACCACGCATTTAACAGCTAAAAACCATTGGATAGTGATAAGGAGATTGGATGCAATAAAAGGAAAAAAAGTGTCTAATTTAGAAAAAATTATTGATTTATATAACAATAAAAGGTTTGCTGAGTTATAAAATATTTCTATTATATATATATATTATTATATGGTTTTATTATATAAATTCATTTATTATCTAAATATTCCTTTAAAAATTCAAAAATAAACAGGAATTAACAATATTTCGGATCAAGCAATTGTTCATAGTTATAGTTATTATCATTTTCCCCAAGACTTGTTAAATAAGGAATTGAAATATATTTTAAAAAATGTAATGTGTACACCACATCATTTCCTTGTACGGAATATTACATTATACGCATTTTTTCCCGCATTTCATTTAAACTTATTTCCTCGAATTTCATTAGAGATATATTTCTAATTCAACTAATTCAGTTCTCACATGACGGCAAGGCAAAGATACATAAAACCTCAAAACATATTTATTAAAAATCGAAAAATATAAAACATCAAGTACAGTTGTAGAGTGATTAGGAGGTTTGATGCTGGAGACGTGAAAAATGAGCAAAACCCTCGCCGGGACTCTAACCTCGGACTTCTCGAATACGCGCTGACTGTGCTGGAAATTACACCATAAAGGCTTGCGGAGAAGGAAGGAGAAATACCTTATACAGTTAAAACAATTAAGAACTACTTCTACTCAAAAACAAGCAATACGGCCAGCGGGAAAGCAGATTTTTTCAGCGCAAAAAACTGAAAGTTTACTTTTGGTCTCACTCGGCGAAAGGACGCTGAAGCTAAAGAAACGGACTTAGTTCACTATTCCAGTAAGTTTCATATGTTAACAAATATGGCTGCTATGGCAAAAATATTAGGCTTAGTCGCACTTAAACAACTTTTAAATTGTTGATAATTCTACAGCTACTGCATGCAGGTTAATTAATGGTGTAAAAGCTTTAACCGGAAGATAAGAACAACATAATTCAATCATTTTTAAAGCACCAAGTGCAGAATTTACTAGTATAGAAATATAAAAAGCTGAGTCCATTGAGCCGAGTAACAAAGTGGATATATATATATATATATATATATCAAAAGGGGAGGTACACAACTGCATGTTATAACAGTCCTATACACAAAATTTCAAAGACTGAGTCCATAGCCGAGTAACAAAGTGGATATATATATATATATATATATATCAAAAGGGGAGGTACACAACTGCATGTTATAACAGTCCTATACACAAAATTTCAAAGTTTTGAAGCTACACGTTTTTGAGTTATGCAGAACACATACGTACGTACGTACGTAAGTATAGACGTCAGGAAAAAAAAATCCTTTCTGAATCGCTTTTAAATTCTTTTTGCAACCTTTTTAGCAAAGAGAGCCTTTCATTTTGTACTTACTCACAGGTCTCAAGGAAAAACATCCTTTAAATTGCATTCGATAAAGGTCAAAATGGATATTTTCTTTTGACACTCGAAAATTTTCTTGATTGCAATACTTCCTTCGTGCAAGGAAGTAAAAAAAGACATTTTTGATGCCAATAAAGAAGATTTATCCCAGATTTTATCTGTTATAAATTCGATTGGTCCAGATATCACGTTCACTTTTGAAACTGAATCTGACAATACCCTTCTTTTCCTTAATATTCCTATAATTCGAAATGAATCTAATTTCAGCACTACTATTTACCGTACACCCTTTTTTGTTTGTTTACCGCCTCATGCTAAGCAATGTCACTCGGCTAAGCAAATTGCTTTTTTTTACTATTAGGCATTTCGAGCTATACAAGTTGGTTTCTCAGAACCTTCGTTTGCTAATGAGCTCAATTATTTGATATCACTTGCCACTGACAGATAATTTTCTCCCGTAATCGCTGAAAGAGCCTTTACAAAATTTTCACTTTAACATCAAAGAAGACATTCCGTTATAAGAAATAACGTTAATAACCTTCTAATGCTCCCATTCCATCCTCTTCTCAGTTACAAAATTGCACGGATTGTCCAGAAGTTCAAATTTCAAGTCGTTTTCTCGCCTATCAATAAAACAGATTGTTCAGTCTCAACGATTCCATTTCTGACATTATATGTCATATCGTATCAGTGTGATTTAAAATACATTGGCCAAACTAAGATTTTCGTATCAAGGAACACGAATTTTATGTCTGAAAATGCGAACTATACAAGTTTTCAATCGCCAATCATAGCTGGAAATATAATCATAATTTTCACTTTGCGTCTGCAAAAATTATCCAAAAAAGCTTCTTCATTTGGCGAATTGGATTTTCTTGGAAATTATTAGATTCACAAATATTTATCTTTTTAGTTAATGACTACTTAAGTCCAGTCCAGCCCAGTCATATCCTTCCTAACGCTTTTAAAATTCTATTAACCTAATTTTTAAATTTCATTACTATTTTTGGCAATAGATGGCGCTACCTTCTCTTTCGCTTTACTGCCTTAGGGTATAACAAGATCATTGCGCCCACTGCTTTTCAGTCTTGCAGACTTCTTTGCTCCTGATGAAGAGGGACCTGTACCTTTTTGCCTTCGAAAACGATTGAGATCTTGACTAAATTTACGTCAAACACAAGGTTGCTGCTTTCTTAATTTTATGGCCTAATTTTTTATTTAATTACATTTTGCTAAGATAAATATGCTATCAACATCCTTGCATTTGTTTATTTAAGACGTAGTGTAGCTACTAGTATTAAGTTCATTACTGCGCAAAAAAAAAAAAAAAAAAAAAAAAAAAA
>KK113143.1:733358-755807 GCA_000611955.2 Stegodyphus mimosarum
TCTATATCTTCCGTTCTATTGAGCCGATTGACGAAATTCAAATTGCGTTTTTCATGTCTCGAAAGCGCGACTTAGGATATGTATCAGATTTATATATAGCATTGTTCAAATATAGATATTTTGACACAAAATCGGACTTTTTCTGAAATGACATGCCAATTTTTTTCCATATTTCGATTCTACGACTCACATTATGCCAAACTGCCAAGTTTTGTAAAAATCGCACGCGCAGTTTTTCAAAAATTAGCTCTCAAAATTTTAGCTCCTAAATGTTTATTTAATTTGATATATATTTATTAATATCTGTTTTAATTTATGAAACTTATATGATTCCTTCTTACACAGTTCAAAATTTAGGTTCGTTCCAAATAAAATTCGCCCATTTTTTATGATTTATTTTTAAAATTCGTATTTTTAAATAATTTTCATAAATTTTTGGAAAAAAAATTTGAACTATAACCTATAAAATTTTTACAATCATCTTAAAGTAGATTTATTTCTAAGCGTACCTGCAAAAAATTATGAATTAATTATTAGCTTTTTATTCAAAATTCCCGAAGATACACATGAATTTATATATTGGCGCGTTTCGAAATTTGGCATATTTGTTGAAAGCGATAATAACGAAAATTTGGTTTGCGCACTTTGTTAAAATTATTTAAAAGTAGAACGATGTGACATTTTTTCTTCTCATCCACAATGTAAAAAGGCAGGAAAGATGTGACTTTTTTTCCTCCTCTGTACAATGGAAGGGAAGGATAATAGGTTGCCACATATTAAGAAGCTCGCCAAGTGAATTATTCTCGGCTCAAACTGAAAAAATTCAACAATTTATGAATTTCTCCGTAAATTTCGCACCAAATTTCACGAAATTTAATATTTAGGCATAATTTGAGTAGTAGAATCGAAATATGGAAAAACATTGCAATGTTATTTCAGAGAACATCCGAGTTTGTGTCAAAATACTTATGTTAGAATGATGCTATATATAAATCTAATATACATCCTACGTCGCGATTTCGAGACATGGAAAACGCAATTTGAATTTCGTCAATCGCCCCAGTAGAAAGGGAGATATAAAACTGTTCCCCCCCCTTTTTTTTGCGCAGTGTACCAAAATAAAAGACCGTAATATCTGAAATCTGTGAAAATAATAATAATCTAAATGCATGAATTAATGATAATCTAATGACTATCTGAAATGCTTTATATTTCACAAAGGTACTGGAAAGTACAGTAATTTAGTATTTATGTTTTCGGCTTAGCATTCTAAATCCTAGTTTCCCAACGAGGGTTATCACCCTCCGGTGAGTCTGTGATCTAGCTTACAGGTGCAAAACATCTCGGGGAAAAACGTCGCGGAGGAACCAACTCAAGGGGAACAATGTTCTACTAGTTCGCCGTGGGAGAAAAGAAAGCAGGCAGAAAACATCGCAGTTATTTTATCGTGGTATAAAATATGCTGGTAGAAAATTAAGCGGTTCAAAAATTTCGCAGTTATAAAACATCGTGGCACAGAAAATAGTGGTAAAAAAATAAAGTAGCTAAATATTATCGCATGATGATAACGTCCCTAACATGCGTTTTCTGAGTGAATTTACTGAAAAAAATAATAAGGAAACTTATATGCACCCAAAATATGTAACTTAGCAAAAATTATGCTACATAAATAGTTAATAGACGTTTAAACTTATGTCACTATGTTTAAACTTATGTATCAAAAGTCATCATTTAATTCACCTGTTTTGTAAACTCGTATTAGAAGATTTTCTTGAAATAATTTAATATACTGATATATAAAAAGGATGATGAATAAATTCAAAATTTTATGAACATAGAATTCCCGAAAAAATGAAATGTAAAAATGTATAAAAAGAAAAAGAATAAATTCAAAATTTTATAAATGTGGAATTCCTGAGAAAATGTAATGCAAAAATATATGAAAAGGAAATGCAAAAGTTAAAAGTTTTATGAACGTAGAGTTCCTAATTAATGTAACGTAAAATTATATAAAAAGAAGATGGATAAGTTCAAAACTTTATGACCGCAGAATTCCTGTAAAATTGTATAAAAAGAAAACGAATAAATTCAAAATTTTATAAATGTGGAATTCCTGAGAAAATGTAATGCAAACATTTATGAAAATAAAGTGCAGAAGTTAAAACTTTTATGAACGTAGAGTTCCTAATTAATGTAACGTAAAATTATATAAAAAGAAGATGGATAAGTTCAAAACTTAATGACCGCAGAATTCCTGTAAAAATGTATAGAAAGAAAAAGCATAAATTCAAAATTTTATAAATGTGGAATTCCTGAGAAAATGTAATGCAAAAATTTATGAAAATAAAGTGCAGAAGTTAAAAATTTTATGAACGTAGAGTTCCTAATTAATGTAGTGTAAAATTACATAAAAAGAAAATGCATAAGTTTAAAACTTTATGAACGTAGAATTCCCGAAAAAATGAAATGTAAAAATGTATAAAAAGAAAAAGCGTAAATACAAAATTTTATAAATGTGGAATTCTTGAGAAAATGTAATGCAAAAATCTATGAAAAGAAAATGCAGATCTTAGAAATTTTATGAACGTAGAGTTTCTAATTAATGTAGAGTAAAATTATATAAAAAAAGATCCATAAGTACAAAACTTTATGAACGCAGAATTCCTGTAAAAATGTGTAAGAAGAATATGCCTAGGTTCAAAATTTAATTGAAGTAAAATTCCTGAAAAAAAAGTTATGTAAAAATGTTGGAATGCCTGAAAAAGAATAGTTAAAAAATGTATAAAAAGATGCATAATTTCAAAATTTTATGAATGTAGAATTTCTGAAAAAATGTAATGAAAAGAACGTAAAAGAAGATGCATATGTTCAAAATTTTATGAATAAAGAATTCCTGAAAAAAACGGTTATGTAAAAATGTGCGAAAGGACTATGCATAAACTCAAAATTAGATGAATGTGGAATGCCTGAAAAAATGCAATGTAAAAATGCATAAAAAGATGACTAATTTCAAAATTTTATGAATGTAAAATTTATGAAAAAATGTTACGTAAAACTGTATAAAATAAAGTTGCATTAATGCAAAATTTTATGAATAAATAAATACGAAATAAAGAGGTAAAATTGCTACTTGTTTCTTCTTGGACTCTCAAATTACTACACGAAAATTCAATTAAAATATTTTGTAGTTAGAAAGAGTATGTCTGCGATTTAATTATCATGAGATAATTTTACGTAGCTTATGTTTTACCGCGATATTGCACACGATGATGTTTTAAAAACTGCTAAGTTTTTGCAACACTTGAACTTCTACCACTATGTTCTGTATCACGATATTTTACAAGAGGATGTTTACTCCTGCATTCGTCTTTCCCAAGATGTTGCGTTGTTTTCCACGAGATGTTTTTATCTTTAACCATTCATTAGCTGCAGTGAACGCACACAATTAAACAATAATGAATAGATGCGCGAAAGACAAGCATTGCTTGATTATTTTTTAATTTAATTTGTTTAAATCGTTCCTACAGTGTCTCACAAAAGTGATGGGACACTTGTGCTTTACAAAAGGAAACCGTAATAAAATAAATTAAAAAAACATGTACAAATTTTTTGTGGGTGTGTTTCATGCTTAAATTTAGTAACAATTATTACATAACATACATTTCTCAAAATATTAAAATATTAATTTAATAAAAATACAATTGTTTAGAACGGAGCAAAATATGGCTCACATAAGTGACGGGACACCATTAGACTATGGAACAAAAATCGTCTGAAAATATTTTTGGGGTTTTTATTTTTACTCAAAAGCAATTGGCAATAATTTATAAAATCGTCTGCATTATTTCTTTCCAGTTTGTTTTGGAAGTTTTGTGTTTTTTAGCTCTGTGCAGCCATGAATGCTAAACGAAAAGAAACTTTGGCTGAAATTCGAAAATTAGTTATTAATTTGTATATTGAACGTGGAAAATCTATTAGAGAAACTGCTGAAACAGTTAACTTGAGTCATTCAATTCAGCACTTTTCAATATCATTAAACGATATAAAAAGAATCATATGATTCCTGATAAAAGAAGACCTGGCCGACCATCAAAGCTATCCAATGCAATAAAGCGAATTGTCGTTCGAAATATTAAAAAAAATCCAAGAGTGAGTGCTCCTAAAGTTGCTACTGATTTACAAGCATTATATGGAGTAATTTTTAATCCTGAGACTATTAGAAGGGTAATTCGATCTACTGGATATCACGGTAGAGCAAGCAGGAAAAAAATCTTCGTAAGTGAAAAGAATAGAAAACTCAAACTGGCTTTCGCAAAATCCAACATAAATAAGAATTTTGATTACTGGAATGAAGTTATACTTGCTGATTGAGAGTAAATTTAATATAGTTGGTTCTGACGGTAGAATCTTGGTGTGTAGAAAACCCAGGGAAAAATTTCGCAAACAGAACTTGGTGCCAGCAGTAAAACAGGGTGGAGGAGGAGTTTTGGTATGGGGGTGTATGTCGTCCGCTGGAGTTGGTAATCTTGTTTTTATTGACAGTATAATGGATCAGTACAAGTATATTGGCATATTAAATCAAAATTTGAAATCTTCAGCACGAAAATTGAACCTTCATAACGATTTTAAACTCTACCAGGACAATGACCCCAAGCACACTGCTTCGAACGTTAGACTCTGGCTGCTGTATAACTGTCCCGAAATAATAAAAACACCACCACAATCTCCAGACTTAAATCCCATAGAGAATATTTGGCAAGAATTGGAATCAAGAATTCGCAAACACACCATTTCTTCAAAACAACAATTAAAATCGGTGCTTCGAGAACAATGGGGTAAAATCACTCCAGAAATCACAAAAAAATTATTCGAATCCATCCCAAGAAGATTAAATCATGTTTTAAAAGTAAAAGGAAATCCAATAAAATATTAAAACTTTTAAAAAGTAAAATTTTTGGATAAATATTTGATGGAAAAGTAAGTGTCCCATCACTTATGTGAGCCATTTTTTGCTCCGTTCTAAACAGTTGTATTTTTATTAAATTAATATTTTAATATTTTGAGAAAATGTATGTTATGTAATAATTGTTACTAAATTTAAGTATGAAACCCACCCACAAAAAAGTTTTACATGTTTTTTCAATTTATTTTACCACAGTTTCCTTTTGTAAAGCACAAGTGTCCCATCACTTTTGTGAGACACTGTATATTAATTCAAAACCTGAAATGTTAACTTGTGACCACTTCTGTATATATTAAAGCATAATCTCTTTGATGGATGGCATAATCACTTTGGACTTATTCTGCTGTTCTCCGTGACTTTTTGCAAATTCCCATATTTTGATTTACGCTTAAATTTTACAAAGGAAAATAACATTCCAGGGAAAAAAAATTCTTAACTTGCAAAGTAAAGTAACCAACTATCTTCTTTCACAACAGCTAATTTTTACAAAGCTCGAGAAGGAAATTCATTTTTTACGTTATCTGAAGCTAAAAACTGTGTGAAATGAAGTAGAAAATGACTAGATGCTTTAAGAAAAGACCGTAATTTTTCTTACAGTGCAAATGGACCATTCGGCTTTAAACTCTAAAACCGCAGTATAGCCATTCTGACTGAAGCATGCCCTTGAGTTCTGCGCCGAAGACCTTTAAAATACCTGAAAGAAATCGCAGCCACCATTCATTTCAGTGTAAGTGAAAGGCGATTCATGCTCCCGCGATCAATATAAAAGCACGTGCACAAAATTGTTTCTAACCTGACACTTGCTGTTTCGTATAAAAATATTAGAAAAACGAAGCAGACGCATTTAAGGGTAAAAAATAGTGGGCATAAAACGAAACCTGAGGGTAAGCTGTTCATTTATAATATTATTTTTTTATTTTTACGGAAAAGGACAATAAAGTTATAAATTTATTACATGGTTATGGTTCGCATATCGCAGTAATAAATCACCTTTGAAACAAGTATTTATTATGCTCTCTGAATAATGTGTTCTTGCTTGAACACTTAGTTGTTTTCTCTGGTTATTATTATCGGTATAAAGTATAATTTGCGTTATAAACTGTTTTAACATATAAGCGTTTCTTGTCACCTAGACGGTATAGTAGTTAGGGGATCCTGCTACGGTACTGAAGGACATAGGTTCGAATCCCGGAGAAGACATGGACGGCACTCTAAATATACGACGAGCCGAAAGTCCTCCCGTGCGGATTGGTGGAAGGCAAGAGGAGTGGCAAACCCCCGGATCCTCCCCCCGGGGGTGCTCACCCTTAAAATTGGAGGTGGAAAATAGTAAAACTCTAACCTCTCATCGGAGTAGGCTTTGGGAAACATTGTTCCATGTAATATGAAGAAGACAACAGCTACAAGCGTTTCTTTTATGTAAAAGTTCAGATCCGAGGACAAAAGTTATGCTCGTTTTTATTTAAGAAAAGCAGCTAAAAGAAAGAATTTCTTGAATGACAGGAAGAATTTTCTTCTTTCTAAGATTAATTTAATTTTTAAAAAGTCCCTTAAATAACTTTGATAATTTTATGGTATATTTTACATATAGCGCAGCCTCTTTTTTTTCTCTAAACGTTCGTAGAGACATTAGGTATTTTTTCGACGTCAAGAAAGATGAAAAATGAGCAATGCCCTCGCCGGGACTCGAACCCCGGACCTCTCAAATACACGCCGAGCGTGCTGACCACTACACCACGATCGCATACGAAGAAAACGGGAGAAATACCTCATAAGTTTTAATAATGGGCAGGGAATAATTTATCATTTGAGCGTCTTTTGTAAAGGATCCTTACAAAAGACTATCTAAGATTATCTAATGTTAATCTAACACATCTAACATTATCTAAGGTAATCTCAGATTTATCAAAGATTTGTACAATTTTTCTAAAAGGCTTCAAGTGACCAGATTTATTCTAAACTTGAGGTCTACATTATTAGATTATTATAACTAAATGTAAACCTTTTTTTAAAATTCAAAACACGGTACAGTCATTAGGTAATTTTGATGCTACGGGCACAGGAAAAATGAGTAATGCCTTTGCCGGGACTCGAACTTGGAACTTTCGAATAGTCGCCGAGTATGCTTATAAGGTATTTCTCCTGCCTTCTTAGCCTATCTTCGTGGTGTAATAGACAGAAAGCTCGGCGCGTATTCGAGAGTTCGAGGTTCGAGTCCCGGTGAGGGCATTTCTCATTTCTCACGTCTCTTGCTTTTAAAAAAAAAGATACCTAATGTCGCTACGGTGGCGCCCGAACTAAAAAAGGTGGTGGATGATGATTCTCTTCCTCCAGGATTTGGCGATTGGGCCCCTAATAACCAGTCGTCCTAAAAAAGGGTGAGTGTGTAAGGTATTTCTCCCGCCTTCTTAGCATCATTTCGTGGAGTAATGGTCAGCACGATCGGCGCGTATTCGAGAGGTTCTAGTCCTGGCGAAGCCATTGTCTCCCGCATCAAAAATAACCTACATACTAAGCACTACATTACGAAGGCATGCAGGAAAGACCCCCTTTTAAAGGGCGACTCGGTATTAGAGGACCCAATCGCCAAATCCTGATTATGAAGAATCTTCATCCACCACCTTTTAGTTCGGGCGCCATTATAGAGTCATTAGGTTATTAGGTAATTATACAGTCATTAGGTTATTAGTCATTAGGTAAGCCCGAAACATGAAAAATGTGCAGTGCCCTCATGGGGACGGGACTCGAACCTGGATGTCTGGAATACGCGTCGAGTGTGCTAACCGTTACACAACGAAGGCATGCTGGAAGAAGGGAGAAATACCTTATAAAACCATAAAATAAATATGTATAATGAGCTATTAATATGTATTAACTTTTTGTTAAAATATTAAAATTTTAACTTTAAAAGAGTTTAAATTCTTTTCTTCGTTCTGAACTCCTATTTCTCTCCAGTTAAAATGATTTTATGAAGAATTTTTAAAAAGTGTTTATAACTATGCAGAGAGAATATTGTGTTTTATTCTTTTCGGAAACTTCAGCAGAACTTAAACATTCTTTCTCTTAAATTGGATTAAAAACCGAGCGTAACGAAGTATTTAAAGAACAGCTCAAAAAAACAGCTTCATGAAATCGATCCGTCTTCCTTATTAGATAAGAATTTAAACAACGCATGTGAACTTTAAGAAATTTTCTTCGAATAAATGACTTCAAATTCCCTAGAAATTGAGTTAAATGTTGAAAACAAAAACTGATGCAGTAATTAGAAACAAGCAAATGAATTACTTATAACCGTGACTGGGATTAATAAACAATTTCAAAAGGACGAGGAAAATAAAAAAAGGGGATTAAAAAAACCTAAAAGCTTTCACATTTTATATTACTCTCAAAGCGGCGTTTTTTTAACGTTTTATGTGTTGCCTTTATTTATTAAATATCATGTTCTTCGAACTTAAATCATAAAATTCAATTCAACAGCAATATCGCAAAATAATTTAAAAACAGCATATCTTTAGAATTTCCGATAGAGAGTCTCGCTCGATTGAGATATTTTTTTTTCTTACAATGTTGCCATTGCTCGCTTTGAAATCATTGAGATTCTTAATCGAAAACTCATAAATGCTTTACAAAGTATGAAATAGATAATAAAAGAAATTCTAAATTCGGGCTTCCAGATGCCCATATTCGGGTGGAGATATACGTTTTTCAAAAGTAGATGGCTCTAAATACCGTTGTTTTATCACAATAAACATACATTTATGCAGATTCTTCATTATATAATTTATTTAAATATAATACAGGACGATAATATTTGGTGGCAACAATTTGAAAAGTGATATTCCGTTAATAGCGATTCGACGCATAATGCCGAAACAAAATTAAAAGTCCTTCTGAGCTAAAGCCGTTTGCGCTAAAAATTGTAAAACATTAATTTGAAGTATTTAAAAGTGCAAAATAGTTTTTCATTAACTAACAAGCTTTTTTATTTTTGAGGAAAGAAACTGAAATGTGAGAGGAAAAAGATATTTTACAGACGTCACTAATATGAAAATATAATATTCTGCAATAAGCAAATTTATTTAGACAAAATACATCGTCGTTTATCAGAAATTCGCATTCAACAGTTCCATAAATTATCACACCGGTTTTGCTCCCTCCAGCTGGACTGCGACACATTTTAAGACGAAACTGGATTTTCGTTGGGACTACTGCCTTCAACTGATGCAACAGATATAAATCACAGTTAGCATTATAATGATAAATTACGCTACTTATTTAACTTCAAACTGTTCTTGATGTTGAAATCTCATTTTTGAAAAATAATCCCTAAGGGTCATTTTAGTTAGCCTTAAATTATTCGCCATTCATAAACTCTAAACGTTTTACTCAGTCATGAGCATTTTATTTTCAGCTAAGCACGTGTACTTTTTACAACCATGAATAATTTATCATACGTAAATAAGCCATAAGATTTACAAGCATGAATAATTTGTCATGCGTTAATAAACATAAGAATTTTCAAATACAAAGAAGATATAAAATAAAATATTGTTACGAATTTCGTATTTATTTAGCCATTTATTTAGAATTGTAATTAAAATTGCTTTATTTTCCCGTGCAAAGCAGACGATTTTTGAAAAGAAAGCTACGTCGGAAAAGCAAGAATACAAGAGCGCGTCCATTTAATATTTAATAAATAAATATCTCGTAATTGCTGTTGGCATCTAGAAAAATATAGAAAATAGATTTTAAAGTCGAGAAAGATTTTACCGGAATGTTCTTGAGGAGCAAAAAATTCTGCCAATCGAGAAAGCGAATGTCGATCATATTTATACCCTACAGGCAACCCATGTATGGAGCCGATAGCGCCATCTGTCGTCAGAAATAGTAACAAAAGGGTTAATCTAGTAGAATTTTAAAGGCATTAGGCAAAAATGAATTGGATTTAAAGTTATTGACTAACAGGATAAATTTTTGTGAATGTGAAAAGCTTCATGAAAATGCCAATTCTCTAATAAAACCAGCTCAGCTTTCTAGATGATTTTAGCAGAACCAAAATAATATATTCGAAAAGAGCCAAACGAAAAGAGCAATAAAGTTTCGCATAAAGGAACATGAACCTTACGTCCGAAAAGGGGAAATTAACAAATCTTCAATCGCTCATCATAGTTGGAAATTCAATCGCAATTTTGATTTGGGTTCTGCTAAAATTATCCAGAAAGCTGGTTCTATTAGGGAATTAGATTTTCTTGAAGCTTTTCACATTCGCAAAAATTTATCCTGTTTAGTCAATGACTTCAGTTCCAATCCAGTCTTGCCTAATGCTTTTAAAATTCTACTAACTTAACGCTGCATTTTTTGTTACTATTTCTACCAACAGATGGCGCTACCGGCTCCTTACATGGGTTGCCTTTAGAGTATAAATATGATCGACATTCGCTTTCTCGATTTGCAGAATTTTTTGCTCCTGATGAACGGGGACCCGTTTTGCCCTCGAAATCGATTGGACCTTTACAAAATCTACGCCGAATACAAGGTTGTCAATTTGCCTGTTTTATTTTCCATGTCGGCGTGATTCTCTTGCGTCTTTATATTTCACATTTTGTAAAACTCTAACAAACTTTTGATTAATAAACTCAGCGATTTGAAAGCCAGCAGTGGCAACACTGTACGGAATAACATAATTTTATCTCCAGTGCGAGACTGTCTGTGGGAAATTCTAGAGATAAGTTGTTTTTAAGTATTTTATGATTTTACTGTCGCATGGAATTCTATGTGGAGTAAATGCGAAGAACGTGATATCTAATAAAATAAAGCTAACACAAAAAACGTTAATAATAAAAAGACACAAAAAAGCTTTGTAAGCTACCTTATTAAGAAACTTGAATAGTGATATGATGAACTTAGAAAAGACTGTACGTCAGCACTGCATCGGGAAATCTAAACATTGCTCCTTTAAAATTTTCTTTATTTTGCTGTTGAACTACATACGGCGTATCTGCGAAAAAAATAGTGGTTAAAGTTAGAAGGAGGGAGTTTAACCCCTTCCCGTGTTATTTCCCGCCACGACTTAGGCCCAAGTGCTACGGGGTCAACGCGTGGTAAAGAAGCCAGACTGATGCTTGAGAATAGTTACAATACGAGCCGAAACCTAAATGCTTGTGTTAGAGTCAGTTTTGCGCAATACTGCTCGGGTGAAAGTAAACTTTAATCCTGCTGCCTTTCGTAGATATTATAAATATATTATATTTTGTAATAAATAGCACTTTCTAAATTATATTACATAAATAAACAATACTTCAAGTAAGTAAACGTTAATTCTTAGTGGAAGTAAACTTTAATTCTTAGTGGAAGTAAACTTTAATAAACTGTTTTCAATCAAATTCGCTGAAACAACCTTGTATTTGGCGTACATTTACAAAAAAACACTCAATGGATTTCGAGGGCAGCTACAGGTCCCTCCTCAACAGGAGAACAAAATATCTAGAAAGGGAAAGAAAGCTGAGTAACGGCTTTTTATACTCTCGGGTAGAACAACGCGCGAGGAGGCAACGCCATCTATCGGCAAAAATAATCATCAAGAATTATCTTAATAGAATTTTAAAAGCGCTTGGAAGGATTGGATTAGACTTAAAATCGTTCACTAAACTGCTAAATCTTTGTGAATATGAAAAGCCTTAAGAAAATTCAATTCACCAATTTAATCCCCAATGAAATTGATTTTATCACTACTGTGTACCGTAAACCCTTTACAGTTTGTTTACCACACCATGCTACCATGCCATGCTAAGCCATGCCACCCTGTTAAGCAAAAAATTGCTTCTTATTACTATTATGTATTTCGCGCGCTCAAAGTTTGTTCCACAGAATCCTTGCTTACCAATGAACTTAATTATTTAAAAGCAGTTGCTATTGACCGAGGATTTTCTCCCGTGATCATTGATAAAGCTGTTAAAAAGTTTTCAGAGTCCCATCATAGAAGACATTCCACTGTTAGAAATAATATTAATGACCTTGTCGTGCTTCCATTTTATCCTTCTGTTAGTTATAAGGTTGCACGGATTCTCCACAAATTCAATTTTCAGGTCAGTTTCTCCCCTGTCAATAAAATTCACCGTTCGACTCTAGAAGATTCTGTTTCTGACTTTAATTCTTGGGGAATTTATAGTATATCGTGTCAGTGTGGCTTGAGATATATTGGCCAAACAAAAAGAGCGTTAAAGTTTCGTATCAAGGTATCTTATGTCCGAAAGGGCGAAATTAACAAGTCTCCAATAGCGTATCCTAGTTGGAAATTTAATCATAATTTTGACTTTGGATCTGCAAAAATTATCCAAGAAGCTTCTTCCGTTGGTGAATTGGATTTTCTTGAGGCTTTTCATATTCACAAAAACTTAGCATGTTTTGTGAACGATTTTAAGTCTAATCCAGTCCTTCCTAGCGCTTTTAAAATTCTATTAACATCATTCTTGATGATTAGTTTGTCGATAGATGGCGTTGCCTCCCCGCGCGTGGTTCTACCCGAGAGTATTAAAAGCCGTTACTCAGCTTTCTTTCCCTTTCTAGATATTTTGTTCTCCTGATGAGGAGGGACCTGTAGCTGCCCTCGAAATTGATTGAGTGTTTTCTTGTAAATGTACGCCAAATACAAGGTTGTTTCAGCGAATTTGATTGCCACATTGGCGTGTTTCTCTTCTATTGTAAACTGTTTTCACTTAAATTTTTGTATTTTGCATTTTGTAGAGGTTTATTAAATTGTACTAAACTGTTTTGTAACAGCAATTATGCGAATCGTGACTAATTCTTGTGGTGCACTGATATGAAAATAACGTTCGATTACGAGAGTGAAATTACGATGTTAAATGTTCACGAGCCCGGCTGGTGATGATGCTCGGATTTATGTTTCGCCCGGCTTTCTTCTCACGAGCCTGGTTCGTGATGTTTATGTTTGGAACAAAACCTTCATCACGAGTCAGACTCGTTAAAGCACTGGAAGCGGTTAATAGTAAACGTTCAGACTGCGAGCTCAGCGAGAGCGTAAAAACTCTTAACAAATCCTACTGGGCAATCGTTAAAATCTGAAATCTTTTCGATTTTTTCCGATGTTTTTAAATTATAATTCCAAAATAAGCCTCTTACTTTATATTTTGACTCTTATTCTTCCAATATACGTTCAGCCTGAAGTAGGATACATCGGAAAGTGGCAGAAAGTTTCATGTGTACCGAATTGGAAAGCTACCATCTATACGGAATTTTACGTCCGTAACTTTTGGGTTATTAAAGAAACCACCAAAAACATATTCCCAATATTTTTTTTAAATTTTCCTTCCCAGCAAAGTTTATTGTTGGTCTGTATGAAACAATTCGCTATTAAAGTGGAGATAGTAATTAATCACTTAACACGTCAGTTTGCATAATTGTGTGTTATAAAGAAAGATCTAACACGCTGAATAACTGACTCATAAACTGTGAATCTGTTTTAGCTCGAAATATAGCTTCAGTATTTAATTGAAACTGAATAATTAATCTTACACTGAAGCACAACAACAGACTGATTGTTCCACTGCACATCAGGGAAAACATTCCACTGTCAAATCCTTCCGATCCGCTGCTTTCATGTACTGTATTACTATCCATGAAATTCTGGTTATCACAAAGTATCGAGTGCATTTCCTTACACATCGCATTATTTCCTCTTCACTAACTAAACGTGATTCACTGCAATTACAGCAGATAAATGTAAGTAGTTACAAGGACAGCCATTTTCTCCCTAAGAGCGAAAAATGTAAGCTTTGTTTGACAAGAGGATCAAGTGAAGATTATATTTCCCCTCCATTTAATGCAGAATATTTATTGTTTTAAAGATTAACGAAGGATTTATAGCATATAAAAAGCTATTTGCGTTAGATAATTATTATTTTAAACATGGTAGTTAGTATCCCTGAAATTGCTTTACCATTGAAAATATTTTATGGATACTTTTCTAAATGGATCTGCTTATAAGGTCGTGTCCTCGAATATTCTGATTCATTGTCTGTGATTTATGATACTCTTGGTTGGCGGTCATCTTAAAAATGTTTGTTTAATCGTCTTAGGCACGCACGCGACGGTTGTCTGCCTAAGGAAGAAGTGTTCTCGTGGGAGATTGTTTTAAGTGACACTGGTTTATAAAACTTTAATTTTCAACCATTTTTGGTTGAAAATTAAAGAAGTTTAACACAAGAAGTTCTAAACTTGTGCTAAGATATTAAGGCCGTCGGTGAAAGGCGATTTTTTAAATCAACTCAATAATATCTTATAAGGTGCTTCTCCCGCCTTCTTAGCACGCATTCGTGGTGTAGTGGTCAGCACGCTGGACGCGTATGCTAGAGGTCCATGGTTCGAGTCCCGGCGAAGGTGTTGTCCATTTTTCACTTCTTCTGGTTCCAAATAACCTAATGACTCTACAAGTGGCTCTTGAACTAAAAGGTGGCGGATGATGATTCTTCACCACCACGATTTGGCGATTGGGGACCCTAATCCAAAGTCCCCCTTTTAAAGGGGGACTGTGGATTTGTAAGGTATTGCTCCCGCCTTCTCTCGTATGCCTTCGTGGTGTAGTGGTCAGCACGTTCGACGCGCATTCGAGAGGTCCGTGGTTCGAGTCCCGGCGAAGGCGTTGCTCATTTTTCACGTCCGCTGCTTAAAGAAATGCGTAATGTCTCTACAAGTGGCGCTCGAACTAAAAGGCGGTAATGATTCTCCACCACCAGGATTTGGAGATTGGGTCCTCTAATCTCCAGTCACCCTTTAAAAGGGAAAGTATATAACGTATTTTCCCGCCTTCTTAGCATGCCTTCGTGGTGTGCTGGTCAGCATGCTCGGCGCGTGTTAGATAGGTCTGTGGTTAAAGTCCCGGCGAGGGCATTGCTCATTTTTCACATCTCTCAACATAAAAAATCCTAATGTCTTTACAATTTTCTTGTATATCTTAGTAGTATCTATTCTTATTTTATTCTTTCATGCAATGTTTCATGTAAAGCATTATTTTTTACAGTGTTGTCATTTCCTTAAACAATGGTTCATTTGATTGCGGCAAAGCAATCGAGGTCTATGTGCCTAATGGGAGTGTCGCCTTTGTGGAGGACTTTTTAAAGGTAACTGGCTCATATACACGTTGCATGTGGGGAAAACCAAGAAAACTCCCATGCAGCCAACTCTTTCGCTTGGAAGCCTGGACCAAATTACCAGTGCTCAGCGACTTGAAAAGAAAGGGTAAAAAATTTTTGTTGGAATTACAACTTTTCAACGTGTCTACCTTCTCAGAAGATAACGCATTGAATGCAGGAGATTGTTGGCAACAGTGACGATCGTAACATCGCAAACGGAATTTGTATAACTTCACGTTTTATGGCATCTTTCAATTTTAGTGTAGTATTTGAGGTGTAAACCTTAACATTTCAGATAGAACTAGAACCAAAAATCGATCGGAGAGAGGTCGTCGCCTGATCATGAAACCGCAGAGTCATGTATCTTGAAACATACACCTTGAAAACTTGCAGTTCCAGCAAAATGCATTCTATTTCTTCTCTCGTGTGTTTACAATGCCGCTCTTTGCAAACGTTTTACGCTGAAAACTTTCATCATACGTCCATCATTCCAACGCCATTTATGGTTTTTCAATGAGTTGAGCAATTTGCACCGGAAAAATAATGGATGCTGCCATTCGAAAATTTCGAATTCCTTTCCCTGTAACTGTAACCCTGAGAGTTCCATTATTTAAAATCATCACAATCTCGAAAGCATATAAGGTATTTCTCCCGCCTTCTTAACATACCTTCATGATGTAGTGGTCAGCACGCTCAGCGAATATTCGAGAGGTCCGTGGTTCGAGTCCCGGCGAGGGCAATGCACATTTTTCATGCCTCCTGCTTAAAAAAAAAGTCCTAATAAGTCTACACGCATACCTTCAACTACAATGCCGGAAATTTCATTTTCATTGGTTGAGCGGATGAGGCGATAGGGGGTTCATATATAGGGTTATGGGTTATTCAATTATGGCAAAGCACACGAGGGCTATCTGCCTAAAGGGAGGGATGCCTTCGTGGAGGACTTTCTAAGGGAAACTGGTTCATATACACGTTACACATAGGGAAAACCACGAAAACGCCCATGCAGCCAGCCCGTTCGCGGGATTCGAACCTCGGACCGAACTACCAGCGTCTTTACCGCTCGGCCGCTGGTGAGCTGGTTCATATATAGAACAAGTTATGATCCCCCTATAGTACTAGTACTTTTATTGTTGTTGTATTACTGTATTTTACTGTGGTATTAGGCTAAACGCCATGGGTTGATATTTATATCTGCAATTAAAAACAGAAAAAAAATTATATTACAATGCAACGTATAGCATGCTTATTTACTAATGATAATTTTTCACAACAATTAATTATCTTAACCCTAGGTGCTCTGCTTACAAATTAACACATTTCTCGCGAAAGAGGTCATACGTGCCTACTAAATACAGTTTTTGGATGTATCCATTAAACTTAACGTAAGAACTTATTACGAAAGGTAATTGTTTTTAAAAAAGACCCCCTCTTTGCAGATTTCAACCAAATTCTTGCAGTCTTACTAGTACAGAATAGTACACATTACTACCATTGCTAACGGTACATTTTTCAGAAATGGCATAAATAATTAGTAACAGTTGCAAGTTTTGTTTTCTCATGACTGCAGATACTGCACAGTTAACTGATTAGTTAATAACAACTTATTCAAGTTTTAAAAGTGAAAACAAAATACACCACATAATTTAATTAGCAACAAATATTATTTTTTACCTGCCAAGGTTAAAAATTTATTTTCTCATTAGCAAACTTATACCATGCATATTTCTGAGAACGTACTTTCAAATTATTGTCCAGAAATTACTAAGACCATAATTATTCTAATACGTATTATTGAAAAGCAACGAATATATACCATCTCAGAATGCTTCTACAGAGGCTGTTCGCACATTTTTTAGACGATTTTGGTAAGCGGTAATAAAAAATCGTTTGCTACAAAAGAAGTAATTGCAATTGTACTATGTTTTTAAAAGTCAAAATTAACGTCTGTGGCTCGAAAGTTTTGTTTTTCTTCAAAATGGCGAATTTAACAAAGCAGTGGTTCGAAGGCTACACTGACGCTCTTTCCGAAGAGAAATATGCATACTCCGTTATCCAAAAACGATGTGAGAGTCACGATTTTGTGATATCTAAAGCGTCGACAGGTAATATCATCAACAACAAAGTAAAAAACGTCAAATTGGAGCCTCCAGTGGGAAAAAATTCCAAACAAGTATCCGAGGAAAAAACGGACATCTTTGACTATTGCAAAGGTACGTTGTTTAATATTAAAGGAAAATCCCCCTAGTCAAAGGCCAGTTGCAAAATCATTAAAATGCTCGCTGTCTACTGTAAACAAAACGATAAACGTTGATTTAAATCTTAAGAAAGCGAAAAAACGCAATGTGCATCGTCTTCTTCCGAAGCATATCGCTCGACGCAGGACGCGCTGCAGAATTCTACATGAGAAACACTTATCCAAAGAAAAATCGAAAACAATTGTCACGATAGATGAAGCGTGGGTGTATTTAAATGCATGTAACAAAAAAAGAGCCATTTATTACCATAAAAGGGGAGAAAAAAATTCAAGTACACGGTTCAAAGAATCAAAAGAAAGTTTTTCTAAGGGTTTCATGATTGTTGCTGGTTTTTCTTATAATGGCAAGTTAAAAATAAAGAGAGTGCAAACAAATGTCAAGATTAACTCCAAATACTATCAGGAACATATTTTATCGGCAATTTTTCTGAATGAAATACCATCGCTTTCCCCACAGTGCCATCCATCTGTGAGACTCCATCGGGACAAAGCTAGCAGTCCTGATGGGTCACATCAAAATCCACCGTAAATTTCCTAAACGAAATGGAACAAAAAACTGGTATTAAGGCCATACCCTTCACTGATATCCCCACTAAATCTACCGATGTGTCACCTATGGAGTTTTGTGCTTTCGGACTTTTAAAAACTGCACTATCCAAAAGTTGTCCCAAAACCCTAACGGGACTCTGGAAAGCTGTTCGGGAGGAATGGGATAAATTACCTCTTCTGACACTTCGAAAGGCATTATTATCCTGGAAATTGCGGTGTCGAAAGATAGTTCAGAATACGGGATCTCAAACAGAACATTTAAAATACAAGAATTTTATGTAATTTAGTTTTGTGAATACAATATACATTGTCTAAAAAATGTGCGAACAGCCTCTGTATGTGACTCACCTGGAGGGTCTTCTTTATTTTATAGGCTGATTGTCAAGGTAGAACAGAAAACTAATTACTCAATGAAGCCTTTTCTCTAAGCAAATATCCGAAGGAGATAAGGCACATTCCTCTATGGAGATATTTCTCTCAAGTGTTCATTACCGTCTGTCAAAAGGGCATGGAAATTAGACTCGGGAATAACATGGTTTCCAAAGTCATTATACTCTCTTCACGATAGCAGCAGAAATTAAATTGGTAGAGTCACACCAATAAGATTCATTTAACTCCTTTGTGCTAGCAGAAGGGTGTAATTTAAGAAATCTATAATTATAAGTTAATTATGTTCGCAAAAGAATGCTTGCAATAAGTTAAATAGTTGGATTTTTAGTGTTATCGTTTCACCTTGTTAATTGCTTCTTTTCGAGGAAAATTATTGGTTAGTCTACTAAGACATCGTAACTAACACGTGTATAAGCTTCTCATTTATAATTGGATAACAGAGATAATTATTGTATCATTTACAGAATGCCGAACTGTAACCATAACAATATTGATCACTATTTTATTTTCTAAGTGTTAGTATTAAAAAAATTTGTTCTGTGAAAATCTATACTTACGCAACACGCTTGTGCGGTTTTGGATTAAGAAATGCATTTCAAGATTCAAAAGATGTTTCCCTTAACAACTCACTTACAATGAATAAATAATATATTGCCACGGATTTCGTATTTAGTTAGCTATTTTTAGTAAAATTAAAATTAACATTGTTTTATATTCTCGTGCAATGCAGGACGAGACATATTTTAAGAGATAGCTACGCCGGAAAAGTAAAAATACCTCAGCTCGCGCGTTTAACATTTAATAAATAAATGTCTCGTAATTTATATTTAAAATGAATAAATGTAATTGATTAGTGTGTTAGCTGTAACCGTAATTCTACTTTTTTGCTTTCCAGAAATCTCGAGAAGCAAAGAAATCACCAGATTAAAAGATTAAAAGACACACAGATTAAAAGGATTTAAAAAGTCGGAGAAAGACATCTTAATTCAGTTGTTGTTTAATGAGTTGTTGTTGTTGATTGCAGCAAATTCGCAGTGAGATCGGATTAGCTTTCTCTTTGCATTGCGTTGTATTGTAACGGTTTTAGTAGTTTAAAGGATAACTAATGATTATATTGCGTGATACTGTGATATTGTAGGAATATCTCTGAGGAAAATTCCAGCGTTTGGTTATATATATATATATTTTTTTTTTGGAGATAAGAACAAATTTTATTAACCTTTTATTGGACCTTATGCATTCAATGTTTAACGAACCCGTGCGCACGGAACAATAGCCTACATTAAAATCATTATTTCTGACTTACAAAATCTGTGTCTAATTCAATAAGAATATTTAATTAGTTATTCGATGGATTAAGCTCATAAGTATTTATTATTTATTTACTTTCATTTAACTAATTATTTTGCGTTTGTAAAGACATTAGGTTATTTCGAAGCAGAAAGCATGAAAAATGAGCAAGGCCTTCGTCGGGAATCGAACCACGGACCTCTCTCTCGGTTACACGTCGAGCGTACTGACCATTACACCACGAAGGCATGCGAAGAAGACGAGAGAAATACCTTATATACTCCCCCTTTTAAAGGGCGACTGAGGTTCAGGGGTACCAATCGCCAAATTCCGGTGGTGGAGAATCATCATCCACCAATTGCTTTAGTTCGGGGGCCATTGTAGAGACATTAGGTACTTTTGAAACAAGAGAGATTGAAAAATGAGCAACGCCTTCTACAGGAATTGAACCACGGACCTCTCGGTTACGCGTCCAGAGTGTTGACCACTACACCACGAAGGCGTGCGAAGAAGGCGGGAGAAATACCTTACACGTTAACTGTCTTTACTGGCATTCTCCCCTTCCGTTTTCCTGCTACAACGCTAATTTCTTGTTCTTGCATATTCAAATGCGGTAGAAAGAGATGGTATTTTAAGAAAGATTTCAGATTATTTAATCAGAGAATGTTCCGCCTGTTGAAGGCCACGTTGCTAGTTGAAATTCTACAATAGTCCTCTGTCTTCGGCATTGCGTTATTATTCCTAATAGTGCTTGTGACGCTGAATAAAGCTTGAGCCAAATTGCATGTTATAGTTCGGCCGTTTCAAACGCAACCCTGGCTGGCATTCTGCCGAAACACATAGACTCGTCCAAAAGGGGTGCTATTACTTTCTGCGGCGTGAAAGGTCACGTGAAAGGTCTTTTCTTCTTCGGAAAGAGAAATATTAGAAAGAAAGAAAGTCCCCATCCTTCCACCCTATTTTGAGAAAAATTCGGTCCGAATGGCGCATGCGTGTTTGCGCACGCGGATTAGGCGGTGGAACTATATTAATTTCAATTTGAATTAATTTTAAATTATTCTACAAATGCTGGGTGGTTTATAAGCATAAGAAGCGCCTCCTGTTAAATTCTTTTGAGTTCTGAATAAAAGTTTCTTTCATACCTTTCTTGAGTTCTGTTTGATCTCAGACATAGAGGCAAGTCGCTTATACGTCTAATCAAGGATTTGCCACAAGTTACAGTTAGATACAGACACATTCCTTGCAAGCTATAAATACACAATGGGTATGGATGAAAAGTCGGGTTAAAGAAGATACAGAGTTTCTTTTTTTTATGTATTTTCTATGGAACGGTAGTGTCCTTGCAGTTCAGCACTTGCCAATTATTAACTTTATACTCTTATTTATATTAGTTATTATATTATATATATTCATTTTTATTCTTATTTACACATTAGCTACTATATATTACACAGTGCAATTAGAAAATTCAAATATCTAAGTTAAACGACTGGTACATTCTGCATAAGGAAAAAAGGATAGTTTTATATTTCCCGTTCTACCGAACCGATCGACAAAATTTCTTGATTTCTTTTTTCATAATTCGAATCTACGACTCATATTAGCCTAATTATTAAATTTTGTTAAATTTGGTGAGAAACTTTCCTATAAATTAAAAAATTTATCTTGGCGCACTTTTTTCATTTTCTGCCAAGAATAATTTCCTTGGCGAAATTCTTAATTTAGAGTAATCTATTCTCCTTACCCTTTTTTCCTTTATGCACGAGCGGAAAAAAAGTGTCATTCATACTTTCATATAATTTTAATGAAACATTTTTTCGAGATACACATAAAAATTAGAAAAAAATACAAATTTAAAAAATCCGATGTGTACACCACATGACATCCTTGTACTGAATATATAATTATACGTATTTTGCATTTCATTTAAACTTATTGGATTGAATTAAATCCACTTCGTCGATAGCTCTTAAACCACAATAGAATAAATGCCCTCTTTAAAATTCGGTATATTTGTTTACCATAGCGATGCTTTGACGCTAGGTTCACCTAACAGCGTTACATCTCGTTCATTTTATACCTGAGAATGCACAAAAATTATGTATATCATTTGAAAAATTATCTAATCGTTGACACATGTTCTATTCAAATACTATGACAAATCTAGAACGATGTATAAAAGAATTTAAATTAAAAGAAAAAACGTTTTGACAGACGATTCAGTATTTGTCATTCAATTAATCCAGATCTCACTTCGCGACGAGGCGAAAATACATAAACACTCAAAATATCTGTATTAAAAATTACGAAGCAAAACTTAAGCACTTATTTCTCCCCCGAATAAATTCCAGAATGAATTAAACATCATTTAATTCACAATAATAAAAGAAGACGTTATCTTTTTTGTAGCGAAGCTTAGTAACTCTAAGTTGGCAACAAATCCACTATTCTGCTAAGTTTCAAATGTAAACAAATATGGCCGCTACGGAACAAATAATTAGGCTAAGCCGCACTTAAACAACTTTTTAATTGTTGATAATTCTGAAATTATAACATGCAGGTTACCTAACCGGAAGATAAGAACAACATAATTGAATCATTTTTAAAGCAAAAATTGCACAATTTACAAACATACAAGAATAAAGAAATTGAGCTCACTGATCCAAGTAACAGAGTATATACACTCACGTTTGTGAAAATTGCAACACCAAGAAGGAATCGTCATAATTGAATGCAATTTAATACACAGTTGAGTGGTAGTGGTACAAATAAATGATTAAATGTTCAAAGCAAACAAACAAGAACAAGAGATCAGAATCAGTATTTTGTGTGGCCACGCGCCGCCGCAATAA
>KK113143.1:756748-825968 GCA_000611955.2 Stegodyphus mimosarum
ACGAGGCATAAGTACAGATTGAGTTAACGTTTACCACTAGCAGATAACCACCGATAACCATACACGCCTCGCTACAGCCGTCTATTTATTCGGATCCATCAGCCGTTCAGAGGGCGCTGCTCAGCATACGCATGCGCTACGGATTTGCAATTCTAATCATTGGCATATCATGCGCTACTTTGCATTTCCTGAAAATTTCAGCTCACTCGCGTAAGTCCTTCATGGTGTTGCAATTTTCACAAACGTGAGTGTATATTTATATATATATATATAAGTATGTAAATATATATATATATGGTCCGCCGAATGCAACTAAAATAGGAGGTGCACATCTACATGTTTTAGCAGTCCCATATACAAAATTTAAACGTTCTGAGGCTCCTCGATTTTGAGTTATGCGAGATACATACATACGTAAGTATCGCCGCGAAATACAGACGCCACGAAAAAATCTCTTCATAATCCATTTTAAATCAGTTTTATAATTTTTTGGGGAAAAAAGGATCTATTATTATGTCCGTATATAGAAATATCATGCAAAAACATCGTTAAATTGCATTCGAAATAGTGGTCAAAATGGATATTTCCGTTGAAATATGATACCCGAAATTTTTCTCGATTACAGTCCTTCCTTTTTATTTCGTACAAGGAACTAAAAAGCCAGAAAAAAATATTCGAATTTGAATTGAATACAAGTTTTGAATTACGAAAGAAGTAATCAAGTAATATTAATAAAAAAGCGATATTAATAAATACATATCAAATTCATTTATCATTCGGGAGCTAAATTATGAGAGCTTTGGTAATGCTGGTGCGATTTTGACAAAACTTGGCGCTTTGACACAATTTGAGTCGCAGAATCGTTATGTGGAAAATGTTTTGTATATTATTTCAGAAAAAGTCCAATTTTGTGTCAAAATACCCTGCGTTAGAACAATAATATATATAAATCTAATATATATCCTAAGTAGCGCTTTCGAGACATGAAAAATGCAAGTTCAATTTCGTCAATTGGCCTAGCAGAACGGGAGATATAGAACTGTCCCATTTAGAGTTTACAACTTAATGATTTCATCGGGAATGGTTAAACCCTATCATTTAGTTGTCACATCGCTGGGAATGTTCCCCATAGTTCGTTTTGGCCTTTATCATTGATCTCTCTGAGTTGATTCACTTTTGAAACTGTTGGCCGTATATTATATTTAAAGAAATTAAATAATAAAGAATCTGCATGAATGTACGTATGCTTCTCGCATTTTGAGAAAACGACGGTACCTAGAGTCATCCAATTTTGAATACCATAGTCCTCCAACCAAACATGGGCACCTGAAGGTACGAATTTTGAGCTTCGAATTTGTTTTATTATCCATTTCATATTTTGTAAAACTTTAACGAATTTTTTGATTAACAATCTCAAGGATTTCAAAACGAGCAATGGCAAAACCGTAGACAGAAAAACACATTCTCAAAAAAAAAAAAAAAAAAAAAAAAATAAATTTTAAAAAAAAAAAAAAAAAAGATTAAATTATCATCTGTGTAGAACTCGAAACTGTCTATCGGAAATTCTAGGAATGCCTGTTTTTAAATATTTTATGGTATTGCTGTTCAGTTCAATTTTATGCTGTTTAACATGATTTTATTAATAACAGAGGTAACACACAAAACGTTAAAAAAATGTCCTTTTGGGCGCAATATAAAATCTGAAAAGGTTTCAGATTTTTTTTTTCTTTTTTTATCTGTAGTTATTTTTTGTTATTTTCAAAAGCTTCTAAAGTTTTCTCAGCTTCTAACGGATCACAGATCACTTCCAAAAGGTGCTCAAAACAACTCAGCTCATTTCTGTAACTGGAGTTTTTGCAATCGATCATGATTGCTCTTAGGTTAACATTTAAAGTGGTTATGCGTGTTTAAGACCCGTTTCTGCGAACATTTATTCAAGGGTAATTGCCATCGTGCCGTTATACATTCTGCAGAAGTATAACAAGAATATAAGCTATCAAAAACCAATTTGATTATTTTATTCTTTGCTAAATTCTACTTCACGTTTTCTTTATATTAAAGAAATCTGATCTAGAAATCTGGTTAAAGAAATCTAGTTATCACAAAAAATATAAAAGCGCATAAAATAATGGTGTATCCAGTTACCGCCAATGCCGGTCAAGATCGTCGACGACCAGCAGGTTGAGGATCACTTGAGGCCAGTTAAAGGTTTAGGTATATTTAAGCTAAAATCAAATCACAACACATTGTTGCGCTTCAAAAATGTTACTCACTGGGTGGCCTACTCTTTTACGACTCTCTCTCTTTTCCTACTCTCTTAGCACACTTACACATACTTCACACCTACACACTACACACCTACGTACACACCTACACACTGCGCTTCTCTCAAAGCTCTTAATCACGAACACTCACCACCAATGCTTATCAAAATCACTGATGATTTAGAGGTTGGTGGACACTTGGGGTTAACAAATGGATTACCGCCATGGGTCAGTGCAGCAAATTTAAATAGATATCAAAATTAAAATTAAGTACAGTAACAATACCCAGGGGCCTACATATTGGATCCCAGCGGCCTACATATTGGAAGTTGTCGTTCACTATATCAGAGGTTGCTGGTCACCATTTCGCATTAGTAATCGATGGATTACCAGCGTGAGGAGATGAAGTAAATTTTGATATAATTTTTGATTAAGATGGAAATGAGCACATCAATGTCCATCAAGAGTGTTAATCAAAATGGACCTGCAGTCTGACAATTGCTGGTGTCAACCTGCAGGATACTAGTTCCAAACAGAGAAATAAATTTACAAGCAGTTTAAAAATAAATTAACCCTCTGACCGGCCACGGGTTTTACTAAGAAAGCAAGAAATTTCCCAAAACTACTACCAGAAAAAGTTTTCTTGATTTAATGTCAAAAATGTTTTGGCATTTTATACCTGGATTTATGTACTTTTAATATATTGCTTTAATTTCTTTGAGATATTTTAATATGCACGTAATATAACGCATATATACGTTCGTACAGATATCGCAAAAAATATTCTAAGCCGTATATATATGGCCTCGTCGGTTAGAGAGTTAAAACGAAGGACTTTGTTGCTTATTGCTGCTACCGACTAACAATGGTTGACCGCTGGTGCCTCGCCTCATCTCGTTAGATCATTGATGGGCGGGACTTTTATAAGGTTTATCCTCAGTTTATCAACAGTTATTTTAAGTTTTGTATCTTTAATATCTTATTCTAATTTCAGCTTACAATTTCCTGCCAGAATGTAAATTCAAAAACGCAGTTAATACAAATAAGAAAGAGTATTATTTAAGTCGTGAATTCACCGACTGCGGAAGAGAGTGTCTGATTCCCTGACTAGCCTGCGTTTGCCTTTTGGCTACGTCTTTCTGAGCTGTTGCTACGCTCGGCTATACCTTAAGCCCTTGTTTGGCTTTCCGGATATAATTAATACTTAGGGGCCAACTAGTTAGATTCTGATAACTTCGGCTATACCTTTCAAATAGCTTAGTTAAGCTAGTTTTAGTTTAAACTATTATTATTTTAAGTTCAAGCTCGAGTGGCTGCTTTGTGTAAAGTTCCAAGTAGGAACTGACTGTAAATATACTGAAACATAAAGGTTTGTAAACCCTCCTTAAATCTTACGTGTTCTGTTCACACACTTAAGTGATTATTCGCTTGTTAGTGTTCGTGGGGTTCTAAGTTAGAACTTTAGAATTAAATAGTAAAACCCCACAAGTCAAACGTCAAAAACGAAATTGCATTTCAACAAAAGGTAACCCCAATGATGCTACGGAGACTAACACCACTCACTACTGGTCCTGGGTTCGCTTCTGGAATAAAATATGTCCCTTCATGGTTGATTGATCAATTGATCAGTTTATAGCCTACCAGGTTTATTTATCTTAGAGGATATGCCTTTACAGAAGATTTTCTATAAGAAACTAGTTCACCTTCGCTTTACGCATTTGGACATTTGGAATTGTAGTGTCTTTGGATAATGCGGGTACATAAAATCGGGATATACGAAAGTCGCATCAATAAGTTAGTGACTGGAGATTCTGATACTGCAAATCCTAGTGTGGGCTTGACCGATCCGACCCTAAAGTCCAAGCTGCATCTCCTCATGCTTGTGAAATTTGGTGTGGATCTTGGGGCAGCACTCGACGTTTGCCTAAGTTAAGTAAACCGATACCTCTGTAAGGTTTATCCTATGTTAATTAACAGTTTTTTTAAGTTTTATATCTTTCCTATGTTATTCTAATTTCAGCTTAAAATTTCCTGCCACAATGTAAATTCAGAAACGCAAGTAATGCAACTTAGAAAGAGTACTATTTAAGTCGTGACGTTATCAACTTCAGTAGAGAGAGTCTGATTCTTTGATTAGCGCACGTTTGCGTTCTGGCTACGTCTCTCTGAGCTGTTATTATGCTCGGCCATACATTAGGCCCTTGCTTGGCTTCGCTGATTTAATTAATACTTAGGGGCCAACTAGTTAGTTTGTGATAGCTTCGGCTATACTCTTTAATAGCTTAGCCTTTAATAGCTTTAATAGCTTCGCCGATTTAATTAATACTTAGGGGCCAACTAGTTAGTTTGTGATAGCTTCGGCTATACTCTTTAATAGCTTAGCCTTTAATAGCTTTAATAGCTTCGCCGATTTAATTAGGGGCCAACTAGTTAGTTTGTGATAGCTTCGGCTATACCCTTTAATAGCTTAGTTAAGCTAGTTTTAGTTATTATTTTACGTTCAAACCCGAGTGGCGGCTTTGTGTAAAGTTCCAAGTAGGAACTGATTGTAAATATACTGAAAAATAAAGGGTTTAAAACCCTTCTTACGTCTTACGTGATCTGTTCACACACTTAAGCGATTATTCGCTTATTAGTGTTCGTGGGGTTCTATGTTAGAACTTTAGATTTAAATAGGAAACCCCCACACCTTTTTAATGTGAAAAATACGTCTAGTACTGAAACGTAGCATAATATTTAAAAGTAACAAAAGTAAATTATTTCTTAAAGAATATTTTCAATGCATCGCAAAATTTCCAAGCACATCAGCAAAGAAAGCGACATCAAACGTCATGGCTCCTTGTTCGATATGTGAAAGTCTTTTAACCATAGCATTTACACCATACATATGAAAAATCTGTGCTTTATTCTTCTGTGTAACATTTAAGGCAAAGCGCTTTGGAATGATGAAAAAGTAGAAATCTGGCACTGCGTTGTATTTCATTTTTAGATTGCCACTAAAACATATTCAGTTTATAAAAAAAATAGGAAATAAAAAAATAACCTGAAAGGTTTCAGATTTTAAATTACGTCCAAAGGGCGTTTTTTAACGTTTTGTGTATAACATTTATTATCATGTCCTTCGCATTTAATGGTAGTTCGGTCCGAGGTTTGAATCCCGCGAACGGGCTGGCTGCATGGGCGTTTTGGTGGTTTTCCCCATGTGTAACGTGTATACGAGCCAGTTTCCCTTTGAACGTCCTCCACGAAGGTATCCCTCCCTTTGGGCAGATAGCCCTCGTGTGCTTTGACATAACCTAAGCTAACCTTCGCATTTAAACCATAAAATTCAGTAACAGCAATCGCAATATAATTTTAAAATGAGTCTATCATTAGAATTCCCGATACAGAGTTCTGCGCTCTTCAGATGAAAAGGATTTTTTCCCCGTAGAGTGTTGCCATGGCTCGCTTTTAAATCGTTTGAATTTGTTCATCAAAAATTCGTTAAAGTTTTATAAAATAAGAAATAGATAATAATACAAATGCCAAATCCGGGCTTCCAGATACGTTTCCATCCAAATATGCGTAAGTTATTCAAAATTGGATGGGTCTAGGTACCGTTGTTTTATCGCAATTGGAGAAATATGCGTACAGTTATGCACATTCTTCATTATTTAATTTCTTTAAATATAATACTGGGCTGCAATATTTTGTGGCAACAGTCTCAAAAGTGATTCAGACTTTTAATGTTTCCCACGCAAAATCGCAAAACGAAAGCAATAGTCCTTCAGGGACAAATCCCCTTTGGCCTAATAATTCCTAATGTGAAATTCATAAAGCGGAGATTCAAAAAGTTCCAGCGTCACTCCAGAATCTTTCGAAATACATTTGTAGAGATTCGACTTGAATCGAATTTGTAGAGCCTTGAATGTTCTCACATCATTTCTAGAATTCATTATAATACTTTCTGCGAACTTTCTACTTAAACTGTAGAAACATGCGCAATGTCAAAATATTGAACCACCAGGGTGAATGTTTTCGAATTCTAAAGCTCGCCCTGATCTTTCAAAAGTATCTGTTTATGCGTTTTCGAAAATAGATTTGTTGATCTGTCGTTTTTTAATGCGTAACGAAAAGGCCATCGCAGTCGGCAGTCGAATATTGCTTTACAAGAAACTGCTATTTCTGAAAATGTTTTTGAAATATTAAATATCACGGAGTGGCTTCGGAATGGAAATTTGTTTTCGGAAAGACCGCTGGATAATTTTTTAAGAGGGTTTTACCACTCCCGAGATTAAAAAAATTAAGCATATATTTAATATGGCTTAGAGGTGACCGGTATTGGTAGATATGGATTAAATCTTTTCATATAAAAGTTTTCTACAAACAGCCACTTTTATACCTTTTTTCACGATTCTTCTATACATTCTTTTTATTATTTTTATATACCTTTTCTATTTCTGTATAATATGGAAATTTCTATACTACCCGAAAGAATATAGATTTATTATTTTGTATACATTTGCATACTAGACAAAGTTTTATATATCGTTGCGTGTGTACGAGTTCCTAACAGATTGAATGCATAAGTTTGATGAAAAGTTAATAAAATTTATTCTTATCACAAGAAATAAAAAAAATGCTGAAATTTTACCTCACAGATATTCGTACAATATCACACAATAGTTATATTTGAAACTACTAAAACATTAAATAAAACACAATTCAAAGCGCAGAGAAAGTTAATCCGAACTCAAAATTACGGCAGCGAAGTAAACAACAACATTTCCCTTAAACTAACTGAACTGAGATGTTTTTATCCGGCTTTTTTAATCATACACGAGAACATTCTGGTAATTTTTATTTCTTCGAGGTTTCTGGAAAGCTAAAGAGTGTGCAATTACGAGATATATATTTATTAAATACTAAATGCTCGCGCTCTTGTATTTTTATTTATTCGGAGTAGTCTTCTCTTAAAACTCGTCACGCGCTGCACAGCACGGAGAAATAAAGTTTTAATTACAATTCTACCAAAAATAGCTAACTAAATACAAAATCAGTAACAATATTTTGCCCAGTCTGGAGGAAATTTATCATTTGCCTGTGTTACCTTATATGTAATATAGCTTCAAATATCGTAACTAACTGGGATCATAACTTATATAATCATAACATATATCATCATATCATTATAACTTATATCATCATAACTGGGATCTGAAATTTGGGTACCATCTATTATTTTCCTTTCCCATTTTGAATGTATTGTGTGTTTTTTCGCGACTGAATTACGGAGAAGAAAATATAATATTCTCATATATTCAACATTTACCATTAGTACATGGTGAATGTCGACATTCGCCGGTGTAAGAGTATTTGGAAAATATTTCGGACATACACCAAGCGACTATGTGAATGTTGACATTCACCGGTGAAAGTCGACATTCTCCAGATTTCCGTCTTTCACAGTAACATATATATGTTTCTTTCATTGTGACAGAACAACGATACCTAGAGCCATCCAGTTTTGAATAACACAATGCTCCACAAAATTTGACCATCTGGAAGATCAAATTTGAAATTTGGAATTTGTTTTATTACACATTTCATATTTTGTAAACCTTCAACGAACTTTTGATTAACAAACTCAACGGTTTCAAAGCGAGGAATGGCAACACGGTACTGGAAATAGAAACAGTTTTGTCTCCGGCGCGCGAGACTGTGCATCGGAAATTCTGAAAATATACTCATTTTAAAATTATTTTGCGATATTACTGTTGAACTGAATTTTAAGTGCGAAGAACATGATATTTAATAAACAAAGGTAACCCACGAAGCTTTAAAAAAAGGCGGTTTTGGGCGTAAGCTTTCAGATTCTTTTTATTGTATTTTTATGTCCGTTAAAGAATTAAGAAAAGAATTTTCTACTGAACATGCAATCAAGCGGAGTTAAACTAAAGTGCCTTCTTAATCTCTTTTGCAAAAATGACAGGGGTGATTTCATTTATGTATATCTGCGTGACTGTTTTCTTTATGAGTATTTTTGAGTTTCTCTTCTATTCCGTTCTGAAATTTCCTCAATCCGGAAATATTGACTTTTCAGCACTTTTGGCGCTTTTATTAATATTCACTACAAACATCATTTCGCATTGGTGATTTCATCGAACCTTAAGCCTTTCTCCTCATTTTGCTTTTGTAAGATCAGAATTCATCGTAAAGGGCGTTAATAAAAGATAAAATTTCCCAAATGAAATATTTTGCATTGCATTATATGAACTCATTTTCTTAATATTACAACATGAATATTTACCCTTCTAGTTGAATTTCTGAATGGCAAATGTTGTTCGTGCTTTTCCCCATTTCCTCCCTTACTGTCGGAAACTTTCTTGAAAAAAATATACTCCTGCTTTAAATGCATAGAAGAAAAGGAGTTGTATGGTGTTATAAAACTAGTAGATAATTAATCTTCAAACATTTGTTAGATTGTTGTAGCGGAATAAAATGTTTCAATGAATCTTTAATCTTAAAACTGTAATTTATTCACCAGTTTAAAAATCCTCGTTCCTCGTGCTGTCTAGAATACTAATTAACTTCAGAACAGACTCTGATTATTGTATACCAAATATCTGTTTTCAACTGATTTTCTTGGAATGAATCAAGCCAAAATTAACCTGCATAATTTTAAATGTGTTAAGGAAACTTAAATAAATAACTAATGATTATTGTTAGTTTAGAAATGATGGTTTGATTTTATATTAGTACGGGAAAATAAACTAATATTTCGGAAATTAAGTTAATTGCTATTCTTAGAGACTATAAAAACATCTGATGTGTACACCACATGATTTCCTTGTAAGGAATATTAAATTATACACATTTTTTCCTGCCTTTCATTAAAACCTATTTCCTGGAACTTCATTAGAGCTATATTTTTCATTCAATTAATTCAGTTCTCACTTCGCGACAAGCAAAAATACATAAAAACTCAAATTATGCATATTAAAAATTAAAAAATATAGAAAAATACAAAACACCAAATACAGTTAAAACAATTAAAATTACAGTTTCTACGCAAAAACAAGCAATTCGGTAGATTTTTCGGTGCACAAAGCTGAAAGTATACTTTTGGTCTCACTCTGCAAAAATACACTGAAGCCGTAGAAACTCACTTAATTTGTTGTGGACGCTATGCTCTGTCAATACATGGGATAATTTAATAACTTAAATGATAATTTCAGAATGCATTAAGCATGATTTAATACGCAATAATAAAAGAAGACGTTATCTTAGTTTTTTCGAAGCTTAGTTTCTCAAGATTAGCAAAAAATCCAATATTCTGCCAAGTCCAAGTGTAAACAAATGTGGCTGCTATGTCAAACAAAAATTAGGCTTAGCCGCAATTAAAAAACTTTTAAATTGTTCATAATTCTACAATTACTGCGTACAATTTAAATAAAGGGATAAAAACTTTAACCGGAAGTTAAAACAACATAATTCAAACATTTTTAAAGCAAAAAATGCACAATTTACAAACATAGAAGAATAAAGAAACTGAGATCACTGAGCCGAGTAACCGAGTGCGTATATATTTATATACATATATTTATATACTTTTGGTGCGGCCGATTGCGACCAAAATGTGAGGTACACATTTGCAGGTTGTATCAGTCCTATATACAAAATTTCAACGTCCTCAGGCTACTACTCATTTTTGAGTTATACAAGATGCATATATACATACGTACGCACAGACGCCATAAAAAAGTCTCTTCAGAATCCATTTTAAGGGGTCAGGTACCCTTTGAGCGTAAAAAAAATCAATTTTTTTATTGTTTTATATGAAAGAGGTAATTAATAGGAACATTTTAAAACAAACCGCATAAAAAAATTCCCACTAGAACGAAAGTTATCGAGGAAGAACCGCAGCCCAATTTTCAAAAGTCAGGATCGAGGCGTTTGTTTATCTTTTTTTGACAGCTGGATATTTATAGCTGCGCTCGTGAAAAGTGGTTATAAACTTCGTTTACAAAAGCAATCTAACATTTTTTTCTTGTAATGGCTTGGAAATAGGTATATTTAATAATTATTTAATTCTGACTGCTTTTTCTAGAGGAAGAAAGTAATACATTAACTTTCATTCATTCATTCAGTTTGTTTTGCTTGCGAATTATACAGCGCGTGCTCTATTCTGCGAGAGATTTCTCGATATATTTTCCTTCATTTAATAATATAATTAAATATTTGTTCGAAAATTCATTTCTAAGAATAAAATGAATAGGATAGAAGGTAAAGTGATGACAAAACGATCATCTGGCAGTAGAAATACGAAGAGAAAATTCACTAGTAATTAATCCACACTCGAAAGCATGTTACATGAAGGCAAAACATATTCACCTACGGTGCATTTTAAATATATACGCATTACTTTTTTTTGTTTTTGTTTTTGTTTTTGGAAACTAACTTATATTGTCCATTTTTACAACCTGCATTGTAAAGTTTTAAAGAATTTTAAGTAATTTTATTCAATTACCACTCAGTATAAAAAAATTAAAATCCAAATGATTAGCCAGGAAAAAAAGTGAATTCGTGTAAAAATTGTAAATTTTTTGGTCAGTGAGTTAAAGTTTTCGTTTCATATTTTCACGATTGTGTGAACTTATTTTCTTTTTAGATGTTTTTATACTTAAGTATCCATATATAAATAATTATATCATATATTTGATTTAATATGAACACTTATTTTTCTTAAATAATGCATATTTGTTTGATAAAAACATACTTTTATCTTTAAAGTCAATTTTCTCAAAACTATGATTTTACTCACTGCGCGCAGCATTTCTCTGAAACGGCTAATCTAAAGTGCACCAAATTTTATATGGATGTTTATATGCTAGATATGCTTAATATGACGAACCAGAATGTTTCTTATGTAAAAACTTTTAAAAGTGTAGCTAATTTATGCCTAAACAATTTGATAAAAATTAAAATTTTGTTTTTAAAAAATTATTTTTGTTGGAAAGGAACATTTAAATAAAATAAATCTTCGTCCTTTTTAAGGTACATTATTTTTCTACCATATGAAAAAAAAATTGGGTTCCTCTTATGCTTTATATAGTTTCAATGCTGCGCGCAGTGAATTTCAAAATATTAGCTATAAAAAAAGGTTCTGTATTAAAATATTTATTTAAAATTTTTACTAATGCACATGACTTATTTATTAATCTTAAACAAATAACTAAGAGTACCACAATATGTGTTAGAAATTTCATTTTTATGGGACTATTAGTTTTGGAGATACATCACTTGTAATTTGAGTAATTTTTTGACATATTTTACCATTCAAAAGGTACCTGACCCCTTAAATCACTTTTATAATTTTTTGGGTGGAAAAGAGTCATTTATTCTGTCCTTACGTACAGATGTCACGCAAAAACATTGGTTAATTATATTCGAAAGGGGTCAAAATGAACATTTTCTTTGAAATATGATACCCGAAATGTTACACGATTACAATACTTCCTTTTTATTTCGTACAATGAAGTAAATACGTGGCAAATCCACAAGCTTCTTTAATAAAACTCTGCAACTAATTAGAGTATTGAAATGGAACATAGGTATTACGAAACTTTGAGCCACTTCAAACTGTTGATTTGTTGAAGAATAAAGCACTAAATTGTACACTGTATTCCTTTTTTAATGCGAGGACATTATGCATTTTAGCGGGTGATCAAAAATTAAATTACCACCCTTGGTTTTGCTAATTTCAGCATCGGTAGATTTACCCAACATTATTAATCAAGCAGTTAAAAAATTCTCATCGCAACACGCTAAAAGACATACTCTTGTATTAGGAAATTATGTGAATTCTGTTGTCATTCCTTTCTTTCCATCAGTTAGCTATAAAACGGCACGTATTTTACAGAAATTTAACTTTCGGGTAGTTTATTCTCCCATCAATAAAATTACGAGTTCCATACTCAAGGACCCCATTCCGGATATGAATTTCTGAGGTATTTTCAGGATTCTTTGGCAGTGTGGTTTAATTTACATTGGCCAAAATAAGAAAGCCTTAAAATTTCGCGTTAAGAAACATGAGGCATATGTCAGAATAAAAGAAACACAGAAATCCTCGTTGCCCAGCATTGTTGGTGCGAAAATCACACTTTCAATTTTTCTGCAGCCAAAATTATTCAAAAACATCTTTTGTTGATGAATTAGCTTTTATAGAGGAGTTTCATATTCAAAAAATCTTTCTGTGTTAGTTAACGACCCTAATGCCAATCCATCTTTGCCTTCAGCTTTTAAGAAAATTATGTGTTAGTTCTCGTTTCATCAATAGATGGCGCCAGTAGCTTACGTCCTGTCCAGCTCTTCTTATCTGATTTAATCACCTTATCTTATTTAGTTCATTTGCTCTTTGGCAGCCGAGGATGTTTTAAAGAAAAAAAGAAAAACCAAAAACCATCTAAACTAGTCCTGTGAAAATTTGCAAATATAACGCTGATTTTTGTTGCTTGAATTCTAAATTAATACCGATAATTAATACGTAAAAATTTTAGTCCAAGTTATATTTCGATATTTATGAAAATTTATCCACAAGTTGTAATGCGTTATTACACAGTTCCGTTTTGTCTTATCTCTATTTATCTGTCTGCTTTAATTGCAGCCTATTTCTCAAATTTCACGAAATGTTAAGTTTTTTTTTTTTTAAAGAACTAAGTCTATAAAATGGACTTTTTAAAAACATATAAAAGGAAAATGCTGACTATCAATGAGAAATAAAAAACAAGTGATAAAAAAAATCTGAAAGCTTATAGATTTTATATTGCGCCCAAAAGGGCGTTTTTTTTAACATTCTGTGTGTTACCTTTATTTATTAAGTATCATGTTCTTCGCAATTAAATTACATAAAATTCAATTTTACACAATATTAATTTAAAATTTATTTGCAATATCGCAAAATATTTAAAAATATAATATCTTTAGAATTTTCGACACACATTCTCGCGCGCTGGATGATAATTTTTTAATTTTCAGAGTTTTGCCATTGTTAGCTTTGAAATTGTCGGGTTCGTTGAAGAAAAATTCGTTAAAGTTTTACAGAATATGAAATAGGTAATAAAACACATTTGAATTTCAAAATTCGGGCTTCCAGGTGGCCATGTTCGGGTGGAAGATTACGTTACTCAAAATTTGATGGCTCTATGTACCGTTGTTTTTTAACAATGCGAGAAACATACATACATTCTTGCAGATTCTTCATTACTTGATTTCTTTAAATATAATACAGGCCGATAGTATTTAGTGGCAACAATTTAAAAAGTGATTTCCCGTTTATAGCGAAACGCCTTAAAATTCCGTTTTAAGACTAATACCTCATCTGGACTACCGCCCCTTTGGGCTAATAACTGATCAAATTCAATTAAATTAATTTAGTGAAAAATGAAAAGATTAACTTGAAAATATGAATAAATTCATAGCATTATCTGTTAATTCAATTACAAAAATTCAATCGAAATTTTTTCACATACGTTAATTCTAAAATTTATTTAAAACCGTAATATCCTGCTTCTGTTTTAGTTAATTTAAGCAGCCTATCTTGTCTCCGACTGAGACAATATCGTTTCCTTTTAAATCTTTTAAAGAAATTAAATGAATGAATATCTTTTATGTTCCAATAATTCATATTGGAGGATGAGCAGAAAATTACTTTCCTTAGAGAATGACGCTGTTTCAATAATTGAAGATTCCTTTAAATTATCAGAGCTTTTAATTACTTAACGATTCAGGCTGGTTTCTGGAATTTTTCTGTGTGATACGATGCTGATTTACAAACCTCAACATTATAATTTTTTTTGTTTCTGAAGAAGAGGGAGGTATGTCTGATTGCCCTCGAAATCGATATAATTTTATTCAAAATGTACACCAAACTAAAGCTGCTTTTTTATCCAATTCCAAATGGCAGTTTTAATTAAATGTGAGTGTAGAGATTATTAAAGAACAATGAGAGAATAAGAAAAGCCTCTTTTGACGGATGAGACAGATTTCACATTTATAGCAAAATTAATACTTCGGAAAATTTTCTAAGGCTGTAGGATAGCATTCCTTAATCAAGTCATTTACCGCCCCATCTAACAAAGCAACTACAGATTCACAAGAAGGACTAAACAAGTGTTTTCATTTAAAACTCTGAACTTTTAACTGATACACGACTTCCGCTTACAGTTATCTTTCCCGATTGCTGGATTCAATTAATATAAAACGTACGTTGAAACTGACTCAATCGAACCCTGGAAATTCACAGATGCGAAAGCCTAGCAAATGTTGGCTCTACCTTAAACTAATGGCGCTAGCAACTCGGCTAGAAAAACAGCTGACGCCGGTTTAAACATCTCACAGAACTGGGCGAAGAAATAGCACAATGATCAACGTCGCGGCAAAATCTCTAACTTAAAAAAATTGCTTTTTTCATACACACGCATCCGATTTGCATCCTGGCGGGAGCTGCCGAAAAGCAGAAGTGATAGTATAGTTTAGGTAATAACATAATGAGTTTGTAGTTCCCAACACTCCCTCCCTATCTCAAGGGATAAATGTATGCAGCTTCTTCTGGTATTTGATTGCCCAGTGAATAATTTAGTTAGGGTTTGGAGAGGTATAGGTACAAGTAGAGGGACATCAGATATTTACCAACAGGTGACCCAGGTGTTGTCCCTTCCTACTAACTTTCCCGAATAGTCTAGCTTAGAATAGCTGATGCCCGGCTCACGCTACACCGCGGGCACTACACTGCCAGCTGTGCATCTGGGGCTCATCCGCATGTCCCAAGTGCTTCGTTTATACATATGTATCTATGAAAAGTTACATTATGCATGGTGGTACACAGTGGAAAAAAAACAAAAGACAGTTCTATATCTCCCGTTCTACTAGGCCGATTGACGAATTCAAATTGCGTTTTTCATGTCTCGAAAGCGCGACTTAGGATATGTATTAGATTTATATACAGCATTTTTCAAGTATAGTTATTTTGACACAAAATCGGACTTTTTCTGAAATGACATGCCAATTTTTTTTCATATTTCGATTCTACTACTCAAATTATGCCAAACTGCCAAGTTTTGTAAAAATCGCACGAGTAGCATATATCGCAAGCATATATCGCAATATATATTTATTAATATCTCTTTTTTTATTAAACTTATTCTATTCTTCTTATACAGTTCGAAATTTAGGTTCATTCCAAGCATAGTAGCATATATCGCAATATATATTTATTAATATCAATAATAATATCGCAATATATATTTATTAATAATTTATATATATTAAGCGAGTAGCATATATCGCAATATATATTTATTAATATCTCTTTTTTTATTAAACTTATTCTATTCTTCTTATACAGTTCGAAATTTAGGTTCATTCCAAGCAAAATTCGCCCATTTTTTATGATTTACTTTTAAAATTTGTATTTTTACATAATTTTTATATATTTCTGGAAAAAATTTTGAATTATAACCTATAAAAACTTTACAATCATCTTAAAGTTGATTTATTTCTAAACACACCAGCAAAAAATTATAACTTTTTATTCAGAATTTCCGAAGATATACGTGAATTTATATATTGGCGCGTTTTTAAATTTGGAATATTTGTTGAAAGACATAATAACGAAAATGTGGTTTACGCACTTTCTTAAAATTATTTGAAAGTAGAACGATGTCACTTACGATGAACTCTTATCCACAATGTACAAAGGCAGGAACGATGTGACTTTTTTCCTCCGCTGCACAATGGCAGGGAAGGAAAATAGGTTGCTACATATTAAGAAGTTCGCCAAGTGAATTATTCTTGGCTCAAACTGAAAAAAAATTCGCCAAGATAAATTCATGATTTATCACGCACCAAATTTTACAAAATTTAATATTTAGGCATAATTTGAGTCATAGAATCGAAATATGGGAAAAAATTGGCATGCCATTTCAGAACAAGTCCGATTTTGTGTCAAAATATCTATGTTAGTATAATGCCATATATAAATCTAATATATATCCTAAGTCGCGCTTTCGAGACATGAAAAACGCAATTTGAATTTCATCAATCGGCTCAGTAGAACGGGAGATATAGAACTGTCTCATTTATTTTTTTGCGCAGTTTACATAAATGTTACTTCTACATAGTGATAGAACGGATTTTACAAGGTAGTTCCAAATTTGTTCCATACTGTTAAATCATACGAATTGCGATTGTTTTCACATGTTTGTTTGATTCGGCATTTTGTGAGTTGAAGTTCTACAGTTCTTTCACTTAGTTCTATGATGCTTAAACATTTCTTGCAAGGAATTCTTTCAACGTATAGTATATTTTTACATAGAGTTCGTATTTCCATTTATACTGTTGTAATCACATAGTTTGCAAATGTCCATATTATAAATATTATACCGTAGTAATTATATTTAATATATCACTGTTATGAGTATACATGCTTTAGTGCAGTTATATTAATTTGAATTTTTAATATATACTTCCCTCCAAAAGTTAAGGAAAAGACTGTTTTTCAAAGCTCACCATTACGAAAAAATCAATAATTTAGTTTATCATTAGTTATCATTTTTATCATTTAGTTTACATGCATGACAGTAATGAAGTTTTATCATTAGTTTTATCAAGTTTATATCAGTTTATATACAGTTTATATCACAGTTTATATCACAGTTTATATACAGTTTATATCACAGTTTATATACAGTTTATACCACAGTTTATATGCATGACAGTAATGAAGTTTAAAAAAAAGTATGCATAAACAATATCTACCACTTTTAATTTATAGAAATGAATACTTATGTAGGAGTTGGAGAAAAAAATGGGTTTCGACAGGAGCCAAAGTAATTGCCCTACAACCGTAGGCGTGTACTTGTGATTAAATGTCATAGCTTTACTAGGCAGGAGAAGAAGCTCTTCGGCCTTTGAAAGACAAGCATATTAAAATTAATACAAATTCAAATTTGTAAATAATTGTTCTGTACGTGTATTAAGTGAAAATAAATAAATTTTGCGAAAAGGTATAAAGCGCCTCCTTCTTTCGAGGAATATTCAACTCAGTACTAACTACAACATAATTAGCCAACATAAAACATACAAGTTTTTTTTAAAAAGAATTTATTTCAACTGGAAACGAGAACTCTCTGATATCTACCACCGCTAACTATATTTTATTGATTCAGCTTCCTAAATCATCATCTTCAGATTCGTATCAGTTGCGTTTTTCTTCGGAAAACTTGACGATAATTATTTTAAAATTCTGCGTTGTAGTCAAAATTTAGTCATAATTTTTATTTCTTTATTTGCTTATTTATATGTTAATTTATTTACCTGTTTGAAGATGGCATATGCATAAATAATGCTTTTCTTTTGGCTTCTTTATACGAATTGAAGCAAATTTAGAAATCCCAAAAAAATTTAGGGTATCTTATCGCAACGAAAATACCCACTTTTAGCGCTCTCGAATTCATTTGAATGATGAGTTTGCGTGATGTCTATAGTACAAATATACTAACAGATTCTTTTGCCCAAAATGGATAATAAAATGGATTTAGAATGGGTTCAGAGATGATTCTTTCGCGACAGCTGTACGTTTCTGGCACAACTCAAAAACGATTCGCCTTCGAGCGTTGAAATTTTGTATATGAGACTGTTGTAATATCTAGTTTTTTTATTTATAGCACCTCATTTTTTTATTGCAATCGGTCGAACCAAACGTGCATGTATATATATATATATATATATACCCGGTTCAGTGAGGTCACCTTTTTATCCTTATATGTCGGTAAATTCTGCATTTTTTGCTTTAAAAGTGTTGAGGGATGCTGTTTGTATATTCCGGTTAAGGATTTATGCCTTTAATTAAACTGCATGCAATAGATGTAAAATTATAAACAATTAAAATTTGTTTAAGAGCCACTAACGTAGCAATTCGTTTACATTTGAAAAACTTAGTAGCATAATGAATTAACTCAGTTGGTGCACCAACTCTAATGACTTTTTGCCTGCTAAGACCAAAAACTAGATTTTTTCTGCATTTTACAATTTTTAATGAAGATATTTTATATTTCTTTCTAATGAGGATATTATATATAAGAACTATATAAATAACAGCCTGCTCTCTGTGTATTATATCTCCAAGTAACTTTGTAGTTTTGTCGCCAATTTAGGCTAAACTTTCTTCAAGAGAAAACTACTTATTACGACAACCCTTTTGTTTCCATCTCTTAATACGTACTTGCATTCCAGTCATTTGATTTTTAAAATTTTAAGCAAGTTGGTTGATTTTTGCTTACTAGTTTGATTTTTAAATTTCTTTTTTACTACAGTTTTTAATAATTTTATAGATTATTACTTTTAATCTTCTTATGATTTTTTAAAATTTGTTGTTGAATCTACTTTTGTTTTTACTTCCGTATTTGAAATGAAAAGAGAGTGTAGGGGATATGTCTTCTAAAGTAAGCGTCTCGTTCAGATTAATTGTGTTCTTAGTGAAAACATTTTGATCTTAAAGATTATTTGCTTTTAAAGAGGATTCTTTTGGTTTAGTGACTAATATCTTTATTTTGATTGAGTATCAATTGGTGATTTGAATCTAGCAAATAATTTGAGGCTTACTTGGAAGTAAGATGAAACACTCTCTCTTGTTTTAGTTACTGTTAATGGATGGTAGATTGGTTTATCCCCTGGATAAGTCGATTAATCTGCTCTCAATAACAGTAACTGGATTTTCAATACTTAAAAAGTTTACTTTTGATTTGGTATTTTTGCGATTTAGTTTTTCCTTAACTGTATTTAAAGCAAGGAGGACTAAAATTCTATAAATTTTTTTTTAATTCTGAAAAATACCTTTTCAATAATGTTTTTAAATTGAATCTCCGTTGCTCGGAGGTGTAATATGGAGAGTTTTCTTTTTATAATTTATAGTGAATTATTGCTTTATTACTTTGCAGCTTTAGCGCAAGTCTTGGGCTTATTAATTTACTTTTAATTACTTTCATTATGAATATACATATATAAACTGGTGTCCAAAAGTTAAGCATAATTGATAATTATGTGAATAAAAAAGGAACTGTAAATCAGAATGGCGGGAAACGTGATATGCGAGTGTAAAATGGTTATAAAATAAGGAAGCAAATAAAAAAAAAAGGTAATAATTAATTTTATTTTCCAAACTAGCAGTTTGAAGGAAAACTGAGAATAGCAAGGGTTCACACTTTAAAGAAAAAATGAAAGAAAACATTAAATAAACTAGTCATGCGGCAGTTTAATAAGGCATGTGGTCACCTCTGACAGCCAGACACGCTGCACAGCGATTTACCATACTTGCTATGAGATGATGAATGAGTTGTGGGGCTCAAACGGTTCCAGGCTTCTTGAAGAGTTCTCTTCAGTTCTGTAACGGAGCTTGGTGGGTGCGAAAGGGCTGCAATTTGTCTCCCGACCATATCCCATGCATGCTCGATAGGATTTAAATCAGGGAAGTTCGCAGGCCACGACATGCGCTGGATGTTTTCCGCTTCAAGGAAGTCATCAACCAGCACCGCTCGGTGACATGGCGCATTATCATCCATGAATATGAAGTCAGGACCGACAGGACCTCGAAACAAGCGAACATAATGCTCAAGAACTTCGTCTCTGTATCTTTGACCAGTCACAGACCCCGTGTCAAAGAAATGGAGGTCTGTGCGGCCGTCCATCATGATGCCTGCCCATACCATTACTCCCCTTGATGGAAAACGATGTCTTTCCGATATGTTTCTTGGTTCAAAACGTGTTCCACGTTCTCTCCATATCGTTACCCGACGAGAATCAGTACTCAGACTAAACCGGGACTCGTTACTGAACATCACATTGGCCCATTCTCCCACACTCCAATGTTGACTTTCCAAATTCCACTTCAAACGAGCGCGTTTCTGCGCAGACGTGAGGGGAATGCAAACTGCTGGTCTTCTGGCATACAGGCCAGCATGATTGAGTCTCCTGTAAACAGTTTGTCTCGAAATTCGTATTTCTGTGGCGACTGTGAGCGCCGAACCCAGTGCTCTGGCAGTACTGCCCCTCTGACGTCGCACACTTATTACCAGATATCGGTCTCGGCGAGAGGTTGTGACTCTTGGTCGACCTGATACTGGTCGTCGGGTAACATCTCCCGTTCTTTGAAACCTCTGCCACAGTCTTGAGATTACAGACTGGTTCACATTCAGAATTCGAGACACTTCGGTTTGTGATCGTCCGGATTCCAGCATTCCAACGACTCTTCCTTTCGCAAACATCTCCAGTTGGTGTCTTTGTCACATCATTCACCTTGTTTGATGGTTAACAACGTTCTTTCGCACAGCATTTGACCGAAATTTGTCTGAACTGCCTATGCTGCGTAAATCGGTTTCTCTGCATTCCGACATGCGCAGGTGTTTCGCGCAGGACGTAGTCGACTGAAAAATTTTGCATAAACCCAATGTTTCTTCTTCACCCAATTAATATTCGCAAGAAATTTGGAATAATTTTACGAATAGTTACTCCATGTTTTTCGCATTTTACAATTTATGCTTAACTTTTGGACACCAGTGATATAGTTCTTATGTATTTTTGCTTTGCTGTGAAGTAAGAACTAAGTTGATTGAATGATAAATACTACATCTGTAGTGATACTCCAGGACATGTTTAAATGAAGTGCAGCGAAAAGTGTGTATAATTTAACAGATCATATAAGGAAGTCACGGTTGTGCCCATCAGATTCTTTTATATAAATATTTTGAAGTTAGAAAAATGCTTTTACTTTTTATGTTTGTTTTAACGTTTTATATTAAACTATTACATCATTAATCCTCCTCCGTGTTCTAGACTGGCAGTTCTTAGAGTTGTTCCTATTGTTTGGACATAAGATCTTTAATAAATCTTACAAATGATAGTAATGGTTCAAACAGTTTCAAATAATTATAAGTAAAATAATTGAATGATTTAAGAAAAAAAACATATGTTGTAAACTTATTTTCTTAAAAAGAAAGCCTGAACCGAAATCAGGGGCATTTAGCAAAAAATTACATGAGATTATGATTTCGTAAAGAAATTTTTGTACCTGAGTTTTTAATAGCAAACATATTCCCCATACGCTGTTATATTGGGTTGGCAACTAAGTAATTGCGGATTTTTTTTAGAAAATCAAAGACAATTTTTTCATGGAACTAAATAACTTTATTTTGTAATATATTGCCCATTTTGATCAATGACCTTATGCCATCTTTCAGGTAGCATCATAATCCCACGTTCATAAAACTGCTGGTTTTTATTAGCAAAAAACTGAACGAGGTACGATTTGACATCATCATCATTATTGAAATTTTTATCATTCAAGGAGTTTTGTAAAGATCGAAACAAAAAGTAATCAGATGGTGCGAGGTCAGGACTATATGGTGGATGTGGTAAAACATCCCAACCAAGCCCCAATAATTTTTGCCGAGTGACCAAAGATGTGCGTGGCCTTGCATTGTCACGATGGAATACAACACCCTTTCGATTTGTCAATTCGGGCCGCTTTTCTTCAACTGCATTGTGTAATTTCGTTAGTTGTTCAATGTAGACATCAGAATTTATCGTTCGGTCCGGTGGTAAGAGTTCAAAGTAGACAATTCCTTTGTAATCCCACCAAACGGATAACAAAACCTTCTTTTGATGAATATCAGCTTTTGATGTTGTTTGAGTTGGTTCACCTGGCCTGCTCCACGATCTTTACCGCTCGATAGTGTTGTAAACAACCCAGTTTTCATCGCCAGTTATCAGTCGTTTTGAAAATGGATCATTTTCATTACGCTTCTTTAGCAAATCGCAGCCGTTAATGCGTTGCGTTAAATGCGTTTCTTTCAGTTCGTGAGGAACCCATGTATCGAGTTTTTGAACATAGCCAAGTTGTTTTAAGTGATTTCCAATGCATGTATGTGATACATGAAGCTTCTCTGCAATCTCACGTGTTGTACTGTGACGATCCGAATCGATTATTGCTTTGATTAGGTCGTCATCAACTTCAACTGGACGACCAGAGCGTTTTTCATCTTTGAGTGAAAAATCACCAGAACGAAATTTGGCAAACCAATTTTGACACTGCCGTTCTTTTAAGGCTTCGTCACCATAAACAGCACATAACTTTTTATGAGCTTGCGATGCGTTTTTCCCTTTGCGGAAATAAAATAGCAAAATATGACGAAAATGTTCCTTTTGATTTTCCATTTTTCAACGAACGCCAAACGAAAACTACGCAACCGATCAAAAAACTTTTTTTACTGATTCACAGCTGAATTGCCAACTATCAAATAACAAAATGCGTTTTACATTTGTACTACGTCTGCAAACCTAAAAATTCAACTGAAGCTATCTATGAGTGAAATCCGCAATTACTTAGTTGCCAACCCAATATTTTGAACTACTGAATATATGCTCCGCTTTTGAAATTGTGCTATCCCAGTTCAGAATTACACCGAGCCGTTGCTTATATCCTGTAAGCAAGGCAGGCACTGAATCTGTTATTCTGGTTGGACAACCGCACCATACTGTTTCTCTGTCATTTTCAGAAAAATTCTGCAAAAATGGAATAATAAGCTATCACTGGTCATCCAGATCTCCGTATCTCGAATTCCATGCTTTTAATTATAGGGCTATTTAAAAAGATGGCTATATGAAAATCAATTACATCGCTGACTATAACAGAAGACGATATGTAATGACAAATAATAATAATTCCTATAGAAATGCTTCATCAACTGCGTGCACATTTTTCGTCTTCAAGTAACGGTCGACAACTGCGAATCCCTAATTTTGCTTTTGCATTCAGGTATTTTGTGTAGTACTAACGATCACGGCTATCAGGTAAACTTAACTTTAATTAAATGTTAGCATATTAAAATGCCTTTAAATACGCTGTAATATATTGCATCTGCGTATCGGTTTTACTCTACTTGTAGAGACATTAGGTTATTACGAAGCAGGAGAGGTGAAAAATGACCAACGCCTTCGCCGGGAATCGAACCACGAAGCTCTCGGTTACGCGTCGAGCATGCAGACCACTACACCACGAAGGCATGTGAAGAAGGCGGCAGAAATACCTTATATACTTAGTCATCCAAATGTACCACACTCCTTCGCTTAATTCTCCAACCGCCATCGTGTTTTTTAGGCACAACAAGTGAAAATTTTCAAATTAATCTCATAATTTCTCTCTTCCTATACCGTCAGAGAAAGAATTTACCCAAATTTTAAAATGGATTTGTCTGGGTGTCTGTTTTCATCTTACTAAAAAATCTGAAGTATACATCACATGAGATCCTTGTACGGAGTATTAAATTACACGCATTTTATATTTCTTTTAAACTTTTTAGATTGAATTAAATCTACTTCGTCGAGAGCGGGTAAACCACAGTGGAATAAATGCACTCTTTAAAATTTACTATATTTGTTTACCATAGCGACACTCTGGCGCTAAGTTCACTTAACAACGTTACATTTCATTCATTTTATAACTCAGAATGCACAAAAATTAAGTATATCTGAAGAATTATCTAATCGTTGCCACATGTTCAATTCAAATACTATAATAAATCTAAAACGATGTATAAAATAAATTGAACAAACGAACGAACAAAAGAAAGAAACAGTTTTTGACAGACGATTCAGTATTTCTCGTTCAATTAATTCAATTTTCACTCAAGACAAAAATAAATAAAAACTCAAAATATGTATATTAAAAATTACGAAGTAACTTTTTAATAGTTAATTCCTCGAATAAATTCCATAATGGATTAAGCACGATTTAATTCACAATAATAAAAGAAGGCGTTATCTTTGTTGTTGCGAAACTTAGTTTCTCTAGATTGGCAACAAATCCACTATTCTGCCAAGTTTCAAATATAAACAAATATGGCCGCTACGGCCAAAATAATTAGGTTGAGCAACACTTAAACAACTTTGAAATTGTTGTAATTCTGAAATTATATCATGCAGGTTAACTAAAGGTATACGATCCTTAACCGGAAGATTATAACAACATAATTCAATCACTTCTAAAGTAAAAAATGCGCAATTTACAAGCATATAACTATAAAGGAACTGAGCTCACTGAGCCGAGTAACAGAGTGGATATATAATATGTGTATATATATATATATACACATATTTACACACTTTTGATGCGTTGATGCGGCCCGATTGCAACCAAAATAGGAGGTGCACATCCACATGTTAATATCAGTCCTATATACAAAATTTGGACGTTCTGAGGCTATGCGAGACGTTTATGCGAGATACATACATGCGTACGCACAGACGCCAAGAAAAAAATTTCGTTTTTGAGTTATGCGAAATACATACATACATACGTACGTAAGTACGCACAAACGCCGTGAGAACTTCTCTTCAGAATCCATTTTAAATCAATTTCATAATTTTGTGGAAGAAAAAGAGTCCTTTATTCTGTCCTTACGTTCAGATATCACGCAAAAATATCGTTAATTGCATTCGATAGCAGTCAAATGGATATTTTTGTTAAAATATGATACCCGAAATTTTTCGCGATTATAATATTTCCTTTTTACTTCGTAGAAGGAAATAAAAGGACAAACTCTCGCAAGCTACCTGCGAAGATCACGCCGAACCTATCCTTTCTAACTATTGACCATTATTTCAACACAATGCGAAGCAAACACAAACTGACATTCAATCTACGATTTCGCCGAGTCAGACGCACATTTATCTTTATTATTTATGTATGGATGACTGAATGCTTAAGGAGTTGGAAAGACAAAATTAAGAATGTGCTATAATTAGATTACAGGGAAGAAGAAACTATTTTATTGGATATTCTAATAGTGATATTTCTCAATATATTCTTACCCTAATATAGGTTTATTTTAAAAAATAATATTGTGATATTTTGTAGTTTATCCATCATTACATTTCATTTGTTTTGGTGTTACTGTAAACGCTTTCTTTGCAAATTAAATTACGTGCAATTCCCACTCAATTTTCGAACGATAAAATTGGTAAATAGAAGGAAAGAATACGGTATGTTTCTAGCATTTTACTGCGTTTTAAATCCTCGTGTATACTCATTTTCGGAATTACTTAGAGCAAACCGAATGATAACAATCCTCTCTGAATAATACAGAACATTTCCGGTATATTTTATTGAAACACTCCACAGAAAAAACTCTTTTCGCACGGTATAACACTTGAATAAATTATCAAGGAAATTTTAAGCTTCACGGCAAAGTTTTTCTGGACATAGGATATGTACCCATACTTCAGTATAAATAATTAATTTTTCCTTTCTCCTTAACTTTGTTTCTAGTTATATATAATTACTTACTCTGTTGAAAATAAGTAAATAAATAATGTTGTTTGCAAATATTTAAATAATACTACACTCAAGTACATAGTTTGCATGTCATAAAAGAATTAACTGGATTTTTTAAGGCATTTATACAAAGTGTGAACCTCATATTTCTTCCCCCACAATTTTTCTCTTGCATCGAAACTAAGGCATCCGACTATGTTCTAACAGCCAATTTCGATAAAATTTTTTTAAAAGAATTTTATCCCTTAATTTTAAAGATTTCTAAACCTAATTTCATTTTATCTTTCCGTTCTTTAGATGCAGAATTACGACTGTTATTGTTTTAAGACGTAAACCGGAAGTTTATGTTTAAGAACTAAAGGTAAATATAATACTTCAAATTACTTTAAAATGAGAATTTTTCATTTAAATACACTATTCGACATTAAAAATGAAACATCAAGAAGGAGAGGTCAGAACTTTATGCAAATTTTAGAGTAGACACACGTTACTGACTTATGCGAATGATGTGAAATGTGCTGCTCTCCGACGCACGTGAAGTAAGATATAAGGGAAGGAATGTGCAGAATGGGCAATATTCGTGTCGCTATTTCTGCCAGACGAGTTACCGAAGGAAGTTGGTTTTTGTCCGGGACAATACGTTTAATAGGAGAGAATGCCAGGCCGCCGTCAACGAAGGCACTTCCGGGAGATAGACGATTTTACGACGGGTATGGTGATCGGACTGATAAGGGCAGGTTGGTTCTTATGTCAAATCTCAGCTGATACCCGCATGGATGCGAGCACGGTGCGTCGGCTATGGCGAACATGGTTGGAACAAGGAAGTGTGGGAAGAAGGAGGGGTGCAGGTGCAGCCAGAGTGACGTCAGCACGCGTGGATCGACGCATCCGCCGACAAGCTGTGGCGGTCCCGAAACTCACTTGTACCGCGATTCTACAGCATGTGCAAGATACCCTGGATGTTCCCTTGTCGACCAGAACCATATCCCGTCGGTTGGTTGAACATGGCCTGCACTCACGGCGTCCGTTAAGAAGACTGCCATTGACCCCACGGCATAGACGCCAATGTTTAGAATGGTGCCGGACTGGAGCGATGTGAGTGACAGAATGGCGAAACGTCGTGTTCTCAAATGAGTCACTCTTCTGTTTATCCAGTGACAGTCGCCGCATACGTGTGTGGAGTCGACGTGGAGACAGATCCAATCCGGCAGTAACTATGGAATGCCCCACCACGCGACAACGTGGCATAATGGTTTGGGGCCTATTGCTTACGATTCCAGGTCGCCTCTAGTTCATATTCAGGGCACTATGACGGCCCAATGATACTTGGATAATGTACTGTGCCTGGTGGCAATCCTCTACCTTCAGGGGCTGCGTAATGCAAATTTTAAGCAGGATAACGCCCGACCACACAGTGCTCGCATCTGCCAACATGCTCTGCAAGGTATACAGATTCTTCCCTGGCCACCGTACTCTCCTGACCTGTCACCAATTGAACATGTGTGGGATGTGATTAGACGCCGTTTGCAAACTCTGCCCCTGCCTCGTTCGGAAGACGAACTGTGGCAAATGGTTGAAAGGGAATAGAGAGACATCCCTCAAGACATTATCTGCACTCTTATTGACTCTTATTGACTAGACGTGTTTCTTCGTGCAGTCCGCGGTGGTCCTACATCCTACTGAACCGACGCCGTTCTCGCTCTGTATTCGGACTATCATTTTGAAATAAAGATCACTTGTTGCTGCTTGCTGTCTCTGTCTTTTTTCCAAATTTCATCACTTTCCGACCACTCCTTCTTTGTGTTGCATTTTCAATGTCGAGCACTGTACTTTTGGTGATGTTCAAGAGTTGGTTTTGAAACTTTGTATTTGTTATTAAGTACATGGAAACAAAATCAATTTCGAGGTTTAATTTTCATACTCGACAATATTTTCTTTAATTCCGTTTGTAGTTATGTTACATTATGCTTATTCTTTGAAACACTTCCTGTAGTAACTTTATGAAACTTTCTACAAATATTCTATGAAGTATTGCGAATTAAATGGACTAAAAGTTAAGGTTTATATACACTGGGGTAAAAAGTGGGGGGGACAGTTCGCTGTCTCCCGTTCTTCTGTGCCGATCGACGAAATTCAAATTGCGTTTTTCATGTTTCGAAAGCGCGAATTAGGATATATATTAGATTTATATATAGCATTGTCCTAACATAGGTATTCTGACACAAAATCGGACTTTTTCTGAAACCACATGCCACTTTTTTCCCATATTTCGATTCTACGAATCAAATTATACCTAAATATTAAATTTTTTAAAACTTGGTGTGAAACTTAAGGAGAAATTCAAGAATTTATCTTGGCATATTTTTTTCAGCTTTCGCCAAGAATAATTTACTTGGCGAACTTCTTAATTTATAGCAACCTATTTTCCTTTTCTTCTTTTCATTGCAGGCGCGTGGAAAAAATGTCATCATTCGTACTTTCAAATAATTTTAACCAAGTACGTGAACTACATATGACGTTATTATCGCTCAAAAACAAGATTCATACTTCAAAACGCTCCAATATTTAAAGTGACGTATATTTTAGAAAATTTTTAATAAAAAAATGTAATTTTTTGCAGGTGTGGCTAGAAGTACATCTACTTTAAGAGGATGTTAAAAACTTTATATAGGTTTTAATACAAAACGTTTTTTGAAAAATTTATAAAAAAATATTTAAAATACAAATTTTAAAAATAATTTTAAAAAATGTGCGAATTATATTTGGATGAAGCCTAAGTTTCTGATTCTGAAAGAAAGAATCAAGTAAGTTTAATAAAAGAAGACATTAATAAATATATATCAGTTTCAATTAACATGGAGGAGCTAAAATTTTGAGAGCTAATTTTTTAAAACTACTCTTGCGATTTTTACAAAACTTGGCAGTTTGGCATGATTTGAGGAGTAAAGTCGAAATATGGAAAAACAAATGGTATGTTATTTCACAAAAAGTCCGATTTTGTGTCAAAATACCTGCTCTAGAATGATGCTATATATTGTTGCGAAAAATTCGGCGGTTGCGCCTGTATGTAAGCTTTCCGACATAGCACTAGGGTTGCCATAAAATAGTGCATGGGAGTGTTGCCAGATTGGCGACTTTATCGCCCATTTGGCGACCAAATCGGCGATATCCCATGGTCCAATCGGGAAGCTTCTAGAATAACTTCCTGCCGAGATATTTCTCGAAACGCGTGGAACCTAAGGAAAAGCTATATAAACCCCTGCGTTTCTGAGAGCCGGCATTGTGAGAATAGCTGCTTACTGTGAGTGCTAAGCTACGCGAGAGTTTGGTGTACGGAAAGCGATCGAGATAGTGCTTTGCCGTGAAGCTTCCCTTTACAGTATAGCTTGACAGTGTATTGGTGATTGTTCCAGGGTGCTTATTATAAATTTAGTGTTGCCGTGAAGCTACCTTTACAGTTACAGCTTGAAGCTGTGTTGCTGATTGTTTCAGCGTATTTATTATAGATTTTCAACGCTTTTAAAGGTAATTTTGGAACTGTGCTGTAAATAGTGATTCTTGTAAATAAATTGTGCTTATTATTGTTCTGCATCGTATTTTCATCGGATACTCTCAAATCCACGAACCCGCATAACGCTACAATATAAATCTAATATAGTATATCCTAAGCTGCGCTTTCGAGACAGGAAAATCGCAAATTGAGTTTCGTCAATCGGCCCAATAGAACGGGAGATATAGAACTGTCCCATTTTTGTTTTTACGCAGTGTGCATAATATGGCGAAACCCTAAGCAAATTATAAAACTCCTATATAAAGTAAATAACTATAAAATAGGCTAATTTTAATACTTTTTCCAAGAAGTAATGATCATTCTGTTGAAAATTTAGGAATTATACGTAGTACCTTGTAGGGTTTATATTTATTTTAACTAACATTTATTTTAAGTTAATATTCCTTTCCTGTTTAGCCTTCTTTTTCTCCTAGAAGTGCTCGTGCCAGAGTTTGTTAATTTTAGTAGCACGCGCAGTTTATTCAAATTTAGCGGAAGCTAGTTGAATTAAATAGTAGACGAAACCAGAGTGTGAGAGTTTAGCTTTGAAGCGACGCTGGAGATATTGCTCGGTAGAATTTAGATCAGCGCGTATCGGCCTGTGTGCCTAGCTTTGCAGAAGTGCTAAATTTTAACTGTTAAATCAGTAATCTCGCTGAATCTCAGCGGTAATTAAAAACGCGGTTAGTTAGGATCTCAGAGCCTCGTCGATAGTGTTTGATATTTGTTCATCTAGTTTCTTATTTGCAGTTTTACCTTACTTTTAGTTGAACCGCCGGGTTGGCGCAGTTTGTGAGGGTCGAGTAGACGCATTTGTAATTTTAAAGGTACAATAAAAGGGTTTCAACCCCTTCGCACGTTTTTTGTGACTTCACGCATAGCAGCACTCACTATCCCAGTGTCTGACAAGTTGGGCCAGCGAGGTCTTACAAACCTAAGATTCACAGATGTTGTTGTTATTTATGCTCACTTGTCTGACGCAGTCACCTCAACCCCACGACATTCCTCGTAGTAAGCAGCGCAAATTTACCCCTGTCGTTGGCAACAGCCTTCAGCACCTAACAGGTGACAGTGCGATTTGGCTCAGTTCCGCCCCCAATTTTGATGGAGAGCTCCCCAGGAGACGCGTCCGAGGGTCTCCCACCCCTCTCTCCTTCCACCAAATCACACGAGAGGACTTTCGTCTCAGGGCATATTTAGATTGCTGCCACAACATACCGACACTGTACATTTAAAACATAATAAAATGCCTTCTCCGGGATTCGAACCCTGGCACTTCGGCACGGCAGTCAGCGACGCTAACCTACTATACCGGTTGAGCGGCTAAGATTCACAGTATTCATGAAAATACATGAAAAATATCTTTCTTAAATTTTACGCTTCACGTACGTTACAATTATCCAGAAGTGAGTATTTCGCATAACGCATTCTATCTCATCCTTATTGGATGAAACCAGGCATTCTTTTCTCATGAGATTTATTCCTAAAATATTTAAGCCTACTTTCCCGAATAAGAAACTTTTCCTTACTTTCATAGATTTCTTTAATATTTCTCATGATGAAAAGAAAGTAGGTCTAGAAAAGCTTAAGCGATTATTCGTGTAAAGAAAATCTGGCTTTCATGTTGTATAGATCATCGTCTCGTGTTTTCCCCGGAGACGAGGGATGTTTTCCTGTACGTGAAAACTAGAAACCACGAGGATTATCTTTCATATTACGGAAAAGCTGCTTAAAAGTTACCATTAAGTATTAGTTCACAGAGCATTACAAGACTTGCAAGTAGGCACTGTAAAACAACATGAGTTCAGACTTTAAGAAAAAACAGTCATTATATAATAAAAATAACTTAAGCTTCTTTTTTTCTTTTGGATAAATGTAATTTAAATTCATTTTTATATGAGATATTATAGAGTATTTTCTCCCTCCTTCCAGCAAGCCTTCGTGGTGTAATGGTAGCACACTCGGCGCGTATTAGAAAGGTAGAGGTTGGAGTCCTGGAAAGTTACTGGACATTTTTCACGTCTCTGGCTTCAAAAAAATCCTAATGACTCTACAATATCAATAGATTTCCTAAGCTTTTCATAAATGAGAAAAGAGCTTCCATTTTTGTTTCATATTTTGATACGATTGCAGCGTCCTTTGTAGTGAAACGTTAAGTCTTTTAATCCATCGATAAATGATCGAAAATTATTAATCTATACACTACATATTTTAATGACTCACAAAAATACATTTAGTTTATTTACGCGATTAATATAGCACATAGTAATTATAGTTGTTAGACTGATGAATTATTAGACTTACGAGGAAAAAAATATACGAAATTTTACCTCATGTATCTTTTCACATGTATCTTTTTCAGATTAATTGTGTTCTTAGGGAAAAAATTTTAATCTTAAAGATTATTTGCTTTTTAACAGGATTCTTTTGGTTTTGTGACTAGTATCTTTATTTTGAATGAGTATCAATTAGTGATTTGAATCCAGCAAATAATTTGATGTTTACTGGGAAGTAAGATGAAACACTCTCTCTTATTTTAGTTACTGTTAATGGATGGTAGAATGGTTTATCCTCTCGATAAGACGATTAATCTGCTATCAATAACAATAACTTTTTTTTCAATACTTAAAAAATTTACTTTTGATTTTGGCATTTTTCAGATTTAGTTTTTCCTTAACTGTGTTTAAAGCAAGGAGGACTGAAAATTCTATAATTTTTTTTTAATTCTGAAAAATACCTTTCAATATTTTTTTTTAAATTGAATTTCCGTTGCTTGGAGATGTAATATGGAGAGTTTTCTTTTTTATAATTTATAGTGAATTATTGCTTTGTTACTTTGCAGCTTTAGCGCAAGTTTCGGGCTTATTAATTTACTTCTAATTACTTTCATTATGAATATATCTATATATATATCAGTGTTTTTACCATTCCTTACTTTTCTGCGACAGCTACAGCTACAGCTACATTTATCCTTTAAGTAAACCTTCGCTATCGTATTTAACGCATCGTTAGTTTAGTTTAGACAAGACGCTCGCTCAGGTTCCAATATTTGTCCTGACCAGCAGACTGATCTGAAGCAATATTTGTGAAACCGCAGTGACGCGAAAAGTTGTCAGTCTCTTCTATTAAGTGTACCGTCTCATTTACACATACAACGCGAAGAAAATTCTGTCTTAATACAGTATGCTCCATACCTGAATCCGTTCATGATTAGAGTTAAAATGAATTTAAATCAGAAATTTAGTTTTGAGAAGAAATTCACATATAATGCTTGATATATTTCGAATTCTTTGTATTTGGTGTTGCACTAGTGTTTAATGATTCGTTTTTGTTTGCAAGAAAACACCTAATTATTCATTGTTGTCCCAAAAGGGCTATTAATTTCGTTTTGCCATTTTACGTTGGTTCACTATAAACGTCGGTGCACTTTTCAAATTGTTGCCACCAAATATTAGAACCCTGGGTTATATTTCAAGAAATTAAATAATGAAGAATCTGCGTAAATGTATATTTCTCGCATTGTGATAAAACCACGGTATCTAGCGCCATCAAATTTTGAATAATGTAATCTTGCACTGCATATGGGCATCTGGTCGCCCGAATTTGGAATTTATTTTATTACCTCTTTCGTATTTTGTAACACTCTAACGAATTTTTGATGAACGAACTCAACGATTTCAAAGCGAGCAATGGCAACACTGTAATACGAAAAAAAGAAACTTTTTATCTCCAGCGCACGGAACTGTGTATCGGAAATTCTAAAGCTATGCTCATGCGATATTGCTGTTGAATTGAATTTTACGGTTTAAGTGCAAAGAACATGATACTTAATAAATAAAGGTAGTGCACAAAACGTTAAAAAAGCCCCTTTGGCTGTAATGTAAATTATTTATTTTATTTTTGTTTTACTCGTCGTATACCTCATAGGCGTTCTAAGAAACCAAGCCACATTTGCCGCTAATATTGTTGCGTTCTACGGGTTCGAGGATGTGGAGTAATTGACGACAACACTTGATGAATTTAAAACACAATTTATTCGCCAGTATTACACAGGACAATTATATAGACACGTTTACAGTCGTCGATAAAATACTATAAACAAACTGAAACAATCAGCAGCACACCCCTCAGGCTATAACGGTGAAGACAGCTTCACGGCAAAGCTGTAAATTACAGCTCGCGACTCACTAGAACGCTCTCGAGCTAATCTCTAAATGTGCTCAACATATTAAACTCAACAAACTCTCGATACTCTCTTCACGATACATTGCTATTCCGCCTACAGGCAGGGTTTATATAGCTTTTGCGTTGCCTTCGAGAACATTCTGGGGAAAACCGTTAAGAATTAGTTCTAGAATGTTCTCGCTTCGTCTATGGCATATCGCCAATTTTGTACCCAAATCGTTGATTTCGCACCAAATCTGGCAACCCTATACCCTCTTTGCAGGGAAGCTATCTTACCGCAACTGGGCATTTCGTAACACTGTGGTACTTTCACCATCCATTAAATTTTGTCATCTCCCTTTCTTAGTCTAAACCTGTTATCATTTCCCTGGTAGTTTCTTAAATCACACATTTACTCCATGTTCAAACTATCAAACATTCCAAAATATGCAACCCTTTTTCAGTAAGCCTCTTATCAAATTTCAGCATCGGATGGCAACACAGTTGTGTATTTCAGTGACATTAATGCGTTTCCTAAGTTGTTAGTTAAAATTTACATATTTAACGTATATTTTTATTGAATTTATTTACGAAAGAATTATAGAAAGTATCTTGTGCAACATCACTTCCTATTTTTTAAACACTCGATCTAAAAATTACGTTTATAGACATATAATACAACACACACAATTCATATTCTCCAAGGATAAAAATTTATGATATTTTAAAGCTGATATAAAGCACAAACGTTTTCGAAAGCTATGCAACCATATGACAAGAAAAATAATATTCTTAAAAGAACCTGAAAGCATTCAGATTTTATATTACGCCCGAAAAAGAATTTTTTTAACGTTTCGTGTGTTATATTTATTTATTAAATATCATGTTCTTTGCACTTAAACCGCATGAAATTCAATTCAACAACAATATCACAAAACATTTAAAAACAGCATATCTTTAGAATTTTCGATGCAGTCTCGCGCGCTGGAGATAAAAATGTTTTTTCCCATGCGAAATCGTAGAGTTTGTTAAGAAGAGATTCCTTAACGTTTTACAAAATTTGAAATAGATAATAAAATCAAATTCGGAATTCAAAATTCGGGCATTCAATTTCCCATGTGCGGGTGGAGGACTTCGTTATTCAAAACTGGATGGCTCTAGGTACTGTTGTTGTTTTCACAATGCGAGAAACATTCGCCAAGATTATTCATTATTTAGTTTCTTTAAATATAATACATGGCGATAATATTTGGTGGCAACAGTTTGAAAAGTGACCAAACGCAGAAAGTGAAAACATGCAAAATGCGGTTTTGAGACTAATAGCCCATTGGGTCTGACGCCCCTTTGGGCTAAGAAGGTATTAATTATTTTTATTTTATAGGCGGATTCGTATTATATTTTCTTTCTTTTTATTTTTAAACGGATGGATGAAAGGAATAATAAAAGTTACATTTCTATCCACGTATCCATAAAATATAATTCACACTGAAAGCATTAATTGCTGAAAATGTTAAATAATTTGAAGAAGTTTTCCAATCAAACTTTAAATTGTTAGTAGAAAATATTTTCCCCGATGAACACTTAAATCTCCGTGGACAGAAAGTTATGATATTTTGTGGCAAGTAAATTTCAGATCGAAGAGTTATTCTTTTAAATCCCTAACGTTCTGCGAGAAGATTTTCCTGGTTTTCGCCGAAAAGCCTCACCAATGATGGATGACGTTATAAAAAATCAGTAGACCAAAAAATTTGAAAAATGCTGTAATACAGCATTCTTTTTCGCTTCTCAAATTTAATGCATATATCTTCAGATATTCATGAATAGTTCCGTCTTACAGTTTCAAGATCTCAATATTTTTGAACTACATATGATAACTTCACAAAGTATTCGTAGATACAGAATAAAAACAGTTTAAGATTATATATGCAATGCTAAATTATTTTCGAGAATTAATAATATAGAAGAATGCTTTTTGACTTTCTGACTGTTCTTCGAAAGTCGAGGAAACGCCTTATATGGAAAAAATTAGTTTCCATTACTAATTTCATATACTTGGTTTTATCACAATGATCATATTTTTTATTGTCTTTTATCGTACACTACGGAAAAAAATGGGACAGTTCTATATCTCCCATTCTTCTGGGCAGATTAACGAAATTCAAATTGTGTTTTCATGTTTCGACAGCTGGACTTACGAGATATATATCAGGATATATATATATATTAAATATTTAGACCTCGATTTGCATGTAGAATTGTTCTAACGTAGGCATTTCGACACGAAATCGGACCTTTTCTGAAATGGCACGCCGATGTTTTTTCAATATTTCAATTCCACTACTCAAATTATGCCTAAATATTAAATTTTGTATTTTTTGGTGAGAAATTCAAAAACTTATCTTGGAGGATTTTTTTCAGTTTGCGCCAAGAATAATTTATTTGGCGAACTTCTTAATTTATAGCAGCCTTATTTATTCCCATATTTCGATTCTACGACTCGAATTATGCCTAAGTATTAAATTTTGTACGAAATTTGAGGAGAAAGTTAAAAATTTTATCTTGGTGCATTTTTATCAGTTTGAACTAAGAATAATTCCCTTGGCGAACTTCTTAATTTATAGCAACCTATTTTCTTTTTCTTCTTTTCATTGTACATCAGCGGAACAAATGTCATCGCTCATAGTTTCAAATAATTTTAGCAAAGTGCGTACACCACATTTGGCGTTAGTATGCGTATAACAAATATGCACCAATATGTAAATTCATGTATAGCTTAGAAAATGATGAATAAAAAACCCTTAATTTTTGCAGGTTTGCCTAGACGTACACTTGCTTTAAAATGATGTTAAAAATTTTATAGGTTATAATGTAAAAATATTTTCGAAAAATTTATAAAATTATTTTAAAATACAAATTTCAAAAATAAATCAAAAAGATGTGCGAATTATCTTTGAATTAAGTCTGAATTTCGAATTCTGGAATAAGTAGTCAAATAAATTTCATAAAAAAAGAGATATTAATTAATATATATATGAAATTCAATTAGCATAAAGGAGCTAAAATTTTGAGAGCTAAATTTTTAAAAATTACTTGTGCGATTTTTACAAAACTTAGCAGTTTGTCATAATTTGAGTCGTAGAATCGAAATATGGGAAAACATTGGCATGTCATTTCAGAAAAAGTCCGATTTTGTGTCAAAATACCTATATTAGAACAATGCTATATATAAATCTAATACATATCCTAAGTCACGCTTTTAAGTCGTGAAAAAGGACTTTGAATTTCGTCAATCGGCCCAGTAGAGCAGGAGCTATAGAACTGTCTCCCCCCTTTTATTCGCACTCTACACCTTACACACACACACACAAAAAAAGTGGAATGATTAAATATCTCTCGTTCTACTGAGCCGACTGATGAAATTTAACCTGTTTTTTTTTTATGTTTCGAAAGCACGACTTGAGCTATATATTAGATTTACATACAGCATTGTTCTAACATAGGTATTTTGACATAAAATAGGACTTCTTCTGAGGTGCAAAATTACAAGAACATATCGTGCTGTTTTCTTTTACATCATACGGAATTTTCAAATCCATGGGGAGAATATTTAGTTAGAAGTAAATGAATACTCGAAGCTCATATAAAAAGTCTATAAATATAAACAGTACTAAGTAAATTAAGAAGGAACTGGATAACAAAATTGTAACATTTGTGAAAATCTCTCTCTGAAGCAATTTGTTCGGCTGTCTAAACGTGTTAGATCATAAATATCACTTGGCAGAGTATACCGGTTTTAAATTTATGAGAGATTCATAGTGATTTGTGCGGGAGTGATTCGAGTCAACCATGCCTACAAGCTGAATGCCTGAAGAAAATCTCAAAACTGCGTTCCTAAAATACCACTTTGCACTTTAAGGTTAATAGTTCTCTTATTATACTTTAATTTTCATCTCTTTTTTATTTTATAGCTGAAGCAAATTTCTCACTCGATCAATCAGCACACTTTCATTAATAATTTTATGTGATGATGTGAGAATAAATTAATCTTTGTAAACTTTTAATGAGCTACACTCCTCAAAAATGAAACTGCAACACCAAGAAAGAATACTCTTAGCGTCACGCAAATTGCAGGATCGAGAGTTGTGAGATGGATATGCAAATGATTGAAGCATTAGACACATAAAATCATTATAAACCAATTTATTCAGTATCTAATGTGCTCACCTCGGGCAGCTATACAAGCCTCAAACCGGTCAGGCATGCTATCAATGAGTTCATTGATAGTTGCCTGAAGGTAGCCTTTCTCAAGCCACATCCACTGTTGTACGCAGATCTTCCAGACAAAGAATATGTATTGTTAAGAAGGAAAACTTAGCCGATGCAGAAGTGGCTCCCTTCGAACGAAAAGGGAAACAGCTGCGCATGCGTGAAATATCTGTCGCCAAAAAGCGCCAAAGCTCGAAGCTGATATCGAAGTTCGAACAGGTTGACGGTCACGTTATTTAAAGTTTAAAGCTGTGTGACTCCATTTTTCCCCCCATATTGACGGATATAAAATCAGGCATCAAACTGCGATATGTGTAATGCAAGTTCAACAGCCAGTGAAAGTGAAACTTCACCTAATATTTCATCATTGCCCAGGTCAAAGAACGGTTCATCCTAACCCGTGTACTTCAATTCCCTATACACGTGGCGGAGTGGGAAAATCTCGGCCAGGTCCTGTACACCACAGAGGGGGAATTCTGGCCAGCAGGTTCCGCCGCCACTTTCTAGCGGGGTAGACGACAAACTGGTTTTCATTACGTCTATGGAACCTTTCCTTCTTTGTACAGGCGTTCTTTGTTCCAGGGTTTGCGGTTAATGTCACGTCCAATGACATCTGGCAGGTGTTCAATAGGACTCAAATCTGGAGAGGCTGCCGGCCAAGGTAGGGTGTCAGATCCGGTCAGGCTGTTAAGAGTACGCTGACGACATGGGGCTTGGCATTGTCTTGTTTGAATACTCTGTTGGGTGAGCCTTACAACCAGGGCAAGACCAACAGGCTATGCAACTTGCATGACGTAGTGTTCCATTGTCAAACTGCCGTTAGTGTGCACCAGGGACGTCTTGTGATCAAACATTATGCCACCCGAAATGCCCGGTGCAGGACCGGTGTGACGCTCGGCGAATTGGGCTTTTTCGTAGCGTTCTTCGGGTCGACAGCCGTCTTTCCTCCACAGACAAAAACGCGATTCATCTCTGAAGAAAACCCGATGCCATTCTATGGTCCACGCACTATGACGCTGACACCACACCAGGCACACCGTCTAGTCTTGTGTTCAGCAGTCAATGGTAGTATTCACCCTGTGGCTGGTACCCGTGAACGCAAGTGTACTTCATGCAATCTGTTGTGCACAGTTTGGGTGGACACAGATCTACCTGCTCCTGCAGGCAACCGGCTTCGGATGTCACGTGACGGGGAGAAAGAGTCTGCAATAGTTGACCGCCGAATACGCTGGTGTTTTCGTTCTGACGGGCACCTGTGCGTACCACTTCCTCTTTGACGTGAACGTACACCTTCCTGAATCCATCGACTGACATAACGTTGGATGGTACTCACGTTGTGCCCAACACGAGTGACTATTGAGGGCAGCAGCAAACCAAGGAGTCCGATAATTCAGTCACGTTCCCCGATCGTTAACTGATGGTATTGAGCTCGCCGACATCTCAGAGGCATTTCCTATGCTTGTTCTAAAGTCTTCAATGTTCCGTAAACTCTCAGATGCTGTTAATGAGAAGGGAAAGTGGATGACCTCTATAGCCCGCATATGCATACCACGTGATCCAATGATCCAGCTCTCGCTTCTGCAATTTGCATGACGCTACGCGCTTTCTTTCTTGGTGTTGCAATTTCACTTTTGAGGAGTGTACTTATAGGCAACATTTGGAGCAGTTTCGCAGTTGATAAATTAATCAATAACTCTCTTAACAAGCTGTTAATTTTCTTTTTATCATTGGTCATTATTCTTTCAAGTCTCATGGGAAAATCTTTTTATTTGAGAAAGAAATCACAAACCCATCTGGGTATCCTATACAGTAATTTCTATCTCAGATAATTATTTATTATAATGGTATATTTTGTGGTAATATATTGGAATATTTTGTGGTGTATTTGTTTTGGTAACATACACTAATTCAAGACGGCAAACTAAGATTGTCAGCGACATTAAAAAAGTCATTAAAAAGTATAACAGAAACGTGCTAAAGGTGGAAAAGGTCTTTTTATTAAGAACTGAATAAAATGAACAGAAGGCACTCTTCGGTGCTTGCAAATCAGCCGGTATTTATTGCGTGAACTGAAAATTAGCATTTTAAACGAAAACTAAAAATATTCGAGAGGTTCAGGTTCGAGTCGCCACGAAGGCATTGCTCATTTTTCATGTTTCTTGCTTCAGAAAAATCCTAATGACTCTACAGTGGCGCCCGAACTAAAAAGGTAGTGGGTGATGATTCTTCAAAATTTGGCGACTGGGTCCCTTAATTCCCAGTCGCCCTTTCAAAGGGGGAGTATATAAGATATTTTCTCCCTTTTTTTCTGCATGTCTTCGTGGTGTAAAGGTAGCGCACTGGGCGCGTATTCAAGAGGCCCAGGTTCGAGTCTCGGGAAGGGCACTGCTTATTTTTCATGCTTCCTTCTTCAAAAAAGTCCTAATGACCGTGCAATTTAAACGCGGTAGATGGCGGTTAGGCCTACACCGGCGTGACAGTGCTGTCGGCGAAAATAAAGCACCACTGCCGACAGATATGCTAATTGTAGAATTATAGCCAGTAACGTGGCTTTCAGCAGGCAAAACACGCTGTGACTAAAACAAATTTAAACTCTCACTTAAATTTACTCGAGCTATTAGCATTCTGGCAGGAAAACGGAAGGAGATAAGTGAAACTATACATTCGTAACAAAATAATTAGTTAATTCTTATAAATACGTTACAAGTTATACCTAAAATTTCATTTCTATTCCATTATTTAATTCAAATTATTGGATTAATTGTTTGATATGTTTATTAATTAGTGATAACATAGCTCATGAGAACTATCTACACTACCAGCTAACACTTTGCTTCAAACACACTTTCATATAGATTTTTTATATAACATAGGTTGAAATGAAAAAGAATCTTTCAAAACCATAAAAATGCAAGAACTGGATTTTAGAGAGAATTTAGTGAAAGATAGAACAAATTTCGGAAGCCTCCAGAAGTCGCTTAACATGGTAACATTTAGTTAAATATAATAAGATTTAATCACATGACCTCAGAGGTCACATTGCCTTATGTATAACTAATTTAAACAAACAAGGTACATGACTTCAAAAATCACATGACCCGAGTATAGCTTAATGTAAACAAGCAAAGCCTTTCATTGTCGTCTGCTCTTTCCAAATGTATATTATTATGTTCTTGCACGCTAATTTTATTGAAATCGTTCTGCGCTATTTACAAACTCCAAAATCTATTTTCATAAATACCCTGACTGCCGTACCAAAGCCCCCCCCCGCCCGATTTGAAGCCACAAGAAGGCATGGATGTAAATTGTCCGTCCCAACATGGGAGGCAACAGTGGCCGCCCACTATGCGCCTCCATGATAAAAATGACCACCGCTTCTGGCCTTGGTAGTGACTGAAGCCTAAAATGGTTAGTGACCACCATTAAAAAAATCGTAAAATAGTATTAAATATTACAGGATTAAAAATAATTAAACAAATACTTAAAGCAAATTACCTTTAATGTTTTTTTAAAGTATTTACGTTGTCTCATAGCAAACTGAGTAAAACTGAAGTTGCAATGTACAGAATCATTTGTTGAAAATAATCTAGAAAATTTGGTGAATAAGTGTCAACTTGAAGTATGCAAATAATCAAAGTAACGTAACAATCCCCTATATTCTGTAATTGGATATGAGGCAAATTATTTAAGTGTACCATTAGACATTTTATACATATGCATTGAAGAAGTCACTTTTGCAGATTAAAATTTCACTTAGATTTGTGAGCGAAGGTCGGCTACACCATGTAAAATGCATAAAACCCATCTTCGTACTATGCGAAATGCCCAGCCAAAGAATATGTACTGTTAAGAAGGAAAACTTCGCAGAAGCAGAAGTGGCTCCCTTCCAACGAAAAGGGAAACAACTGCGCATGCGTGAAATATCTGTCGCCAAAAAGCGCCAAAGCTCGAAGCTGAATGTCGAAGTTGGTTTGGACAGGTTCGACCGTTACGTTTAGCAAGAGTTTAAACAAAGAATAGGTTCTTTGGTTTCAAGTAGCGATATGGACAATGGAAGTTCAACAGCCAGTGAAAGTGAAACTTCACCTAATATTTCATCATTTCCGAGTTTAAATTATCGCGACAAGTCAAAGAACGATTCATCTTAACCCGTGTTCCTCAATTTCCTATACACGTCGCGGAGGGGGAAAATGTCGGCTAGGTACCAAAGAACCGGCACATCACAGAGGGGAAATTCTCGCCAACATATTCCGTCGCCAAATCCCTTGGCGAATGTTCCCTTTTCTTTGTAGCGGCGTTGCAGACAAAGTGGTTTACATTACGTCTATGGAGCCTTTCTTTCTTTACATAGACGTTCTTTGGCCCAGCTGCGGTGAGATAGTGGTATTAGGGTTGCCAGAAAGGGGCAAGGAAAGGCGGGGTTGCCAAATTTGGCGCGAAATCTCCCATATTGTGATATTCAGCGACGGAATTGGCGATGCACAGACTGAACGAGAACACTCAGAAAGCCTTCTTAGCGGTTTTCTCAGGAATATTCCCAGAAGTAGGTTAAAGCTATATATACCCTGCCCGTACAGGGAAAAAGTAGATTAGTAGTAGTATCTTGAGTTCAGAGATTAGCTTGAGAGCGATCAACCGAGTCGGGAGACGTAATTTAATGCTTTGCCGTAAACTGTGTTCACCTGAAGGCTGTATTGCTGACAGTATGTTTATCGTAGTTTTTCAGTATGTTTATCGTAGTTTTTCAGTAACTGTACTGGCGAATAAATTGTGTTTTGATTCTTCATCAAGTGTTATCAACTACTCCAATCCACGAACTCTTAGAACGCAACAACATATATAGAGGTAATCGACGTCGTGGAAGAGTAACTATCATATATATGAGGTTGAGTCACATAGTTAAGTAGATGGAGAGAGAGACGTCACAGTGACTCAAATGCTTAGATTGTTTATTAGGAAAGGTACTATATTAGATAGGATTCATGCTGTTGGTTTGGGAAGGGTGACCCCCGAGCATAATGATAATTTCGTTCGATGCCTACGTTCTTCTACAGCCACTCTGTCAGGCTTTAGAAAAGCCCTGAAATTTCCATCATTCAACTCAACCGAGAAAAGTGGAAGTAGAGTTGCACGCGCAGTGTCCATTTTGCAGCTTAGCGGTTCGCCCCTTATTCTAGTCACTCACTTTTAGAATAATGAATTATCTAGCAACTTCGAATGTGGTATAGGTCAGGGCATCTTCAGACATGATTTTCACTTTTGCTTGAGGTCAGATTATTGATGGATGTGCATTTGACAATGACGTAGCGAATAACATAATCAAACCAAACTCAATAACAATATGGCTTGATTATCTGGAGAACTATCAGCCCAGCCCTTTAGGTACGTAATGATATTTAATATTTGCCGTATGTTCATAAGATTTTGGTACTTAAAGCTCTTTACTTCGGATATTGCTTACTTTAGCGCTTGATAATCAAGCAATATCCAGTTGTTATGGAATGTCCAGCTACGGTACGATAGCTCTCCCTCAAAGTGGATTTAGGTTTGCCAGAAAATGACAAGGAAAGGCAGGGCTGCCACATTTGGAGCGAAATCGCCCATTTGGCGACAGAAATTGGCGATATGTCTTAGACGGATGGAGAACATTCTAGAACGAATTCTTACTGATTTGAACCAGAATGTTCTTGAAGGCAAGCCAAAAGCTATCTAAGCGCTGCCTGTATGCGAAGTAGCAGTTTAGTGTAGAGGTGTCTCGTCAATGTATCGCCAGTTAATGCATCAAGACTGTGCATCGTTGAGACTATCGAGTATATCGCGAGTTGTAGCACGGACCGTCTCGAGAGTACGTTGAGTCCCGAGAGCGACTGAACTGAGTCGGGAGCAGTACTCTAGGGCTTTGTCGTGAAGCTGTCTTCACCGTTATAGCCTGAAGGCTGTGTTACTGATTGTTTAAGGTTGTTTGTCGCAGTTTTTCGACGACTGCAAACTTGTTTTTGGAGTTGTCCTCAGTAATACTGGCTAACAAATTGTATTTTCATTTTTCATCAAGTGTTGTCACCAGTCATTCCAAATCCACGACCCCGTAGAGAACGGAGCACTGCCTTAGTAGCCTAGTTCATACTCAGATTTGGCAAACATCTGAGAAGAATGTCTCTGAGCTACCATTATGCTACTATCATCTGCAGTACCTCCAGTTTTGTCGCCTGTTGAAAGTATTTTAGAACATCATTGACGTAATCTACATTCTCAAAGGAAACTTTCTCAAAAGCAATAAATATATTAAACTGTTTTAGAAAACGCGGCAAGCAAACCCCCACCAACCTATATGTTCTTAATGCCGTAATCGGTAGTGAAATGCATCTATAAGGAAGGTGAAGACACTTTTTACAATTACGATGATGCTTTTGAATAATGAATTTACTCTTTTGCTATAAAAAGGTTATCATGTCTTATGTATTTCTTGTGTGTCCATACATTTTAGGAACATTTCAGGAAAATCCTTATTTCCGTTCTCAGTTTTGCTCACTTTCTTTGTCTTCAGTTATTTGTGATTTATTGACAAAAGCATTGAAATCGACCAAAAAGTAAAAAATTAATAATAAAAGTAAGTTTTAATTGAAATATTTAATGACAAGCCATTAAACTCGTAATTTGACTGCACAATGTACCAATAGGCCTTCAAGGTTTTTTACTGTGCTCTGACCTATGTTAATAAATTTCTTAATAAAAGACCCTTTTTGTAATTTGTTGCAACCTATATACATATGGGCAAAGATTTAATTGAATCATATCTATATTGTTACGGATTTTGTATTTAATTTGCTATTTTTAGTAGAATTGTAATTAAAATTGTTTTATTTCCCAGTGCAATGCAGCGCGTGAAGACTGACTTTTAAGAGAAAGCTATGCCGAAAATGTAAAAATACAGGTGCACGCGCATTTAATAAATAGATGTCTCGTAACTTTACTCTTTAGCTTTCCAGAAACCTCGAAAAAATACCGGAAAGTTCTCGTGCATGATTAAAAAACTTATAAAAGCCAGAGGAGAACATCTCAATTCAGTTGTTTACTTAGTGCTATTATTGGTTGCAGAGAATTCGCGGTGGGATCAGATTAACTTTCTCTGTACTTTGGATTGCTTTCTATTTAACGTTTTAGTAGTTCAAAATATAACTACTGTGAAATGTGATATTGTCCGAATGTCTCTGAGGAAATATTTCATCATTTTGCTTTATTTATTGTGAAAAGAATAAATTTTATTAACTTTTTATCGACTTGTGCATTCAATCTATTACGAACCCGTAGACATGCAACATGCAACAGTATTAAAACAAAAGGAGGAAATTTTAGGAATATGATTATAGATGAGTTAATGATTAATTAACTATGTAATGCAAAGAAGGAAAAACTTCTGTCAAATTTGTGCTTTAAAATGCTAGCAAAAATGTAAGATTACCATTACTCTTAGTTATATTTTTTAAGAAAAATTTCGTGAAGTGTAATAAAATATATGTAAAACATTTATCAAATTTTAAAATATTGGTAGGGTATGGAAGGAGAATTTGCATATCAAAGGAATCTCGAAGAAACTAAATGTTAAGAATCATTATAAAGAAGATTTAAGCGAGACAGAATCCTAAAAAAGCCCTGAAGGACTTTATCGAAGCCTTGTTAAGTAAGTTAAAAGAGAAAGTCAGAAAAGTCCCACAATGCACTAACGGTGTTCTGACCTTAAGCGTTTCGAGTTTATGAGCTACCATTTCGACAAGAAATATCTTTGGATGTTCAATATCTAAAGGAAATTTTCCAATACCCTGAATATTTATTACTACGTGAGTTGAGCAATATAAATTTACTCTCACTTTGCCATCACCGTTAGGTAGATAAATGCAGCTTGGTGTTACGTAGGACTTAGGATTTTTCTTTCACAGAATCCTTTGGATTGATTTTTGGTGTATTTGATTAATGCAAGGGTCTAAAATCAAAAACTTTTTGGAATAAGAAAGTTAGTATGAATTTTGTCCTACATGTACATATGAAGAAACAATTACATTGAAGTATGGCTGTGAATGAATAGGCTTAACCTTTGGCTTTCAGAGCTTGTTCTGGGATATTTATAATCCTTTTTTCTTGAATTCAGATTGAAAATGTAATGCTCTCGTGAAATGAAACTGCTCTTGAATACAGGCAGGAAGTTTCTTCGTTTAATTTATTGCTATACTAGCCGCTGCGCGGCCAGCCTTCGTCTGGCTTTTAAGTGTACCAGAAAAATGCCTAAAGAGAACACCAAACATTAAATTTGAAAACTACACAGAATTTTACTCTGCAGAACAATTTTATCGAAAAAGAAACAAACAACAACGGAAAAGAAAAGTTCAGTTAAAAATGCATTACATATAAAAAGCACACAACGAAATAAGCAATATCCCTTAATACAAATATTAATTATCCCAATAAATAAATTAACCAACTTCCCTTTGCAAAATCTTAAGAACTCAAAAGGTATAAACAGATTAAGAACTTAAACAGATTTAAAAATATCATGCAAAACTTTTTTTATAATTAAAATTATATATAAATAAAACATAATATTACAATGAAATAAGCAATATCCCTCGATACAAATGTTAATTATCCTAATAAAGTAATTAAACAATTTACCGTTGCAAAAAGAAACAACTTTTTAATTTCTTAAACTTTTCAGTCTCTTAAAAACAGTAACATAAGAAATACGATGAAAAATTGTTGCCAAACCGAAATTTTTAAAAGAATAAAACTATTCAAAATGATGCAATTTTATCAAAAATCTATCAACAACAGTAAGAAAGGAAAATTGCTGCCAAAATTACATTTTAAAATATCTGAGATGTGAGAAATGTATTCGGAAGCTTCATTTAAAAATTTTAAAAAATACAAAATATTATTATTTTTCCAAAATTTCTTTTTTAAAGGGAGTCGAAAGGATTAAAGTTCAACGTGTCCAAAAACCAAAGGAAAATAAACAGCACATTTTTTAAAATAAGTTTTTTTTTAAATTCCGCTGAAAAGGTGTTAAGCTCACCTTCTTAAATAAATTCGTATTTAATCGATTAATTGAAATACGAAATTTATTTTAAGTTCGTAAAATACCTATGTGTCTACGCTTCACGACGATGTAAAAATGGAATGTATAGAGTGAAATCTCGCTTTCCCATTATGTCTCAAAATGACGCGATTTGGTCACAAAACATAAAATAAAAAAAATTCTAATTCGAATTTCGAAAAAATCGCTTCCAGGTGCACTGGCTCTTGTGTAGATACACCTATGTAACCAAATTTTGTGGCCCTGGGTCTATTAGCTTACTCGCAACACGAGCGAAAGACACACACACACAGACTCTTTGTTTTATTATATGTAGAGATAAAGAAATCAAATTTTAGCAAAATTATGTAGTCTCTCTTTTTATAAACTGAGAGATACTGAAGGAACGATTACTAGAAATAAATTTTGGAATTGCAATTTTACTACATAAATATCCAGCAAAAATTAGCAAAGAATATAAATGAAATTGAAGCCGTACAAACCTTTCTAATTTGAGAAATTTTTATTTATTCTAAATGCTGTATTAACCTATTTTTCTCGTTGTGACGTATTTAACAAGTTATTATCAAAATTAGATAAATTATAAATACATTTAACTATTTCTGCGCTGATAGTAAGTCTGAATTGATACAAAAAATAACATATAATTCTGCAAAAGTTATTTTTTATTAGCCCAGAAAGGCTATTAATTTCGTTTTGGCATTTTGCTTTGAAAACGTTAAATGTCGGTTGACTTTTCAAAATGTTGCCACCAAATATTACAGCCCTGTGTTATATTTAAAAAAATTAAACAGTGAATAATCTGCATGAATGTATATATGTTCCTCGCATTGTAATAAAACGACAGTATCTAGAGCCATCCGATTTTGAATAATGTACGTTTCATTCCGAATATGGACATCTGGAAGTCCAAATTTAGAATTTATTTTATTATCTATTTCATATATTTTAAACCTTTAACGAATTTTTGGTTAACAAACTCAACGATTTCAAAGCGAGCAATGACAACACTATACGAGAAAAAAAATTATATCCAGCGCGCGAGACAGTGCATACGAAATTCTAAAGACAAGCTCAATTTAAAATTATTTGGGATACTGCTTTTAAACTGAATTTTATGGATTAAGTGCGAAAAACATGATATTTAATAAATGAAGGTAACCCACGAGCGTTAAAAAAAGTTCCTTTGGGCGTAATGAGAAATCTGAAAGCTTTCAGATTTTCTTTAATATATAATTACTTAAAAAATCTACAAGGCTTGAGAAAACGACAACTTTTATAATTAATTTTTTTTTCAGAGTTTTAACCTTCTGACTAAGGTAGCCCAGATTTCCGAAATCTGCCATTAGAATGACGTACATTTTTTATTTTAATGCCAAAATGCCCTCGTTCCTTCATACCTGATTTTATGCACTTTTAACGTATTTCCTTATTTTCTTGGATATATTTCCAAATGCACATGTATACATATATACACTGGTGTGCAAAAATTAAGAACGAAGTCGAAAAATTAGCATATCAGCTGAACGAAGAGGCAGAACGGACAGAAAGACCAATCAGGAGATTAAGTAAGGTAATGTACGGTGTGCACATGCGCAGATATGCAGGTAGACGTAATGGGGGAGTGTCTGAGTAGTATAAAGCATGTTGTCGGTGTAAGATCAGTATTTCTGGCAAAGAGATTCCACGCCGTATAGCAGTTAAAATCACACCGAGTTGCTGCCTCAACGAGAAATGGCGAATAATCAATCTGTTAGACGACATCTGGATGCTTTTACCCGAGGTCGAATCATTGGGAAGTTGGAGGAAGGCCGCAGTGTGACAAGTGTGGCTGCAGATATCGAAATTGCTCACAGCATCGTTTCACGACTTTGGAGACAATTTCAAACTACAGGAACAGCTATCCGGGGGTTTAGTAGTGGTCGTCCACGAGGAACCACACCCGCAGATGACCGGTATATTGCCTTACAGGCCAGAAGAAACAGGCGGCAGACAGCGGGAGAAATCGCTAGACACACGACACAGGCGACTGGACGACCGATATCGCGTTTTACCGTGGCCAGAAGACTGCACGGTGGTGGTCTGTTTGCACGACGCCCTGTACGGTGTGTACCTCTAACGCCTGCCCATCGGAGAAGGCGTTCTCTGTGGTGCCGGGAACACCGGAATTGGAGAGACAATGAATGGGGACGAGTACTCTTTACAGATGAGAGCAGATTTAGTCTGAGTTGCGATTCTAGACACATACACATCTGGACAGAGCGGGGAACACGCAATAACCCCTTCAACATCATCAAAAGGGACTGTTTTGGAGGTCGCGGAGTTCTCGTTCGAGCAGACATAATGCTTGGTAGCCGGACCGACCTTCATATCTCCCAAGGAGGTTCGTCACCTGGGACTGCTATTGTAACGAGGTTCTTCTTCCTTACATGCGTCTTTTCACAAGGGCTATGGGTCCTCAGTTCCTCTTCATGGACGACAACGCTCCACCTCATCGCACAGTTACTGTCGAAGAGCTGTTGGAGAGTGAAGATATTGAACACATGGATTGGTCGGCAAGGTCTCTGGATCTAAATCCCGTCAAGCATGTACGGAACTTACTAGGGAGACCCGTGGCAGCACGTAACTTATCGCCAGTAACGATTCCGAAACTGCGATTGGTGCTACAAGAGGAACGAGCAGCAGTGTCTCAACAGCTCATTAACAACCACATATCCAGCATGCACAAATGATATGAAACCTGCCTAGCAGTCAGGGGAGATCATATCCCCTATTAAAGACCGGATGTTTCTTGCTGGACACCCATCACAGGGATGTTTCGGCCTTCAGTCGCATTGCGCTCCATGCTATTTTTTCTAAAGCTTCTTTTTATCCCTCTGATTTCTGTTTTAGTAAGTGTTGCTTACATTACTCATGTCCTTACATATTGGAGATCTTACGGTATTAAATGTATTGATTTGGAAAGCTTTTGTACAAAGTTATATTGAAAAAACCGTCTCGTCCTTAATTTTTGCACACCAGTGTATATATATATCGTTAAAATCATTAAAAAGATATGTTAGACCATATATATATATCTACGGCCTTGCGGTCAGAGGGTTCTGATGGCCCAAGCTATGAATAATATACACATAAATTTAGGGTGAAAATTTTAGTGTATAATTTACAATATACTTATCACTTTTCCCCTTTATTCTGCCCTAGAAAGGAGTGATTCGCTGTGAGCTAGATAAATTCTACTACCTAAGGATAAAGAAATGCAGCATTAGCCACGAACGTTATAGTCCTATTACTGCTGCAGCCGAGTATTTTATGTTTCCTTTATAATGAAAGTTAAGAAACCTAGCGAATGGTTGTTTCCTTCAACCATGCGGCATGACGTGAAGTAATTATGTTGTTGTTGTCTTGCGGCTAATCTCGATAGTCCGACCTAATCAGAACAAGCCAACGAATTTGATCGTGGCTAGCAGTGCATGATTTGCTTCTGTCGTTGCAATGAACATTGAACATGTTATAAGGTGCCGGTAAGACTTTGCCCAGTTTCGTCCCAATTTTGAAAGAGAGCTCCCCGGCTAATGGGTGTGAGGGTCTACAGCCCATCTGTTTCTACTACCAAATCACCTGAGAAGACCTTTCCCTCGCTGTGTATTTTGAGTGTCTCCATGCCGCACAGACATTGTACATTTGCAAACATCCATGCCTTGTTCAGTTTCCGAATCCGGGCCCATGGATGGGCAGTCAGTTTATAAGGTATATTTCCCGCCTACTTCACATCCCTTTCTGATGTAGTGGTCAGCACGCTGGACGCATATTCGAGAAGTCCGTGGTTCGAGTCCCGGTGAAGACATTGCTCATTTTTCAATCTCTCCTGCTTCGAAAATATCTTGCAGGGATTTATTTTTATTTTAAATAACCAGTTAAATTTAATTTTAAATTACTTTGCTATAAGCCTGCATTCCCCTAAATTGTCAGTGCCAAAATATTTAAATTTAGTAACGCGCGTGAAGAATGCAAATTCTACCAGTGGGAGAAAAGTTTAAATATCGAGTTCTATTAAAGGGAAATTAGAGAGAAACTGGGAAACCTCTGTGCGTGTTTGTAACGCAAACTTCGGTTAGCATTTATTGCTGGTGAGACGTGGCTTATTAGCTATTATCTTGCTGCCACTAGACTCATCTACGCGCTGTAAGATACAGATTTGATTGAGCTCTGTAGTTTAATTCTATTACTTGTGAATATCTTCAATTTTGAGTTTTGATTCAACTGTTTCAGTTACCACCCAAGCAGAGGCTTAGTATGTCAGCGTCAAGTTGACGCATTGTAAATAATTTAAAGACTTTAAATAAAGGGTAGTTTTAACCCTTCTTCGGTGCAGTCACTATTCTCCAGGTTCTACACAGCAGATACACGGTAAAACATTACAAACTAATAAATCTACAAGTGGCACTCGAACTAAAAAGTTGGTGGATGATGATTCTACACCACAGGGATTTGTCGATTGGGTCCCCTAATCCCCAGTCGGCCTTTAAAAGGGGGAGCATATAAGGTATTTCATCCGCCTTCTTCGCATACCTTCGTGATGTAGCGGTCAACGCGCTGGTTGCGTATTCGAGAGGTCCGGGGTTCGAGTCCCGGCGAGGGCATTGCTCATTTCTTCAGCTTTCTGACATCGAAAAAATACCTAATATCTCTACAAGTAAATGTCGGTTTTTACTTGCACGGGAACGAACAAAATAGCTGTCTAAAATGAAAATGGCTCATACTTAAGTTAACGGGAAACGACAAGAAACTCGTTCTGAAGAATTTGAACCCGGGTTAAATAATCATGATTGAACGGTTTTACCCATTCGTCTAACGGTTATATCGATCCATGGTGAACAAAAAGTAAGATATAAAATTATATAAAAACAACTGGAGGAAGAATGATATAAATTTGCATTAACTTTTAAATGAATTTATGTAACGAAATTTTTATATAGTAGAGCAAAATATACATACATTTTTGTGACATAAAAAGTTAAGTTTCACTGTCATGATTATCAGACTTGTCTTTCATTAGTAATAAATGTATTTTTGTAAATAGTTCTGGTAAAAATTAGTTGTTGAGAATACTGTGTATTTAAGAAAATAAAATCGACGATTAGTTTTTCGAATACCTTATAAAAAGATCTCGCATTTCTTCGATTTTGGAGATCTGCGCGCAGATACTGACCTCTACGTGCCGTTTAACCTGCTTTTATTTTTTTTTAAAGTGATTTTATGTTCTTTTCACTCTGCCTTTTTCTTCTCAAGATACTTGCTCTTCTTTTTTCCCGGGATAGTGGCGACGGCTATAATAATAAACTTTAGTTTTCGTCACCATGATGGCAGTTTGTGGTTAACTGGTGATGGCTAAGTCATGATGAGAATTCGTGTTACGTGTTGAGTATGTCGGACAGTAAATAAAAATAGATATCTGTAAGGGGAAGTTGTTTTAGCTTTCCAGAAATCAATTAAAATGGAAACATTTACGTTTAAGTTATTATTTTGCTTGTCAGAAATCTCCTGGACTATCCCTAGGTGAAATAAGTGTGACTTCCTGCAGTGAAGATATAAGCTCTGTCTAATTTATGCAAATTTTGCAAATAAAACCAGATGGGATACGTGCTCCATGTGTTGTAATATCCTCCGAAGTATTTTGTTTTAATGGATGTAGAAGTCTGGAACCTCATAAAAACCATTTTCCAGATTTAATAGAAAAGCAATAAAACTATGCAGCTACTTCCAAAACTAAGTTCGTGAGGATTCTTGTTCGCAGTCTTTGCAAATCTTGCGTTTTGGATATACATAATAAAATAAATGGATAATTAGTCCAAAGAGGCTTTGTCCCTGAAGGACTATTGTTTTCGTTTTGCGACGGAAACATTAAAAGTCTGTATCACTTTTCAAACTGTTGCCACAAAATATTGCAGCCCTGTATTATATTTAAAGAAATTAAACAATGAAGAATGTGCATAAATGTTTGTATGTTTCTCGCATTGTGATAAAACGACGGTACCTAAAGCCATCGAATTTTGAATGCGGCAATCCAGCTGCGAATATAGGCATCCGGAAGCCCAAATTTGAAATTTGCAATTTGTTTTATTAACGATTTCATATTTTGTAAAAGTTTAACGAATTTTTATGAACAAACTCCAGGATTTCAAAGCGGGCAATGGCAACATTGTACAGAAAAAAACATTTTTATCTGCAGCGCGTGAGACTTTCTTTTTCTTTTCGCCATCGACGGAACAGCTGGCCCACTGGGTTAGGTGCTTTTCAGCCTGTTGGATCCCGTCGATGGAATTTAAAGTATATATATATGAAGAGCTTAGTAGTGTGTCCTCCTGCAATTGACCACGCTAAACGAGGAGCATTGAAATAAGGACCAGAACATGGAAAAAAGGTGCATGATGGGGACTGCTGAGACTAAGGGGAACACTTATTATGGGGCATGTTAGGCAGACATTTATACAGTTACGGTACATGTTGGGCATACACTATTATGGTACATGTTAGGCATACAGTTATATTAATGATAGCTATATAATCAGGTGCAGATGCAAAGATGAACAAATACATTGTACATGTTAGGCATACACTATTATGGTACTTGGTAGGCATGCAGTTATATTAAGGAAATGCTATATAATCAGGTACAGATGTAAAGATGAACAAATACATTACAGATTGTGGGATCCGTTAAAAGAGTGCTGGATTAATCATAAAATTAAACATAATTGGGAATAAAACAAGGAAAATAATAATAAGTAAGACATTAAGTAAATTAATATGTGTACAGAGCGGGCTGCTGACGGCACAGTGTCCAAGAAAAGAAGTCACTCCAGGCTGTCAGCAATGCTTTTAGCAACGGTAGTGCAGTCTCTAATGCGGCTGAGCGCATATTTGTTCTTAATTGTGTTCTTAAACCAAGCCGGCATATTGATTGCAGCTGGTCTTTTTAAATGAGAATTCGCTGTGTGAGGGCAATCAAACACATAGTGATCTGGATCACCAGTACTCCCACAAATACATTGGTCACTGTCTCTTAGGCGAAATCTGTGAAGATACGACATATATGGGCCATGCCCTGTCAGATACTGTGTAAGGTGCGAGGAGCAGCTATTTAAATTCTGGTTAACTTCTGATTGGAAATCATACAGTCTTCTGCCTGTGGTGCTTGTGTCCCAGTAGTTTTGCCACTGCTTCATTAGTTCACATTTGAGTGTAGTTTTCAGATATGAGTGCGGAAGGGGCACAACAATGCTACTCACATGGGGTTCATTGGCCGCGCCTTTCGCAATCAAATCCGCTGCTTCATTTCCTTTAATCCCCGTATGGGCTGGAACCCATTGAACCTTAGGCCTCAGACTTGCAGGACTCGAAATTAATAGTTTTTGTATGTCTCTGACAATGGGATGCCTACTTCGACGGCCCTGGATGGCCTGTAAGCTTGACATTGAGTCTGTGTAAATTACTTTATACCCGCCATTATTAGCAATAAAGTCCAGAGCTGCCTTTAGGGCTGTAAGTTCTGCCTGAAACACTGAGTTGCTGGGGTGAAGCTTCTTAGCCCAGGAATGAATTATGTAGTCACCCTCCATTGCACACCAGGCACTGCCAGTCCCGAGTTCTCCTTTGGAGCCATCGGTATATAGGGCTAAGGATTGTAATGCACTTGGAGGATTACAGTTTGCTTCTATATCGAAGTCTGCAGGGTGGTAAGGAGAGTGGGCAATGTGATTCTCGTAGTCCGAGGATACATAAGTCTTACTCCAAATAGTAATGTCTTGTTTTAGTCTGATCACTCTCACCGCAGCACTCTCGCTCTGTACTATCAAGTGCAGGGGCGGTAGCCCAGCCAATACATTTAATGCAGTGGTAGGAGAGGTACGGAATCCTCTGCAGATGCCCAGAAGAAATGGTCTTTGCGCGGAGTTCAATGCATGTTGCATTTTAATCGTGACATTGACGCCCCATATGGAAACGCCATGAAGAGCTATGCGCTCAGCGACTGTGGCATACCATATTTTGAGCATCTGTGAGGAGACACCCCAGCTAGCAGCAGCTGTTCTCCGCATTGTATTAGACAATTTATGCAGCCTTTCTTTAAGATCCTTGATGTGAGGGAGCCAGGAGAATCTGTCGTCTATAATCACACCCAAGTAGCGAAAATGTCTCACGAATTGTATGTTTCTGTCATGAAGGTTTACACACGGGGTACGCTCGTGCCTTTTTTCCGGGCTAATCACCATTCCTTTTGTTTTTGTTCTTGAAATTGTGAGCTTATGTTCACTGGCCCAGCGGACTATTTTGTCTAGCGCTTTTTGGGAATTTGCCTCGTAGCTTTTACGGCTGTGACCGTTTGAAATCAGCAAGAAGTCGTCAGCATACGCTATTATTTCTGATGTTTCATCATCGTCAAAAAGGTTGAGCGCAGTGTCTGCTACCAGGTTCCACAGAAGTGGACCTAGGCAAGAGCCCTGCGGACAGCCTTTCGTCACCTTTTGCATGTGGACGCCTCCATCCGTTGTAGCTTGAATTCGTCTTTCACTCAGGTAGCTGTAGATCAAATCAAATAAAGTTTTGGGACAATTGATATCTTTGAGACATTTCAAAACATCATGCCACCACAACGAATCGAAGGCACCTTGAATGTCTATGCTGATGACAACAGTATGCAGTTTATTCTGCTTATTTCTAAGTACTGTGTTCCGTAGGTGATACAGTGCGTGATCCACTGACTTTCCTGCTATAAAGCCATATTGCCTAGTATTTATGAGTTTATTGGTATGAATGTAAAAATTCAGTCTTTGAAGTATTATTCTTTCGAGGATTTTTCCCATGGCCGGGAGCAGGCAGATGGGCCTATAAGAAGCAGCCTCATTTGGATCTTTATTTCCCTTCAGGAATAGAGCAACTTCTGCTATTTTTGTGCCTTCTGGAAAGAGACGAATTCTCCAGCACGCCTGTAAATAGGAGAAAAGTATTGCCGGATGCGTGTTATGCATAGCTCTGAGAATACCATTATCAAGCCCATCCGGACCTGGAGCTTTACTCGGATTCAGCTTCTTGATTACGTCATTCAGTTCCTTACTTGTTGGAGGTGGCTCAGAATCAGCAATGGATGAAGTATAATATTGTTCAATACTAGTTCGTATTTCCTTCTGCGCTGTAGTGTCTTTATGGGGATCATCATGCTCGAAAATCGTTTCCAGTATATGTGTCACTATCTGGTAACTAGTGTTGGCATTCTGGCAGATTGACGTAGTTAGACTGGTAGGTTTAAAGATCTTATCATGAGCAACTTTGAATAGTCTACCAAATTTTTCTGTTGCGTTCGTACAATATTTCTGCCAACATTCCAGTTTAGCCTTTGAAATCATTCGTTTATAGACTGCGCGGTTTTTTCTGAATATCAATCCCAATGCCTTTCTTTCATTTGGATCGCGGCATCCTTGAAAGCGGCGCCTAAGGGCCCGAACTCGACTCCGTTCGGCCGTTAACATGGAATTCCACCATGGAGTTTTATTTGGAATAAAGTGACTTCGCCGTTTAAGTATTTTATCACAGACCGTCTGCAATGCATCTATTGCCATATTGTATGCCGTATCAAGCGCTTCTTTATTACTTGCATTTTCAAAGGCTGCTACTAAATGAGAAGCATGGGGCGCTGAGACTATGTGTAGGAAATTTTAAAAATATGCTCAGTTTAAAATTATTTTGCGATATTGTTCTTTAACCGAATTTTGTGGTTTAAATGCGAAGAACTGATATTCAATAAATAAAAGTAACATACAAAATGTTTAAAAAACGCCCCTTTGGACGTAATTTAAAATCTGAAACCTTTCAGATTTTTTTTTGATTATAATTGCAGCCAATTTTATAGAATTTCGGAAAACAACTTGGGCTAAGCATCAGAAGTTCTATTTCTCTTGAAACGCACTTTTTGTTCGAATCACTTTTCAAATTCTTTCCTCCAAATAGTATAGCTATGCATTATTAAAAAAATAAATAACTAACAATTTGTATGTGTGTATGTATTTTCCTCGCATTGTGTAAAAATGATATCACCTACAGCCACCAAATTTTTAATACACTTTTTCCTCCACTCGGTAATGGCCATCTCAAAGCCAGCATTTTGAATTTCGATTTTTTTATGTATATATTTCCTATTTTGTACAACATTAGTAAACGTTTCATTAACAAACTCGACGATCTGAAAGCGAGAAACAAGCGCAACGGTCAAAATAAAACACTTTTATCTCTGGCGTGACAGACTACAGCCATTTGGCAAAATGTCAGGTATTTCTCTCTCAGTTTTAGGTAAACAAAATCGACTATTTAAAAGCAATGCCCGGTCGCCACACGTTTTCGGCAAGTGCTGTGACAGCACTTTGGAAATAGAGTCATCTCCCGCAACTTTGCAGTTTTCTGGCCACCTCGATCCCCCGACCTTACATTGATGAATTACTGGTTCTGGGTTATCTGAAATATAACGCATACAATCGTATGCTTGAGATTTTTCAGAACTGAAAGATGCCATAAAACATTATATTTTACAAATTCCTCGTGCGAAGTTACGTTGGCCGTTGTTGTTAACTATCTCCAGCATCCAGTGAGTTAGCATCTGCGAAAGTGAGCACGTTAAAAACTTGTAATATTCTAATAAAAGGCTTTTCCTTTCTCCTTTCCTGTGTCGTCATTGGTCCTTTAAATGTTCTTCTTTGAAAATGTACCTTAAGCCGGCAATTTTCGTCATACGAGTATCATTCCTACGTCATTTTAGGTTTTACAATGCGCTGATCAATTTGCGCACAAAAATAGTGAGTGTTGCCTTTCGAAAATTTCGAAATTATTTCACTGCTACCGTAACCGCGAGAGCTCTTGTGTTTCCAAGTCATCACAATCTAGAGCGCTGATTGGTTGAACTGATAGGACGCTAGGAGGTCATATAAGGGAAAGTTTTCTTATGACCACCTTGTATCAATTATTTTATTACTGGCTTGAAAAAATTGCAGAAACTAAAAATATTCAAACAAATCGTAGGTGCTACTTTGGTAGACCATTGCACGGATTTTGGCGACTTTTTTTTGGCGAGCGATACGACTTACGGTAAACCCATCCCTGGACAAGTTATTTATGGTAATCGATACTTTGTTGTCACGTTATTTAAAAAATAATGCGTTTTATCATGCATAAATTCCGTGTTTTTAATATTATTTATAGCTTCTAAATACTAAAAATCAATTTAATTTTGCATTTTTATTTGAAATAAAAATTTTATTGCTTATGATATTTTATGTTGTGGATGACGTAATTAATGAAGTTACCTTACTTTAAAAGTAATTCGTTTTGATATCTATAAATTTAATCTAATGTTTTAAACATTATTTATGGCTGTTAAATGATAAAATACAATTTAATTTTGCATTTTGTTTATGAAAATTGATTTTATTATGTATGATTATTTAAATAATTTTAATTCTATGCGTGATGTAATCGGCTCCGTGATCGGTTACAGAATATTTGTGCATTAGGTAATTGCTAAATTGTGTATTCCATCGTACTAAAAAAATGGCAAAAAAATAACGAGTGATACTATCAAGAATTGCTGAGATATTTATTGCCACATATGTTTTAAGTTAAATAATTATATTCTATGAAACGTATTTTAAAGTATTTGAATTTAAGTAGTATTTTAATTCTTTTAAATGTTGGTATGATGTTTTTAATTCGCTATTCAATTTAAGTAATATTTTAATCGAATTAAACGTTGGCGCAATGTTTTCTGGTGTTTTTATTCTATTTCTATGCTATATGAAAGTAATAATTTAACCTCACTTTAGTGTTTTATACTCGAAGTAGTTGTATTTATATACATTTACCTGCTATCTTAAAAAACGACGTTTTCAACAAAAAATTAATCCATTATTTTTAAAGTTTCGAATACTTTACTATGCGTAAAATACGTAAAAACAGCGTTTTTCAAGATGGCTGACAATAACTGCGCCAACGTAAATCGCCAAAAGTCCGTGCAACCTTCTACCAAAGTAGCACCAAATCATAAATGGAAAATTAATTCACTATAACAGAGTAATACAAATCAATAAAATCACTGTCACTTAAATGCTAATCATGTAAGGTTTTAGTTTAAACTAACAAAGTTTTATGTTAATATCTCTTTCCTGTGAATTCTTATTTCAACTTCCCGTTAGAATGAGCGCGCGTTTCAGCTTTATGCTAATTTGAAGGAGCCAAGTTGTATTTAAAGGTTAGCAAGGAATTTCTCAGTGTGAGAGAGCTTTAGGCTCAGGTCACTGCGGCTCTGTTCGACGTTCGTCTGACTACCTAGCATTTAAGTTCTAAGCCTTAGCGCTGTTACGCTAATACTTATTGAAGTAATCTAAGTGCGTTAGTATTAGCTAAATCTTGCTACGCATCATTGATAGTTTAGCATAGAGGCCAACCTCGCGTTTATAGCTCTGAGAGCAACGACTTCTTAATTTTCTACTTAACTTTATTTTAAATTATTTGATTGTTCAGTTTAGACCCAAGTGCGGTTATTATTTTATGTTATCCCTTCCGAGTTGGGAAGGTGCTGTAAATAGTCGTTTAATAAAAGGGTTATTTTAAACCCTCCTTGCGTGCAGTTGTTCTACCACTTCCACTGAACATAGCTGCATTCAGCTCCCTGTTCAAGATCAGGACTTTAACACTATCACGACCATGTTCGCCAAAAGTATGCACAGAACACTCAGTCCTGACAAGCATACCTTAAATAGTACATCATGACGTGAAAACACAAGATGCACGATGATGAAAGAATAAATGTTCTTACAAAAATTTAAAATTACACACAACTTCCATGTCAAAAACTTTATCGTCGCTTATTATTTAACTACTAGCGGATCGCAGTGAAAGCAAAATTAATACGTTCTATGTACCCTTGAAAGGCAACTTAAAAGTATAAAAACATTTCAGTATGAATGAAATTAGTTCATTCTTTCCAAGCAACAACCAATTTGTAAATAATTTTTTGATTGCCAAACCAGAAAGCAAAATACTTTCGACACTACAGGTTTATACGTATGATATGATGATTGTAATATTGTAAGATTTTAGTTTAAACTAACAAAGTTTTATTTTAATTTGCCCTTTACTATCTGTTCTCATTTCAACTTCCCGTTAGAATAAGCGCGCGTTTCAGCTTTATGCTAATTTGAAGTGGAGCCTAGTTCTATTTAAACGAGAGGTAGGAACCTCTCAGTGTGAGAGAGCTCTTAGTCTCACACCACGGTTACTCTATTCGACGTTCGCCTGATTAGCTAATATTTAAATAAGCCGTAGCGCTGTTACGCTAGTACTTATTGAAGTAATTCTAAGTGCGTTAGTATTAGTTAAATCTTGCTACGCACCCTTTAACCTCGCGTTAATAGCTCTGTGAGCAACGACTACTTAATTTCAAATTAGCTTTACTTTAAATTAAATTTCATTGTTCACTTTAGACCCAAGTGGCGCTCATTATTTTCTGTATCCCTCCCGAGTTGGGAAGTGGCTGTATATAATTGTGGTTTAATAAAAGAGGATTTTAAATCCCTCTGAAGTATAGTTCTTCTACCATTTAATCACAGTATTCTACCACAGAACATAGCTGCGTTCAGCTCCCTGTTCAAGATCAGGACTTCAGATTTAGTTACCTTTCACGAAGATGTTCGCCAAGAATATGCACCGAACACTCAATCCTGACAATATAACAACCACTCCTCAATATCAATAACAGAATTAACGTGGCATTAATATATATCGTTCAGTTACATTAACCTGAAACAAAAATTTTGCTAACAGGAACAGCTTATTTAAAACGCTGACATTACTGAAATATTTCTGCCATATAATGATGTCACATGCAATCGCGTGCTTTCTTCAACGTCAGAGTATGACCTTATATAATAATAATGTGTTTAAAGTTTGGCAATGCTACTTTTATTTCATATTTTGTAAAATTTACAATTTTTTATTAAAAAACTCCACAATTTGAAAGCGAGCAGTGGCAACACTTTTCGAAACTAAGCAGATTTTTTATCTCCAGCGTGCAAAACTATTGCCACTCGGAAAAATAAGTGCGAAAATTTAGCTTTTTAGGGGGGTTTTTAATTAATATCTCGGTTGATTAAAGACGTTCGAACATAATGGTAGAAACGGCTTCTCACGAATTTTTGGAATCGGAAATAACATATTTAATGTTTGGCAATGCTATTTGTATTTCATTTTATGACTTCGAAATTTTTTTATTAAAAATCTTCACGATTTGAAAGAGATCAGTGGCAACACTTTTCGAAATAAATCAGATTTTTATCTCCATCGTGCTAGATTGCTGTCACTCGGAAAAATGAGAGCGAAAATTAGTGTTTTCAGTGTTTTTAATTAATATCTCGGCTAATTAAAATCACACGAAGATGAGAATTGTCGAAATGGCTTCCAACGAATTTTTGGACGGAGGGTACGTCTTCGGGAAGGCTTAATGGTAGACCGCACATTCATTTGAACAATGTTAAACGAATTACGCACACTGCGCATGCCCAGAAAACAGTTTGGCGTAATTTTAAAAGAAGATAAATATGGTATAGGGTTGATGTTCTGTTATTTGTATGTAAACAGTTCGGGGATTTAAAAGTTGTTAGGTTGTACGTTGCTTCATTACTTAGGTGTAAATATCGATTGTAAACTCCCCAAATTTTCGTTTAAGAAGGATTACAAAACAGGAAACATTACACGATCTTGTTTATTGATTGTACGTCTGAGGAATAAAAGCAATCGATTATTGACCATGCGTTCCATTCATAAATACTTTAACAACTTAAGGAATATATCTAGTTTAAATTGCTGAATTAAAGCCAAAGAAATTATTACAAATAACTGATATTAAATGTAAAGTTTATGAATAAAATAAGCCAAAATGAAATGAAACAGAAGCAAGTGCAATAAGCACAAAAAAGTGTTCATAGCATTGCAATTGTAATTATTTTTATCCTGTATTTTCTCCCACGCGAACGGTACACTATTGAGCATGCGCAGTAAGTGAAATTCGTTAACATTGATCAACTCAATGTGCGGTTTGCCATTATGCCTCCGGAAACTCAATTTCCCGCCGTTCCGGAGGAAATAATGCCACCCACAAACATACAAACAAGACGTACATAGATTTCAATAGTTTAAATAATAAATTCGATAGTGTGCTTTAATAAATTTATTATTCAGAATAATTTCAAATATGTTTTATATTATATTTCAAAGTAATATTATGTTATTAAAGTCTCACTTGACAAAAGGAGAAATAACTCTCTGTTTCAATGATAAGATTACATTATACTTTTAATCAGTTTTAGAACCTTACATTCTATAAAAAGACCTAAAATTCCAATACATTTTCTGTCAAAAAAAAAAAAACATTTATCATTTTTTTTAATTTCGTAAGTCGTGATTTTTTAGCTCGATTTCAAATTAGTGCTCGTTGCTCAATGCTCCAACTTTTAAAGAAATTCCCCGAAAAGAAGAAAGGAATTCCGAGTTCTTTTCAATTCATTTCTCAGAGACATCAACCTCATTTCGATTTTTCAAATTCGACTCTATTGTCTCCAGTTATAAGAAGAATGATTCTGAAAGAGAAAAGTCTTTACCTTTCCAGTAGATTGTACGGAAGAAGCAATCAATTTATTACAAAAGTAGAAGTTACTTATTCTAAAAATAAATTGTATTTCTCTGTTTGCCGTGAGATTTCAGTTTGATTTTCGATCCAGTCAACAACAGTTTTAATTAATGCTCTGATTTTTAAGATTACAGTGAATATAAACCCAATATTATTAAAGGCTTTATACACCATTTAACATAAAGCAGAATATTTCGAGAATTAATACGTATAGGAGAATTCACATTCGAATAACTTGACGAAGCAAATTATCCTGTACAAAAGACATCTAGAGGGTTTCTAAAAAGTAACGCCGAATTTAAGCTTAAACTGAAATTTGCAAAAAGAATCCTTATTGTAATTTTGTGATGAAAAATTGACGAATTTGTGAAATACTTTGAAAGCATAAGCACCCCAGTTAAACATGGAAGAAAATATTTTCGTCTTTCACGTCTGACGTGGAATCGAGGAAAGCGCTGCTCTTCATGAAGCCATTGATCTGAAGCTTTTGAGTCATTTGAATCGTGTATGGGTGCATACGCAGATATTTGGTGGTGGTGGTGGTGTTGTTGTTACTAGAACCCAGATGTGCCCAGCAAAGCCAGACAATCTCCATAAATCCAAAAGGTCTAAAAACAATAAAGGATCCTGAAGGACCTCGCTCTTTGGTAAAATCCAAGCAAGCTAAAACATGGGCCAGAGTGACCCTGTCAGTATTACACCAATGGCACTCAGAGGTGATCTTCTGTCTTGATGAAATGCGAGTGCTCTAATATGGCCACTCATTAAGCGCGAAAGCCAAAACCTAAAACTCAGAGTCAGTGATGCTCTCAGCGTCAATAGTTTTCAGCCCAATATCCAGTAAAAGAATTTCAGCTTCTTTAGATATCCATCATCGAACATGTTTGTTCAAATTTCTGAGCCATTCTTTTTATAATCATGTACTTAGTTATCACTAATTTCCTCACAGTTTAAGCACAACACTCTTCATGTTTGTATTGGTGTTATCACATCTAAGGATAATACCCTGGCCAACTACACATTTAGAAAGAGCACTCAGATTGGCCACATCTCAATGTGGCAAGAGGGAATGGGACAATAGCAATGCAAGCCATTGTACATATCACTACATAGCATATGTAGACACAGCTAGAAATCTTAACAATCCGCTTTTAGTCAGATACATCACAGAGCACGATTCGTCCCACCATACTTTGCCAAACATACAACTGCAAATACAGACCACTACAGTTGTGGAGATACAGGTACACCTGAACATTATATTGTGAACTGTCCCCCACTAACGGTCTGCTTATACCAATCCCACTTGCAAACAGAAGTGCATTTTGCAGATTCTTCATAAAGCATTTAGTTAGACAAGTTATGAAAATTATGAGTAAATTATCGGAACTAGTTATTGAACTATGTCATATCACCTAAACCTACAATATGCATACTTTTAAAATAACGATTTAACAGTATAACTGTGCAATATGATTATCTGCAATATGACTACAAACCAAGAATACAAGACCACAAGGGTAAATGACTACGACATATATATATGTATATAATATGACTACCTACACTGCAGTAAGACTATAAACATAAATATATGACTATATGATTAAGATATGACTTTTGAAAAAATTGCGAATGATAGGACATTCTTTTGTTTTGCATTTATTTCTAATTTCTTTATTTTATTTATATATTATGTCTATGCTATCTGCTACAACTGGAAGCACATGGTACCACAGGAAACATAGAGAGAGACTGGAAGCTGAGTTTTGGCGTTCGATCCGGAATGTTTATGTCGCCCCAGTTTACCATCCATGGGGTTTGCTCTGGATAAAGATGGACGTAGTGCAGTACGAATTAGCCATAATGGTAAAGGGTTGGTGCCCACTTCCAGCATCACTCACATCTAACGATGCCTTTGGTTACAAGAAACTTCTCCAAAAATCCAGCTTCATGAAGGCATGTTAAGAAGGCGGGAGAAATACCTTATAATATGCATCAATAAATACTTCAAAACTCAACCAAGAACTTTGCAGTCTTGGTTTTATGATTAAAGGTACTGACGGTTTTTGTCAAATTCAAGAGTTTACTATTTTCAAAAACTGGCAAGTAATGAATATAAAAAAAGTAAATTGTTTGCCTTAACAACTGGTGATGCTTCAGCTAATGAAAGGAGAGGATTTGTGAAACTAATGGCAAATGACCTTCGCAGCTCAGTTTTACCGTTTCAATGTGTCATATATAAAGAAAATTTATTTGCAATATTTAAAACTGTAGTGGTAAAGGTTGTTAAGATCGTAAACATGATAGTGCCACAAGGAGCTTTAGTACACAGGTGTTTCAAAGCCTTTTTGACGGACGTTAAATCAAACTATGGAAATCTGCTTTTCCATTGGGAAATTGGATGGTTAAGTAGAGTTTTTACATTTGGTAGAGTGCTTTACTAAGATACAAATATTTATTTACGAAATCGATGACATGATGTCGGATTAAATGATAAAGAGTGGTTTTCAAAACTTTTGTTCATCTTCGAAGTGAACGTTTTTTTAAACAGATAAAAAAAAAGAAGGAATTTCGTTTTTTCCTTCTTTGAAAGGGCAACATGAAAACCCAAATATCTACCAGAGCAATCTTACTATGCTCAAAAGTTGGATTTTGGGCATTAAAAGTGAATTTAAAGTCGATTTCGAATTCTTAAGAAGACAGCTAAATGTTTACTTTTCTAATAAAGTTCGAAGAAATAGAAAAAATGTTCTAGATTTGCAGTATTTTCAGAATCTGAAATTTGACCATTTTGGTTTAGAAATGCTTGATTTTAAAAGCTCAGAATTACGGATTGATAAATTCAAAACGTTACAGAAAGATCTTTAAAAATAAGAAAATTTTGATATTTTTATGACAGCAACGTGTTGGGCATCATATCCTATGGAATTTTCATTTTTCAGTAAAAATTCAAAAAACGAAAATTGCTAAATATTTCTTAGATATGTTTAAAACAGATGAAAACACCAGGAATTTTCAATATAATCGCTCAATAAATATATTTAGCCCTATGTTTTTGAAAACGAAATATCTAAGAACATTCATATAACATTTGAAATGTGCACATAAATTACACTGGAGAACAATCTGTAAGACAATTTTTCTTGAGTTCGATTTTTTAGCTGCTTTACAGTTAAATAGTCATGCTGATTTCAAAACTGCTGGCCGTTTTCTTCAACCACATCAAGGTTTCATCTTATGTAAACGTGACCACTCACCGCTGCATCGAGCGTGGATCTTAAGGAAGTGCTACTACCATTTCCACTCAAACGACAATTGAAGGAGACTTTCAAGAATCTCATTTTGCCATTTTTTAGCCTATGATTTAGAAAGATAAAGGATGGTGTGTTTGATGCTCAAAAATTCGACAGGTCCTTAAAGATGAACATTTCGTCGCAACAGTGAGAGAACTGCAAAAGAACGCTTAGCATTCAAAAACATAGTCAAGAACTTTCTTGGAAATACACAAGCACAGAACTATAGCAGAACTGTCCAGCAAGTTTTGGAGAGCTTCAAAATGACTGGTTGCAACATAAGCATTAAATTGCATGTTTGACATAGCGCTCTTGATAACTTAACGAAAAATACACTGACTACCAATAAGTATTTGGACACCTATACAAATGAAGATATCTGCGGTCCTAAGGTACGTCACGGACTGCTCCGGTTTATATCGTGTAGGAAACAGCATCGGCTTTAGTCGCATGCAAGATGCCTCGCAGTTCGGAGCTCTCTGATTTCGAGAAAGGTATAATTATCGGGTATCACAAATGTGGCCGATCCTTAAGAGACATATCTAGCGATCTGAAGTACCCAAAATCGACAGTGGCCTATGTGATTAAGAAGTGGAAGGTGAGCAGATTGTCGGAATGTGCCCCGAGTCGGCAGACCAATGAAACTGGGAGATAGAGACCGACGAGTGCTGTCCAGAGAAATTCGGAAGAACCGTACCCAACCAATGGCCCTCATCTGCAAGGAGTTTCAACAGGCATCCGGAAGTATTGTGTCAATGAATACCATCCGTAGGGAACCACATCTGCTTGGTTTTCATGGTCGTGCTGCTGCCCATAAGCCTTTGATCACAAAGTCCAACCGCGCTGATCGGTTAATGTGGTGCAAAGCACATCGAAATTGGACCGTAGATCAGTGGAAACGGGTTCTTTGGAGTGACGAATCAAGGTTCACCTTTTACCGTTCGGATGGCAGGGTCTGGGTTTGGCGTCTACCTGGAGAACGTCTTCTGCCAGAATGCATTGTGCCAACAGTCAAGTTCGGCGGATGTGGAATTATGGTCTGGGGGTGTTTCTCCTGATATGGGCTGGGACCCTTGGTCCCTATTCATGGTAAGCTCAACTCCGATGCCTACTGCACTATTTTGGATGACAATGTGCTTCCTACGTTGGGGCAGTTTTACGGGTTGGACCCCTGTTACTTTCAGGACGACAATGCCAGTTGTCATGTTTCGACGTTAATCGAGGCTTAGTATGGTGCCAATGGAGTTCATCGAATGGACTGGCCTGCCCAGAGTCCAGACCTGAACCCTATCGAGAACCTCTGGGACGAGTTGCATCGCCGAATTCAAGTGTGCACTGCCCATGCAAAATCGGTGAAGGAACTTCTATGTTTTCTCCAAGCCGAGTGGAAGAAAATACCACTAGCTGTCATACAAAGACTTGTGGAAAGTTTGCCCCGGAGGGTCCACGCTGTAATTACCTCTCGTGGAGGCTCTACCAACTATTGGTTTTGAATAAAGTTAATTTTTCCTTTCTATCACAGGTGTCCAAATATTTATTCAATCAGTTATACTTATTAGTCAGTTTATTGGTACAATCAGTTATGAGAAGGATACGCAATTCAGATCTGAAGCTCACTGAGGCACATTACGAGGTAGATGGGATGCACACTACGGAAAAAAGGGGGTGGGACAATTTTATAATCACATTCTACTGGGTCGAACTGACGAAATTCAAATTACGTTTTTCATGCCTCGGAAGCTCGACTTAATGGTATGTGTTAGATTTAAATATAGCTATGTTCTAATACAGGTATTTTAACACAAAATCGAACATTTTCTGACATGACATGCCAAGTTTTGTTCTATATTTCGATTCTATAACTCAAATTATGCAAAAATGCCAAGTTTTGTAAAAGTCGCACGAGTAGTTCTTAAAAAAATAAGTCTAAAACTTTTAAGGTCCTCAATGTTAATTGAATTTGATATATATTTATAAATATGTTTTTTCTTATTAAGCTTTCCTGATTCCTTCTTCCAGAATTCGAAATTCAGGCTTAATCCAAATTCGCATAATTTTTATGATTTACTTTTTAAATTTGTATTTTTAAATACAAATATATATATATACGCTAAAACGATACTGCTGTAATCTTTCTCTAATAACGATGCCAAAAATACGATTCATAGTCATACACTTTTCATCCTGATGCGATATAGAACCTGCATAAAAATTTCCATAGCAAAATAAATTAATTTTCTCTCATTATATCAGCAACAATGGCACGCGGTTTTTAATGATTTTTGTCTTTCTAATCAACTGGTCGTAAAAGCTCAACTTCCATCCTACACTGCTGGCCACCCAAATTGCAACACCAAGAAAGACAAGAGATAGCATAACAAAATTGATTTAGTAGATAATATCTTGACCAAGTATCAAATGATTAAATTTATAGACATCTGTGAAGTGTGGTTCCTTCCAGAATCAGTAGCCAGAGTAGCCGCCATTGTTGGAGATCTCCGCTGCCACACGCCTCGGCATTGATTCAAAGAGATTTTGGATGTATTCTTGGAGTACACCAAACCAAGAAGCTTCCACACGTTGTTAAAGTTGATCTGGTGTGGGAGCTTGGGATTTGATCTGGGTCAATCGTTCAGCAACCATGGACCCCATGTTTTATTTCGGCGAAAGATCCGGAGAGCGAGCCGGCCAGGGAAACAATTCAATCTGGCGATCGACGAAGAACCCTTGGAGAATGAGTGCCACGTGTGGTCGCTCATTATCCTGTTGAAATGTGGCTGTGGGCAAGCTCTGAAGGTAAGGAAGGACAACTGGCTCCAACACCTCCAAGATGTAGCGCTGGCTGTTTAACGTACCGGCAATGTGTACTACAGGAGGGCGAGAGGTTTATCCAATACCGCCCCATATATTAATACCCGGTGCAGGACCAGTGTCGAGATGCATAACGCAGCTGTTCAGCATCCTGTCTCCACGTTGTCTCCAGACTCGAATCCGATCATCGTGGTGTTGCAGACAGAAGCGTGACTGAAGACAATTTCATTCTATTCTGCCGTCCCCATCCTTCTTTCATCGCACATTGGCAACGGAGACGTCTGTGGTTCTGCGTCAAATGTAGACGAAGCAATGGACGTCTTGCGGACAGACCACTCTGCAGTAAACGGCGTCGAATGGTACGCGCAGACACTGGATGATGGGTTACAGAATGAATGTGCTGTGCTATGGTTCGTAATGTGACTGAGCGATCCGTCAGTGCCATGCGCACAATGTACCTGTCATCACGTGAAGAGGTTCACGGAGGTGAATGCGATCAAACACGTCGGTCCGTCGTACCCTCCTGCATCCAACGGTCACATATCCGCATTACAGTTGTTTGGTTTCCTCCAACACGACTACCGATTTCCCTGAAAGATAATCCACACTCTCGGTAGACAACTATCCTTCCTCTGTCGAACTCGGATACTTGATCAAACGATGATTGCTATTTACTACGAGGTATAATGGAT